>VZQC01004214.1:135417-599313 GCA_009823505.1 Rhizomys pruinosus
TATATCTATATCTATATCTATATCTATATCTATATCTATATCTATATCTATATCTATATCATCTATATCTATCTATCTATATCTATATCTATATCTATATCTATATCTATCTATCTATATCTATATCTATATCTATCTATCTATATCTATATCTATATCTATCTATCTATCTATCTATCTATCTCTCTCTCTCTCTCTCTCTCTCTCTATATATATATATATATTAAAAATAAGCATAAAAAATCATCAAGCACTAGCCACCTTGCGTCCTGGGGTCCAAAGCAGCTTAACTTCAATTGCACATTAACCTAACCCCGCTCCTCAATCCAGACTACCTGTGGATCACATAGCTTATAGTCCCTCTCCCATACTTCAATCTCAATTAACCAAACCTGCTTCCTCGTGTAGGACCACCTACCTCCTTACTGGAGAATGGTGAGGAAAAAGATTTTGTTCTGTGTCTTCTGCCTCAAGGTCTCTGTTAGAGACCCCTAGTATATATCTAGGATTATAGTTCCATCTTCAAGTCTCTCTTGAATGATTTCGTCTCTCACTGCCCCCTAAACTGTAACAAGAGATATGTAGGATCATCCTTGAGAACTTCCCTCATATAATCATTCTTAACACATAATCAATTTTGAGAAAAAATGACTGGGTAAATGAATAGAAAATCAAAGGCCTGTACTCCCCATCAATTCAGATATCAGTCATCTCAGTAGTTTATGGACTCTTAGTTTCTTTTCATGTTACTTTGATAAATTATTCTAACAAAATCAACTTAAGGTTCAAGCATGTATTTTAACTCACAGTTCAAGGTACAATCCACCATGGTAGGGAAGCTAAGGCAACAAGAGCTTTAAGCGGCTTGCCACCTTGCTTCCACAGTCAGGAAAGAGAGAAGGATGAGTCTCTGCTTGCTTTCTGCTGTTCATAAAATCCAGGGTGTGGTGACACAGGCCTTTAATCCTAACACTCAGGAGGCAGAGGCAGGTGGATCTTTGTGAGTTCAAGGCCAGCCTGGTCTACAGAGTGAGTTCCAGGACAGCGGGGACTACAGGCAGACCCTGTCCTGAAAAGACCAGAAAAAAAAAAAAAAATCCAGGACACTTCCCAGAGAATCAAAGAACACATAATGAAGATGGGACTTCCTACTTAAATTAATCAAGATAATCCACCCAATACAGGCTCAGAGACCTGTCTCCCAGGTGACTCAAGTTAGAAATTGACACCACATCTTGTCATGGGGAGATGCAACACTTTCATAGCAGCTTTTGGCTCTGTTTGCTCCAAGCAATCAGGTGCACACTGTCAAGGCTATTCAACTTATGAACAGGATATAAACTAATTGAAGTTTGTAATCTTTAAAAACTTTTAATTGTATCCTAAAAGAAATGTCAGAGTCAGCTGGGTGTGGTGGCACACACCTTTAATCCTAGCACTCGGGAGGCAGAGGCAGGCGGATCTTTGTGAGTTCAAGGCCAGCCTGGCCTACATAGTGAGTTCCAGGACAGCTGGGGCTACAGGGAGACCCTGTTTTGAAAAGACACCCCCCCAAAAAAAGAAATGTCAGAGTCTAGGTTCTCAAATACAAGACAATTTTTTTTTTAAAGAGATGTGCTTGGGGCTGGAGAGATGGCTTGGTGGTTAAGAGCACTGACTACTCTTGCAGAGGACTTGGGTTTGAGTTCCAGGGGAATCTGACACCCTCTTCTGACCTCCACAGCATTGCATGACATGGGTGCACTTGCATACAGACAGTACACACATACACATAAAAAAGATTACAGATTTAATTATTTAATTTAATCTGCCAGATTACAGAATGCAGAATGCAGAATGATAAAATAGTTTCAAGGTGGAATTTAGAATATAAAGCATTTTTCTGTGTGTGAAGCAAGATTGGAAAAGTCAAAGAGAAATAAAAGTACAGTTTTATAATCAAATGTCAAAATCATTTCCTAAATATATATAAAGATATAAGAATATATAGAAGATATAATGGAATCATGCCCTTAAAAATCATGAAAAATAAGAGACTAAAATCAGGAAGCAGAAGGAAGTATAATAAAGCCATGAAATTCTAAAAATAATATAATTTATTAGGTGGTGTGTATAGCTCAGGGACAGAGTATTTTCTAAGTATTCAAGACTCTGGTTTTATTCGTATTTTTCTATTTTAAGTGTATGAGTGTGTTGACAATCCCCCAGGCCTGCTGGGGAATTTCGGGGTCCGACTGAAGAAGGAATGGGGGGTGAGAGGCACAGAGTCAAAACACAGACCCAGGGAATCGGGTGAATGCAGACAGAGGGCGAGCTGTTGTGGACTCGTTTATTGGGGCCAGGGTTAGGGGTTATGTACTTTTCGCATTCCTGCTCTCCTCTTGTCGTCTTCTGATTGGCGCAGGTCTGCAACACTGCTTGTATGGGTCTCACCTGCCTAGGGCAGGTTAGGTTGATGAGGGACAAGGTCTGCGCATGCGTAATTCTCAGCATACTGGCTATACTACATCTCTACCCCTTGTATTTAATTTTGCATGAGGAAGAGTCCAGTGGGAGCTCGAGTGCTAAGCTCGAAACTTGTTGACCCCACCTCTGGCATTCTGACATTTGACTGCATCTGGCATAGGTTGCCCTGGTTTTGCAGGGTCTTACCCGTCTTTGAATGGCCAGTCACTGAGGGAAGAGGCTAGGAGTGGTACCGCGTAGGGGAGAGACAAGCTCATTCCCGCGAATTGTGGATGGATGAGAGCCAGATGCAAATCACTTCATCGGGAGGGGTGCATGCAGAATCCCTATTGAACATTACTGAGAGGACCTGGGCCATTGTTTTGTTGAGCTGGCATTGGCTGCGGGCAAAGCAAAAGAGACACCTGAAGAGAGAAAGGCAGAGAAGGACCAGGAGGCAGAGGATGCCCCAGGGGACCAGTGTAGCAGGGTCAGAAATGGACTTCAGCTTAGACCACACCTGTGAAACAAAGCTGGTATCAAAAGCTATGACCTCGGGGCGGGCAGAGTTAAGGGACATAATTTGGGAGCCAAGGGTCAAGGTGTAATTCATGAACTGTTGGCACCAAGGGCCCCTCATATAATTGGCAATCTCCTGACAGCGCTGAGAGATATTGGTGACTGGAAAAGGGGTCAGGCAAAAGGAGGAGAACCTAGGGTCGCAGGACACCTGAACCATAGTGTGTAGTGTTTGGATTTTCTCGCCCAAAAGGTCAATCTGCTGCTGTAAATTGAGGATAGCAGTGTGGAAATGGGAGTTGATGAGGTTTTGAGTTTGGAGGACCAAAGCCGATTGGTCCACAATGGAGCTTAGGATGGTGGCTGTAGTGACACTCTGAGTAGGAGAGGTGGCGGTGGTGGCAGCGGAGGACAGAGTAATTAGAGTGGTGCCGTTGATGAAGGCAGTAAGGGCAAAGTGTGCAACTGTGTGGGGCACATGAGCTCTACTCTGTGCAAGTGGGTGGCGTTGCAGGGACCCAAAGGGCAGAGGGGCTTCAGAGCAAAAACACTAGGGTGCCTCTGGAAGAGGACCAGCAGTTAAACAAGAGGCAGGGGAAGATGTCTGACCAGTTAACTAAGCTAGAGTTCGTAGGTGCGGAGAAATTAGTCAAGAGGAAATAGAAAGGGGGCTTAACACAGACAGGTGTAGGGGTGAAGGGGTAGGATTTAGTCTGAGTGATTTTGACAGAGCTCTCGAAGGGGGAGTCAGAAATGTAGGTACCATTGAAATAAGTGGTGCCAGAGTAATGAACAGTACATTCATACACATAAAAATAAATAAATAAATAAAAATTTAAAAAAGAAAGATTTAAAAAAAAAGAAAAAAAGAAAGAGTAATGAGCAGATATCAGAACAGGAGAACAAGCAGCAGGCCCACAAAGGGACCATTCCCAAAGAGTGGGTTAAGGAGATATTGAGTGTGGCCACGTTTATTATAGTTTGAAGCACTAAAGGTAGAGTTGCCCCAGGGGTCTTGAAACCATATTCATAAGTTGGAAGTGTTGCCCACAGGGTAAGTTCAGGAGTGGCCTAGGCAGTAAAGCCATTCCACTGGAAGGGCAACCTTTGAGGAGTAATAGGGAATGGGCTGGCATCGGAGAATAGAAATCTTGGCTGAGCGTTCGGTGCCATTGACAGAAGTGGAGCTAATGTGTGGGGTAAGGAATTTAGAAAGGCCTCTAAGTCGGCCCTGGGAGCGATTGCCCTTGAAATCCCCTGAGATATGGGAGTGAAGGGAGATACAATGGGGGTGGCCTACAGGTGAGGGAGTAAAGCAGAGGGTATTGGAGAGATTGTAAGAAGTACCATAATGTTAATAGAAGCCACAGGGGGGCGCCAGAGGTAACTCTGTGGATAGGCTGGAGGAGTAAAGGGCTGGGAAGGCAGGAGCATCCTGGGAGACAGGTAAGAGTATAGGTGGCAAGGGAATGAAAGCCCAAAGGTCATGAGCATAAGTGGGAGTAAGAAGAGGGGAGATACAAACCAATGCCATCAGGAAACTCCAGAGTCTGGGTCCATGCAAGGGCGGATGTTTCTCGAGGGGATCCATAGTAGCTTCTCCAAGGTTTCTGGGAAGGTACACGGCCTTGGGTTAACAAGGGGTCAGGGCCTCTCTATTGGGAAGAGAAGGGGTCCTTCCACCATACAAGGGGAAGTGGGGTGGAGCGGGGTACAGAGCCCCAGTGCTTATAAGCCAGGGAGTTTCCATGTTCATCAAAGGTAAGGAAGTTAAGGGTAAAAAGGGTTTCAGTAAGAAGGAGGTGGGGGTCCATGGGAACGGGGAATGACAGGAGCCTTGAGAGGTGTTCCTTAATGGAGTGGTTGGCTCGATCAATGATGACTTGGCCTTGAGGGTTATAGGGGACGCCTGTGGAGTGCCTGATGTTCCTTCCATGAGGCAAGGAAGGAGTTAAAGGTACCAGATGTGTAAGCTGGGCCATTGTCCGTTTTTAACTCCCAGGGGACCCCCATGAGAAGCATGGCCATTTTCAGAGCTTAGATGGCATGGGAGGCGGTCTCGCCGGAGAGGGGAACTGCATATATAAGCTTAGAAAATGTGTCCACAGTCACATGAACATATTGGAGTTTTCCAAAGGAGAGGACATGGGTGACATCCATTTTCCACAGGGAGTTAGGGGTGAGGCTGTAGGGATTCACCCCTTGATGTTGGAGGGGTCCCAGTGGGGCCAGAGGGGCACAGGAGGAGCATGAGTGAGATCGATGTTTACATTTAGGGAGGGACGGGTCAGGGTAGAGGTGGTGGAGTGAGCGGGGAGAGGTGAAAACGCTGGTGGAGGCCCCAGCCTGCTCCAGCAGGGGCAAATGAGCTGTCATGATGAGGGAATCAACACTCGCATTACCCCTGGCTATAACGCCCTTTAGGCCTGTGTGGGAGCGGACATGTTCAATAAACCAAGCGTGTGCGCGGTGTCCCAGAAGGTCCTTGATAGTAAGTAAGGTGACAGCTAAGGGGGAGTTAGAAGCATTCACAGAGGCAAAGGCAGAGATCAGAGGGTCTGAACAGCGTATTGGCTATCTGAGAAGACATTCAAAGGGGCATTCTGGACACAGGAGAACACCTGGGCTATAGCCAGGAGCTCACCTAATTGGACAGACCCAGGATTGGGCTGGAAGAAGACAAGGGGGGGGGCATCACCATTGTAAAGGATGAAGCCAAAGTTGGTCTTGTTAGCATCGGTGAAGGCAATGGGTGCTTTAGGAATGGGCTGGGATTTAGAGAATGAATGGCTGTGAAAGTCAACACAGATAGAGGGGAAGGTCTGCAAACGTTTGTCACATGGGTAGTGGTTGTCAAGTGTCCCAGGATAGCCCCACATCAATGTCTGAAACAAGGCACAATCCCTCCACAAGGAGTTAAGTTTGACAACAGGGAGGGGCAGAACAATCTTGTCAGATCCAAGATTGTAAATGCGATTGCAGTAGGATCTGCCTTTAAATGCAAGGAGGATTTAGTGGCCTTTGGTAACACTCTCTGGCATTCCAGAGGCCATCTGTACATTGCATGTGCGGTCTCAATACATCCCTCCCATGTTAACGTCAGGTCTTTTGGCAGCAGGTCTTATTGCCTCCCTCCTGCAGGTATCCCAACTTAGGGGCAAGGAGCCCTTACCTTTGTGGGGTTTGGATCCCCTGGCCAACACCCCCCTGGTAGAACAATCCATTGCTGATGTCAGAGCTCCGGCATTAATATACTTTGCCTAAGTGCATAGCCAAAGGACTTTAGTATTAATTTGGTTCTGAACAGAGTATAATCCTTTTCAAAGTTCTATGTCTATTAGTCAATTAAAAAAGGCATTTTTACCGGTTTATAAGAGATTACCTCTATAATAGTTGTCTCCAGATTTACAGTTGGAGAACGACATCATCATCATCATATTTTCCCTTGTTCATGGGGGGGAAGGCAAGAAAGTCATATCAAAACCTTTGTGGCACCTAGAAGGTATAAGTTTTCATTAGAGACTCATTATAAATAGTTGTTACATGTAGGATCCACAGAAGGGTTCGATGTTTATGCCAAAAGTAACCTACCAATATTAGTGCTGCTTAAATACCTATATATCTAATCGCTTGTGCTCATTAGTAGATCGAAAGGTTACTCCTGGAACAACTGTCAGCCCAGAAAGGAACAGCCAGAATTGACCAGAATCCAAGCAACAGCTCCAGAGAGAGAGGACAGTTTTCTTCTCATCCATCCTGTGCCCATTTTCTAAGCCTAGGGAAAATCTGCGGAAGAGGGGGCGTGGGTAGAATGTAAAGGCTGCGATTGGGTGAATGGTGAAACTACAGCGATGTAGTCTGGACACTCTTTGATCAACTGATTGAACAAACAACCTGTCACCCCCCACTGGATGGTGGGCTGTGGGGTTGGGCACAACAGTCCTGTAGATTGGTTTTGCACAAAGGATGCTTATACTCATGGATTATCACTTATAGCTAAAAAATGAAAAAAAAAAAACCTGAAAGATGCAGGACAGTTATGGCAGAATACATGATCTGGGATGGGGTGGGGGTGGGGGGGAAGGGAAAGGGAAATATGGCTGATCTGAATTGGAAAATGATGTACGAAATGCATAAACCATCAATAAAAATTAAATTAAAAAAAATGAAAAAAAATAAATGCAAGGAGGAGGAGGACTTCAATGTAAGGAGTGATTTTCTGGCTATCACTGCGTGAGGGGTGGAGCCAGAACAAGGGGCCATCCTGCCAGATGGCCCCAAAGACCCTATCCAAGGTCCCTAAGACCAGGAAAAGGATGGGCCTGTCTGGTCGGAAATGGTCTGTGGACAGAGGGAAGAGTTTGCTGCTAACCTCATCAATGACAGCCTCGGGGGGGGGTATCGAAATGATGTCAGAGGGGGAGTGATTCCCCTTCAGGAGGGAGAAGAGGGGGTCAAGCTTCCCAGGGGCTATTGGAAGAAAGGGCTTGAGCCTACTGATACTACCGCAGAGTTTTTGGAGGTCATTAAGGGAGCATTTATCTTTAACATGTATACGGGGATCAAGGGGTCGGATTGTCTGGGAGATTTGGTAAGCCAGGAACTGATATGGCTGAGCAAGTTGAATTTTATCAGGGGAGATATGCAAATTGAAAGATTCCAAAGATGACACCAGTTTTCTTTTTTTTTAATTTGTTTTTTTTTGTATGTGTATAAGTGTACTGTCTGCATGTAGGTTTGTGCACCCGTGTCGTGCAATGCCGCGGAATTCAGAAGAGGGCGTCGGATTCCCCTGGAACTGGTGTTCTCCTGGTATTGGAGTTTCAGACGGTTCTCAGCCACCATGTGGGTGCTGGGGATCGAACCCGGGTCATCTGTAAGAGCGGTCGGCGCTCTTAACCGCTAGGCCATCTCTCCAGCCCCGAGACCAGCTTTCTAAGTAGGAGGTTAAGGGTATCAGGGGAGGGATGGGCTAGGTGGATGTCATCCCTGTAGTGGGTGGATTTGCATGACGGAGGGAGACATTGAAGGTTCAGGGTATCAAGGGAGGGATGGGCTAGGAGGATGTCATCCAAGTAGTGGGTGGATTTTCAGGATGGAGGGAGGACATTGAAGGTTCAGGGTATCAGGGGAGGGATGGGCTAAGAGAATGTCATCCCTGTAGTTGGTGGATTTGCATGATGGAGGGAGGACGTCGAAGGTTCAGGGTACCAGGGGAGGGGTGGACTAGGAGGATGTCGTCCATGTAGTGGGTGGATTTCCATGATGGAGGGAGGACATTGAAGGGAGAGGCTACAAAATTGTGTCAAATAGTAGGCTATTTTCATTCCCTGAGGCAGTACTTTCCATTGCTATCTATTGGCCGGTTTGTGTACATTGTGCTCCCACACTGTAAATGGGAAATAAGGGCTGGCCTTACTGCCAAAGAAATGCTGAAAAAGTAGTCCTTGAGGTCGATGACTGCAATGTGCCATGACGGAGGGATACAGCTGGGGTGGGGAAGTCCGCCCTGGGGAGAGCCCATCTTTTTCATATGGAGGTTGATTTGTCAGAGGTGCTGTAGCAGCCTATATTTTCTTGATTTTTTTCTTAATAACAAAAATGGGGTTATTGTGAGGACTAAAGGATGGTTCAATGTGTCCTAATGCAAGTTGTTCATCAATTAAGGACTTGAGGACAGTGAATTTGGTTCAAATATAGGCCACTGCTCAACCCAGATGGGGTCATTAGTGTTCCATTAAAGACAGGGAATTAGGGGAGCAGTGGCCCTTAGAAGTGGGGGGTGAAGGGTCTGGTTAGTAAAGGGGGTATCTCTGCCTGAGAACCCACTCCTATTCTTGCCTATAACATCCTCCAATAGGGCACTATCATCTGTAGTAAGGACGGCACCCATACTGAATAAGATGTCCCTTCCCCAGAGGGTGTGGGGGATGTCAGCAATGAGGGGCTTGATGGCCCCGGAATTACCATGATAATCTTCCCATGCCACCGCATTGATTGTTTAGTGGGTTGCTGCCCACTGACCTCTTTAATGGGAGGCCCAGGTGTAAACCTCCAAGTGGAGAAGGGGACAGTGTCATTGGAGGTGATAATGGTGACATCTGCTCCGGTGTCTACGATCCTTTTAATGGGGAAGCTGTCCAATTTAATGGACATCTGGGGGGTTGGCCATAAATGGGTATAGTCCAGAGGACTTGAGAAGGGGTCCCTCTTACTTACAGGGCTGAGTGGTGCCCTGAAAGGAGTTTAAAGGACCTGAGGACGTGGATCTGCAGTCCTTAGCCCAGTGAAAACCTTTTTTACATTTGGGACATGGAGTCTTAGGCCTAGTTGTGGGACCGGGGCAGGAGCATCGTAAATGGCCCCATTTGCCACAACCCCAACACGTGGGTGGGTCAGAAGAGCCCTGGCGGAGGGATAAGGCCTGAATAGAGGCAGTTAAAGCCTCAAAGGGGGCTGTCGCCGGGTTAAGGTCACAAGTGGCAATGATCCATTTATGGAGATCTTCATTGCACACTGGGGTAGCAGCATTACGGCACTGAGAGTTCATACCCTCCCAGGCAAGTTCCTTAACCAGGGCATCATGTGCTGGGCCAGGGTGGGTGGGGCGGTCCACTGCTACAGTGACCCTGGTGAGGAAGTCTGAGAAATGCTCCCCAGCATGTTGTACTAAGTTGCGAAAGTAGGAGTCAGGTTTTGGGGGAGTACAAGATTTAAGACTTTGAAGGGCCATGTTTTTAACCTGATCAAAGTACTGTGGGATTCCAATAAGAGACTGACTCATGGGATCAGTGAAGTTGCCACAGCCAGTAAGCATATCTAAGGTAAAAGGAAGTTGATATTGAATATTGGTACCAGCCTGGCCTTCAGCCATATCATCATAAGTAGCCCTCCATTGAAGGAAAGCAGGTGGATCAAGGCAGGCTTTAAGTAGAGTATACCAGTCATAATGTGTTTGGAGATTAATGGCCCACTGGGTGAGGGCCTGTTCGAAGTAAGGTGAATAAGGGTCTGACTCTTGCACTGCCTTCTGGATGAGGGAAAGGTCAGGCAGTGGGGTGGGGATCCAAGGTTGAATAGCGACATGAGGCCCTACATTGACTGGGAAGGCATGCAGGGTGAGGTTGGTATGCAGAAAGGGATTGTTAGAGTGCAGAAGTTTGGGAGCAGGGAGGGTGGAGGGGGGATCCCTGCTAATCTCCCTCCAGGGATAGACAGGCAGCAGCAGAGAACAGTGGGCCTCAGCAGGGGGTTTGGGTGGGGATGAGGGGGCCATTGAGGCAGGGGGAAGGTGGGGGGCCTCAGTCTCCTTGCAACCTTCTAAATCAGGGACACAAGGCAAGGCCAACTTTTCCTCAGTATTTTTGTAGCAGGCAGAGTTATGGTCATGAAGGACTTCCTCAGCCGAGGAGCCTTTAAGGCAGTGATAACGGCTAGGAGGATAACGGCTAGGAGAATCGGGACAAATAGAGCAGGGGGAAGGACGAGGATGAAACCTCACACTTACAAGAAAGATAAAGAACCCTCATCCAGATGGAGGGGTCCCAAATGTTCTCAGGAGTGGTCCAAGGGGCAATGCATATGGCCTCCTCCCAAAAGGAATCCAAGTCCTGAGATTTCACTTTAAGGTCACGTGTCTGGAGGAGAGCCTTAAGCTCAAACATTAGGAGGGCTGTTCCCCATGAGGGCAGGAAATGGGAAGGGAGGTTAAGTGTTAGAGGGAAGAACCAACAAAGCAGCGGAACAAGAATGTACGTCTTTAGCCAAGGGCAAACACACAGAAAACTAAAGTAGAGAGAAGGAGAGGCAGGTTGGGGGTGGGGGGCTGGGGGCCAGGCGCTCACCCTAACGCTGCAGAAAATTAAAGAACACGAAGAATGAGGCCTACTCACCGATCAAGGAAGAGGGTGCCTCGCCAGCACCCAGGTGGGGTGGGGTGTCGAAAAACCAACATTGAGTGCCAGATGTTGACAATCCCCCAGGACTGCTGGGGAGTTTTGGGGTCCGACTGAAGAAGGAATGGGGGAGAGAGGCACAGAGTCAAAACACAGACCCTGGGAATCGGTTGAATGCAGACAGAGTGAGAGCTGTCACGGACTCGTTTATTGGGAGGCAGTGTTAGGGGTTATATACTGTTCGCATTCCCACTCCCCTCTTGTCATCTTCTGATTGATCCAGGTCTGCAACACTGCTTGTATGGTCTCACCTGCCTAGGGTTGGTTAGGTTTATGAGGGACAAGCTCTGCGCATGCGTAATTCTCAGCATACTAGCTATGAGTGTTTTGTCTACATACATGTAAGTGCAGCTGTACATCCAGTGCCCTCAGAGGCCTCCAGGAGGAGAGGGGGCCATGTGAGGCAGTCACAGGGAAGAAATGCTAATAAGCCGAAAAGCCTAGGCAGCAGAATGCTGTTCTCAGGCAGAAAATGTAACAATAGCATAACTTCTAATTCAGCTGTCTAGGGCATAGCTGTTCAACTAAGAATGTGTAGAATGAGCCTGGGAATGAGGTCAGAGTGTTGACCAACCTTTAAGCCACTGACTGACTTGACATTCATTTCTATGGAAATAAAGAATCCCCAAGTTCCAGAAGAGTTTTTTTTAGTTCCACAGCTGAGTCCCTCCAGGATGGTATATAAACCTGGTGGATTTTCAAAGTACATAGACAGATTCACCTTTGATCACAGAATCCACCTGTTTTATGACATGATAATGATTTCAAGTTCCATTAACATTCCAGAAATTGTCATAACAGTTTTTGTTTGTGGCAGAATAAAATTTTCTTTTGTATACAAACTGCATTTTCTTTGCCACTGATATGCTTTTGAACATATAGTCTGATCTCATTTCCTGTCTATAGTGAATAATACAACTGTAAGCATGTGTGGGCAAGGATCTTTGTGGTATTTTGACTATAGTTGTACAAGTTTACATTCCCACCAGCAGTGGGTAAGTGTTCCCCATTCCCCACAACCTCTCTAGCATTTGGTGTCTTTTGTTTTCTTGATCTTAGCCAGTAGTATAGGAGTGAGATGATATCTGAGAGTGGTTTTAATTTGCATTTCCTTAATTGTTAATGATGTTGAACACTTTTTAAGATGTTTTTCAGCCATCTTTAATTTTTCACTGGTGAAGCCTCTGTTCATCTATTTACTCCATTTTTTGAGTAGGTCATTTTTTTTTCTTTATTTTTTGAGTAGTCTATATATATATATATTCTGGACATTAATGCTCTGTCAGATGTATCACTCGTGAAGATTTCTTCCCACTCTGTCAGTTTTCTCTTCACTTCCTTGATTGTTTCTTTCACTGTACAGAAGCTTTTGAGTCTGATGAGGTCTCATTTGCTGACTTTTGACTTTATTTCCAGTGCAGCTGCTGTCTGATTTAGAAAGTCTTTTCCTACCTCTATGTCTTGTAGGTTGTTGCCAACTTTTTCTTCTATTACCTTCAGGGTTTCAGGCTTTACATTGAGGTCTTTGATCCACTTGGAGTTGATTTTTGTACAAGGTGAGAGGTAGGGGTTTAATTTTGTTCTTCTACAAATGGTGACCCAGTTTTGCCAGCACTACTTGCTGAAGATGCTGTCCTTCCTCCATTGAGGATTTTTTTGCCCCTTTGTCAAATATGAGGTGGCTGAAATTGTATGAGATCAAGTTTGTATCTTCAATTTTTTTCCATTGGTCAAAGGGTCTGTTTTTGTGCCATACCAGGCTGTCTTTATGACTATGGCCCTGTAATATAGCTTGAAGTCAGGTAAAGCAATCCCCCTGTATTGCACTTTTCACTCACTCAGGGTTGTTTTAGCTATTCAGGGTCTTTTGTTTTTCCATATGCATTTAAGGATTTTTTTTCCAAGTCTGTTAAGAAACTCATGGGAATTTTAATTGAGATTGCATTGAATCTGTATATCAATTTGGGTAAAATGGACATTTTTACTATATTAATTTTTCCAATCCATGAACATGGGAGGTCTTTTCATCTTTTGATGTCATTTTCAGTCTCCTTCTTTAGGGGTCTAAAATTTTAGTTGTAGAGATCTTTGGTATCTTTGGTTAGGTTTGTTCCCAGGTATCTTATTATTTTTGAGGCTATTATGAGTAGGAAGGTTTTCTTGTATTCTTTCTCCACTTGTTTATTGTTGGTGTAAAGAAAGGATACAGATTTTTCTAGGTTAATTTTGAATCCTGCCACTTTACTGAAACTCTTAATCATTTCTAGAAGTTTTCTGGTGGAGTGTTTAGCATCCTTTAAGTAGACTATCATATCATCTGCAAAAAGGGATAGTTAACTTCCTCTTTTCTGATTAATACTCCTTTAATTTTCTTCTCTTGTCTTAATGGCCTAGGAAGCATTTCACGCATTATGTTGAAGAGGAGTGGAGATAGGGGACGCCTTGCTGTCTTCGGCCTTTAAGGGAAATGGATCCAATTTTTTCTCCTAGGATGATTTTGGCAATGGGTTTGTGTGGTGGTTTGCATGAGTGTCCCCCATAGGCTGTAAGTATTCATACATTTGTCTCCAGTTGGTGGCACTGTTTTTGGAGGTCTTAGAAGGTATGGCCATGCTGGGGGAAGTGTGTCACTGGGGGCAGGCTTAGTGAGTTTTAACAAGCCTCGTGGTCTACAGTTGCCCTCTCTGTTTCCTGTGCTCTTTGCGAGATGTGACCCTCGGTTTGCTGCTCCAGATCCAGCTGCCATGCCTCCTGCCACAATGGACTCTCATTCCCTGGAACCACCAATCATAAGCTCAAATAAACTCTTCCTTTTATAAGTTCCTTGGTCATGGTGCTTTATCACAGCAACAGAAAACTGACTAATACAGTTTGTTATATGGCTTTGATTATGTGGAGGAATGTTCCCTTCAGTCCAATTCCCTCTAAGACTGTAAACATGAAGGGATGCTGGATCTTGTCAAATGCTTTTTCTGCATCAATTCAGATGATCCTGTGGTTTTTGTCTTTCAGTCCATTTATGTGTTTTATGATATTTATTGATTTACATATGTTGAACTATCCCTGCATCTCTGGTATGAATCCAACTTGATCAAGATGGATGATCTTTTTGATGTGGGTCTGTATGTGATTTGTAAGTATTTTGTTGAGAATTTTTGCATCTATGTTCATTAATGAGATGGTTCTATAGCTTTCTTTTTTGGTTGTATCTTTGCCTGGTTTTCATATTAGAGTGATGCTGGCTGTGCTGGATAGGTTTGGTGTCAACTTGACATGCCTGGGTTGGGGGAGCTTCAATTGGGGAATTGGCTCCATTTGATTGGCCTGTGGCCACATCTGTGGAGTATTGTCTGATTGTCGAGAAGTGTGGGAGGACCCAGCCCACGATGGGTGGTGCCTCCTTGGGCAGGTTGTTGTGTACAGTATAGGAAGGCAGGCTGTACATGAGCCCGGGGAGCAAGCCAGTGAACAGGATTCCTCCATGGCTTGTGCTTCAACTCCTACCTCCAGGTTCCTGCCCTGAGTTCCTGTCTTGGGCTCCCAAGTGATGAACTGTGACCCAGGAGATGTAAGCTGAATAAACCCTTTCCTCCCCAAGTTGGTGTCAGTCAGAGTGTTTTGTCACAGCAATGGAAGATAAACTAGAACAGAAATTGGTACCAGGAGTGGGGTATTGCTGTGACAGACCTGACCTTGGTGTTTTGGGGGAGGATTGTGGCAGTGTTTGGAACTTTGGGCTGGGAAGATCATTGAATGCCTAAAGATTGTTGCTGTGGCGCTTGGAGCAATTTTGCTGAAGGATTTGTAGAAGATAGAGGCCCAGCTTGTGGGCTTGTGAAGTTTCTGATTTCAAAGAGGAACAGAGATCACCAGGACTGTAATCTGTGGGTTCTGGTCAGCTGGGGCTGAAGAATCAGCGGTAAGTAACAAGAGACCAGAACCTGAAGTGAAATCTTTTTTGTACTGGGACAATTGATGCTGGTTAGCTGGGGCTGAAGAATCAGCTGTAAGCAACAAGAGACCAGCATCATTGTGGTGAAATCTTCTGGGAAGAATTTCTTCAGGGACAGCACACAGAAGCTGTGATCCAAAAGGGGCCTGAGCCTCCATCTTGAGACAGAAGCAGGACTTGGTAAGGTGTAAGAGTCTCCTATATGGTTCTGGTGTTGAAATTTGAGGGGGTCACAGAGAGGAGCCGAGGCTTGGTACTGTGAGAGGTCAGGAAAGACCATTGGTAGAAGTGCACCTCGGTTGCAGTGAAGACCCCAGGATTGCAGGGGTCATGGAGAGAAGCTGAGGCTTTGCACCAGGAGAGGTCAGAAAAGACCATTGGTGAAGGTGCTGCCTCAGTTTCAGTGGTGACCCCAGCTTTTTTGAGATGCCGGGACCATGGGATGACCACCAAGAGCAGCAGCAGGTGTGGAATGGAGTTGGCCTGGGCCTTCGAGATGAGCCGTGTGTGATGCAGATGGAAGAGTCAGAGAGGGGGAGCTGCTGAAACCCTTTGGAGCCCAGAAGATCGTGAGTGATCCCAGGTGTCCAGCCTTGAGCTACTTTGCTGGACTTAGGTTTTGTTTGAGAGTGCCCGATTCTTCCCTTTGAAATAAGACAGTACTTGTTTTGGATTTTACAGCAGCCCACACTTTTAATAGACTGTGAACTTTTAAGTGTTTGGACATTTTAAGGACTGTGGGGCTTTTAAGGTTGTACTGTCTTAGGTTGTGATTAATGTTAACATCATACTTTGGGGATAAGAACTGGAAAGGTGGTGGTTTAATAGTGATGTGTTTTGTGTGTCAAGTTGACAAGGGGTCAATTGTGCTGGATAGCTTTAGTGTCAACTTGACACACCTGGGTTGAGGGAGCCTCAATTGGGGAATTGGCTCCATTGGATTGGCCTGTGGCCACATCTGTGGAGTATTGTCTGATTGTCAAGCAGTGGGAGGACCCAGCCCACAATGGGTGGTGCCACCCTGGGCAGGTTGTTGTGTACAGTATAGGAAGGCAGGCTGGGCATGAGCCAGGGGAGCAAGCCAGTGAACAGCATTCCTCCATGGCTTGTGCTTCAGCTCCTGCCTCCAGGTTCCTGCCCTAAGTTCCTGTCTTGGACTCCCTAAGTGATGAACTGTGACCCAGGAGATGTAAGCTGAATAAACCCTTTCCTCCCCAAGTTGGTGTCAGTCAGAGTGTTTTGTCACAGCAATGGAAGACAAACTAGAACACTGACTTCATAGAAGGATTTTGGGAGAATTCCCTCTGTTTGTATCCTTCTGAACAGTTAGTAATAGTCATAGAACCTCTATAAATGTTTTATAGAATTCTGCTCTGAAACTATCTGGGCCCAGGCTTCCTTTCACCTTATTTTTTGTTTTCATTCTTGGTCTATGTTTTTATTTCCTCTGTTATGCTTTGTTAACTTCTCCCTTTAATTGCTTAGGGATCCTTGCTCCTTTCCTCTGTCCTGTGGATTGCTTTGAGGATTTTCTGAAGCGATGGTTTCTTATACATGTATTCTTTCATCTCGTTCATGTCATGAAAGACTTTTCTTTCTCCTTCAACTATAATTGACATTTTTGCTGAGTGTAGTAGTCTGGGTTGACATCTAGCATGGTTTAGCCCTGGGAATACATTGGTACACATTCTTCTTGGCTTTCATAGTTTGCACTGAGAAGTCAGTTGTAATTCTGATGGGTTTCCCCTTATATGAAATTTGTTTCTCTCTTGTGGCTTTCAGTATTTTGTCTTTGTTTTGAGCATCTAGTGTTTTATCAATTATATGGCATGGAGAATTTCTTGTCTTGTCTATTTGGTGTTCTATGTGCTTCTTGTATTTGTATGGGTTTGCCTTTTTTCAGTTTGTGGAAATGTTCTTCTATTATCCTGTTGAAGATCTGGTCAATAGTGTTGTCCTGGGATTGTTCTCCTTCCTCTATTCCCAAGATGTGGAGGTTTGGTCTTTTCATAGTGTCTCACATTTCCTGGTTGTTCCACTCATGCTTTTATTTTTTTAATTTTCATAATCTTTACTTGAGCATTCTTGTTGTTCCCTGTTATCCTGCGGGTCTGATATTCTTTTTGCTGCTTCTTCCATTCTGCTTCTG
The DNA here is from genome assembly GCA_009823505.1 of Rhizomys pruinosus. Lineage (NCBI taxonomy): Eukaryota > Metazoa > Chordata > Mammalia > Rodentia > Spalacidae > Rhizomys > Rhizomys pruinosus. The sequence goes on from VZQC01004214.1 coordinate 152,438, forward strand.
AGGTTTTTTTCCATCCTTTTCTGTTGATTGGATGAGTGTTCAATTCCCTGTTTCATTTCATCCTGTGATTTCTTTAGTATTTCCAGTTCCTTCTGGAGCCTGTCATTCTCATCTTGTAGCTCATTGGTTCATTGGCCAGTTTCTTTTTTCATTTCATCTTGGGATCTTTTCAGCATTTCCACTTCCTTCCAGTTTGTTATTTTCTGCCTTTAATTCTTTCCAATGTTTGTCGTTATCTCTCTATAGGTCTTTCTTAAGTTTTTCATTTTCTCTCTTGAGTTCTCTGATTTGTTCTTTATATTCTTTGATTTCTTTGAATATGTCTACAATTGTTCTTCGAAGGTCTGTGTCTTGTTTTCCTTCCAGGGAGATCTCTTTGTAGGAATCTTCCATAGGGTTGGTGTTCAGTGTGGATTTATTATGAACTTTTCCATTTATTTTTTCTTTGTGTCTTTGGCATGTGGATTTGTTTGTTTATTTGTTTCTTTGGATTTGGGCACCTCAAGGTTAGCTGTGCAGACTATAATCATTAATACTGTGCCTGCTAGATCCTCTGCACCACAACTCCACCAGGTTGGGGGAGAGGGGGAGAGGTTGTGCTGTTACTTTGATTGGCCTGCTGTCCAGGAGTCTAAGTCCACCCATGCTGTGCACTGTAACCTGAAGGTTGCACTGTACCCAGAAGGTTAGAGGTTTCGGGTGATACCAAGCCTCCACCGGCCAGGAGGGGTGCAGAAAGCACCAAGGCAGGTGGGCTTCACCTGGGTACTTGCTGGTGTTGTTTGGACCGCAAGTTTATGACCACTCACTCCATTCACTGGGTGCATGCTGGTGTTGTTAATTTTTGCAGTTTAAAAAAATTGTATTAACTATTTTTATTTTATGTGTATGAATGTATTGCCTCCATATATATATATAAATGCACACATGTCATGCAATGCAAGTAGAGGTCAGGAGAGGGAGTCAGATCTCCTCTAACTGGAGTTCTAGACACAGGTGGCTTTTAGGTGCCCTATGGGTGCTGGGAATCAAACCTGTGTCTTCTGTAAAAGCAGCCAGTGCTCTTAACAACTGAGCCATCTCTCCAGTCCTTAATTTTTGTAGTTCTTTATACAGCTTAGATATTAATTCCATGTCTGATGCATGGTTGACAAGGATTTTCACTCCAATTTTGTAGTCTGTTTATTATATTATGACAATTGTTACCTTTGCTGTGCAGTTATTAATTTCATGTAATCTCAATTGCCAATTCTGGGATGATTTCCTTGGGTCTTGGATTCCTACTTAGAAAATTGTGCCTAAATGTTGAAAACTTTTCCTATGGAAGTTTCAAAGTTTTAAGTTCTTTAATTCACCGTAGATTGATTTATGTACAAACTGAGATACATGAATCTAGAATCCTTGTTCTCCATATAGAAATGCAGCACCATTTGTAAAAGCAGCTATCTTTTCTCCCGTTTATTTTTTTGATGCTTTTTTTGTAAAACTATTATTATGTGGAGATATGCTCTTTCTCTTCCTGAAGGCCTGTTGAACTTTTTTTTTAATTATTTTTTTTTATTTCTTTATGTGTATGAATGTACTGTCTGCATGCAGGCCTGTGCACCCGTGTCGTGCAATGCCTCGGAGGTCAGAAGAGGGTGTCGGATTTCCCTGAAACCTGACTTCTCCTGGAATTGGAGTTTCAGAAGGTTCTCTGCCGCCATGTGGGTGCTGGGGATCGAAACCGGGTCCTGTGCAAGAGCGGTCAGCGCTCTCAACCACTAGGCCATTTCTCCAGCCCGGCCTGTTGAACTTTTAGGAAGATCATTTCTGCACTTATCAAGGTGATCATGTGATTTCTGACATTAAGTTTCTTTATGTGCTATATTATACTTATTCATTTGCCTATGCTGAGCTTGTCTTGAATCCTTGGAATGAGCACGACACAGTCATGATTTATACTCATCTGAATGTGTTTCTGATTCAGTTTGGCAGGAGAATTTTACAATTTTATTTAATTGTTGTATGAGAGTTCCATATATATCTGCAGTGTACCTTGAGCATATTCACTCCTATTCAATGTCCCCCAGACCTTCCTAGATCGCTGTCCCAACTGCATATCCTTATCTTTATTCTTCTAACCTACTGAATCCAATTATAGCTGCCAGATTGGACATGGGTGTAAGGCCATCATCTGGAGTTTCCTCAGAACTCCAAGGGCCACACTCCTAAAGAAAACTGACTTTTCCTACCCTAGTAGCCATCAACTGTTAATAGCACTTGTGCTAAGGGTGTGGTTTCATAATCTCTCCCTCAATGTAGATCTTTGAATGACAATATCCCCCATAGGCACCACATATTTGGACAATGCATCCTCAGTTGGTCGTGCTATTTTGGGAGGTTTAGGAAGTGTAGCCTTGCTGGTGGAAGCAAGTCATTGGGGAGTGAGCTTTAGAGTTTAAGCCTTGGTAAATTTCCAGTTGATCTCTGCTTCCTGTGTCTGCTTGAAGATATGATTGCTCAGTTTTATGCTCTGCTCACCTAGGCTGCCATGCCTCCCCCACCATTATGGACTCTAACCCTATGGAGCTGTTACCTGAAGTAAACTCTTCCTTCTATAAGATGCTTTGGAGATGGTGTTTTATCCCAGCCACAGAAAAATAACTAATGCACCCATTTATGCTGGAATGTTGCCTGGCTTTATCTTGGACAGATCTTGTGCAGGGAACCACAGATGCTGAGAGTTCTTGAGTCCAATGGCTCTGTCCTGTCAGGAAGACACTAATTAGCTGCAGTCCTACTTGACCTCTGGCTCCTAGAATCTTTATGTCTCCTCTTACATAATGTTCCTTGAGTCTTGGGGTAAGGGGTATGATATGGATGTACTATGTGGATTTGAATCCTGCAGGATTTTCCACCTATGTTCATCATTGAAGTGGAGTGATAGCATTCTTATCATTTTTCTTTTTTTAGTTTTATAATTATATATTATTCTTTTATTAAGATTATTTGCCCAATTTCAAAATGACTTACATGACATTCCATTTAGTACAGCATTGTCCTATGGAGCACTCCATCTAGCAGAAGAAATTTCCTCTGAATTCAGACATTTTATTAGGTATTAAAAATGTGACATGGTAACACTGAACTTTGCTTTATATTTTTGGCATCTTGACTTTGTGATGGAGTACTTTTTCTCTATTCATATTTATTTCGATTCCTAAATGCCTCCTTTGTTTGAATGTCTATGTTTTTCTTTAGAATAGGGAGTTTCTCTATAATTTCATTGATTGGTTGTCTGTTCCTTTAGTACATATTTTAGCTCATTCTATCCTGTGGGTTTTAAATTAGATCTCTTGATAGTATTTATCATTCTTGGATGCTGAGTTCATGCCTCTATATTTATCTTTACTCACTGATATTTGTCCTACTTTCATCTCTGTTATCATGATAAAACTATACTACAGGGCTATAGTCATAAAGACAGCCTGGTACTGGCAAAAAAACAGACCAGTCGACCAATGGAATAAAACTGAAGATCCAAACCTGAGCTCATACAATTTCAGCCACCTCATATTTGACAAGGGGGCCAAGAAGACACAATGGAAGAAAGACAGCATCTTCAGGAAGTGGTGCTGGCAAAACTGGATCACCACTTGTAGAAGAATGAAATTAAACCCCTACCTCTCACCTTGTACAAAGGTCAACTCCAGATGGACCAAAGACCTCAACGTGAAACCCCAAACTCTGGAGGTGATAGAAGAGAAGCTTGGCAGCAGACTACAAGACATAGGTGTAGGAAAAGACTTCCTAAATCAGACAGCAGCTGCACAAGAAATAAGATCGACAATTGACAAATGGGACCTCATTAAACTCAAAAGCTTCTGTACATCAAAGGAAGCAATAAAGGAAGTGAGGAGAAGACCCACAGAGTGGGAGGAAACCTTCACAGCAGATACATCTGACAAAGCATTAATTTCCAGAGTATACAAGCTACTCAAAAAACAAAGAAGAAAGAAAACAAATGAATCATTCAAAAGATGGAGCAAAGATCTGAATAGAGACTTCACAGAGGAGGAGTTAGAGATGGCCGAGAAACATCTTAAGAAGTGTTCAACATCTCTGATAATTAAGGAAATGCAAATTAAAACCACTCTGAGATATCACCTTACTCCAATAAGACTGGCTAGGATCAGGAACATGAATGATACCAAGTGCTGGAGAGGTTGTGGGGAAAGGGGAACACTCATCCATTGCTGGTGGGAATGTAAACTTGTACAGCCACTATGGAAAGCAGTGTGGAGAACCCTTAGAAGACTCAAAATGAGCCTTCCATTTGACCCAGTCATACCACTCCTGGGTATATACCCACAAGACACAACTTACTGCAAAGATACATGCACAGCTATGTTTATTGCAGCTCTGTTCACAATAGCAAAAAGCTGGAACCAGCCCAGGTGCCCTTCAACTGACGAGTGGATAGAGAAAATGTGGTACATGTATACAATGGAATACTATGCAGCAGTAAAGAGGGACAACATCATGAAATTTGCAGGTAAATGGATGGAGCTGGAAGACATTATGTTAAGTGAAGTAACACAGTCCCAGAAAAACAAACGACAAATGGTGTCCCTCATATGTGGATGCTAGTACCAACAACCCAGATATAAATATTTCTCATGGAGAGGGAGGCATAGTAAAAGAACAACAGAAAGACTGCATCAGAAAATGGACTGAAATGGTGAATTGGAAAGGGGGGATGGGTGGGAGAGGGACACGGGTGTATATTCGATTAAGGCATATTTAATTGACGTGAGCTCAGCAAGTACCCAGTTTCGCCTAGACACTGTCTACAGGACACATGGTGTTTTAGGACTTAGTAAAAGTAAAAGTAAACATGTGTATATTAAACAACATTGGTTTACAGAATCTGATAAAAATGGTAATGCATCTGAATTAAATGGAGATATAATTCGCTGTTGCCCACATTTGCTTTACATAAAATCTGTAGAGCAAGAACTTTGGGATTGACACATACAAATGTTCTCTATAATTTCTCTGTTGTACAGTATCACCTTGTAGCATTCTCTTTAAGATGATTTAACGTAAAAATTAAGTTTGCTTCCCAAGTTAATCATATATAGTCACCCAAAACAACATGGGTGAATTTGATGAAATCTGTGCCTTGACTCCACCCTATAGTCATGTATAATACAACTGTCTTCTGGAGACTCATACGCTAAAAAAAAGGGGGGGGGAAACAGAAAGACATGAAACCTTTTCATCAAACCCTTGCAATTCAAATCTTAAAACTAACTATGGGAAAAGATTTGTTTGTTCCAACAGGACAAAACGTCACCAACTTAACGGCTGAGAAAGAAAAGATACAGGTTTGCATTGAGTAGGATGTACCAAAAAGTGGCAACGGAAAGGCTGACCCGTCTGAACATTCAAAGGAAGAAAAGCCTCAGATTGCCATAAACATCGAACCCCTCTGTGGATCCTACATGTAACAACTAGTTATAATGAGTCCTAATGAAACTTACCTTCTAGGTGCCACAAAGGTTCTGATATGAGAGACTTCCTTGCCTTCCCACCCATAGAACAAGGAGAAATATGACAATGATGAGGTCGCTCCCCAACTGTAAATTGGAGACAACTATTGTAGAGGTAATCTCTTATAAAACCGGTAAAACTGCTTTCTTTAATTGACTACTAGACATGGGAACTGTGGAAGGGATTACTCTCTGTTCAGAACCAAATATAATACTAAAGTCCTAGGGCTATGCACTCAGGCAAAATATATTAATACAGGAGCTCTGACATCAGCAATGGATTGTTCTACCAGGTGGATGTTGGCCAGGGGATCCAAGGCCCCACAAAAGGTAAGGGCTCCTTGCCTCTAAGTTGGGATACCTACAGGAGGAGAGGCAATAAGACCCTGCTGCCGAAGACCTGACGTTAACATGGGAGGGATGTATTGAGACCACACATGCAAGTGTACAGATGGCCTCTGGAATGCCAGAGAGTGTTACCAAAGGCCACTAAACCAATAAAGCAAATATGGGTCTCCCTGAGTCAAGCAAGACTCCACCGTCAGCACCAGCTACACCTCACCTGCCTGGAAATACTGTGCAGCAGAGGCAGCCATGTGCCTGTATATCCCAAATCTAATTGGCTATTGGCTCTCCCCTTGGAGAAATAACCCATGGCTGATGCCACAAGCTTACATCCTCTACAGGTTAGGAGATGTTATAAGCCACAGTAAGACCCTGTCATATTTAACAGGGGGGAAAATTGTAATTCATGGATTAACATATCCAAACATGTGTCTATGCTAAAGTAACCTACCATAACTATTAGTGCTGCTTAAATACCTATATATCTAATTGCTTGTTCTTCATTAGTAGGATCGAAAGGTTATTCCTGGACAAACTGTCAGCCCATGAAAGGAAACAGCCAGAATTGACCAGAGTCCAAGTCAACAGCTCCAGAGAGAGTGGACTGTTTTACCTCTCATCCACCTGTGCCCCTTTTCTAAGCCTAGGGAACAACCTGCGGAAGAGGGGGCGTGGTAGAATGTAAGGGCTGCGATTGGGGTGAATGGTGAAACTACAGCAATGTAGTCTGGACACTCATTTGATCAACTTGATTGAACAAACAACCTGTCACCCCCCACTGGATGGTGGGGCTGTAGGTGTTTGGGCACAACAGCCTGCAGATAGGTTTTGCATGAAGGATGCTTGTACTCATGGATTATCACTTATAGCTAAAAATGAAAAAAAAAAAAAATTGAGAGAAAGATGCAGGACAGTTATGGCAGAATGCATGATCTGGGATGGGGTGGGGGTGGTAGGGGAGGGAAAGGGAAATAAGCCTGAACTGAATTGGAAAAAATGTATGAAATGCACAAAGCATCAATAAAAACTAATTAAAAAAAACACTCTGAACAAAAACAAACAGGGGGAGGAAAGGAATTGTTATAAGTTTACTTATAAAATTGAGGAAAATAAGGGCAGGAACTGACAGATACCTGAAGCAGAAACCTTAGATGAATGCTCCCTGCTGGCTCACTCACAGCCCCTACATTAACTAGCTTTCTTATAAGATCCAGGAGGAACTGCTCAGAAAATGGTGCATTCCCACAGTGGAATTAGCCCTTTTATATTTATTAACAACAAGACTCTCCACAGACATGCCTGCAGGTCAATATGATCTGAGAAATTCATCAACAGAGACTTTCTTCTCAGGTGATTCTAGATCGTGTCAAGTTGACAAATAATGGTAACTAGGACAATTTTTAAATACAGTATTTCAAAAAACTATGTCAGGGCTAGAGAGATGGCTCAGTAGTTAAGAGCATTGATTGCTCTTGCAGAGAACCCTAGTTTGGTTCCCAGCACCCACATGGTGAGTAACAACCATGTGTAATTCCAGTTCCAGAGGATCCAATGCCCTCTTCTGACCTTCCTGGGCATTGTATGACATGGGTACACTTACATACATACAGGTCGTATACTCATACACACAAAATAAAATAAATAAAATATTAAAAAAACTTTGTCCTTTATCTTTCTTCTACTTGGTTAAGTTTATTGGTAATTATTTTCACCATACTTTGTACTTGGTTCATTGCCTTCTTCATTTTCAAAGTTTCTTTTTCACAGAATTTAATATTTCCTGCTTATCTTTTTTTCAATATTGACAATATTGTTTATTGTTTATTTTGCTGAGTTTCTCTACTATCTTCTGAGTTTCCTAAATTGGATTCATCTGATTGTTTGCATCCCATTTAATGACATTATAAGAATTAACATTGATTGCCAATTTGATGGAATTTATAATTACCAGGGAAGCAAATCTCTAGTCTCAGCCAAGCATGATAATCTAGAATAGGTTAACTAATATGTGAAGACCCATGTTGTGTGAGTGGAACTTTTTCATAGATTGGGTTCCCTGAGTGAGTAAAGGGGAAAAAGCAAGTGAAGCACAAGGATTAATTAACTCAATCATTCATTCATTTCTTTGTAATTTCTGACACCTGATGCAATGTTACCAGTTGCCCTCTGCTCCTGGGACCATATCTTTTCTGCCCCATGGACTGTGTCCCCTTGAATTGAAAACCAAGAAAATGCTTTCTACTTTTAAATTGTTTTTTTTTTTCAGGTATTTTATGGTAACAAGGATGCAAATAAACAAAACACAGTCATTTTTACCCTTTGATCAATTTTACCAGAAAATTTTCAAAATCTTCATCTGATATTTTCCCTATTTCAGTTATCATGAGTTTAGTATTTATGACATTTTGGGAGTCATCTTCACTTACAATTTCATATTTCTGGTATTCCTATGTCGTGTTTTGTACATCTGTTGCTTTGAATATCTCTGAATTGAACAGGGAGTTCTCAAAAGATGAATGCAAATGGCTAAGAAATTCTTAAGAAAAAGTTCAACATCTTTAGTCATCAGGGAAATGCAAATTAAAATCACTTTGATATTTCATCTTACTCCACTCAGAATGGATCAGATCAGAGCCAAAAAACAAATAAGGACCAATGCTAAAGAGGATATGGGGAAAGAGGAACTTTTGTCCACAGCCGGTGGGAGTACAAACTGGTATAGCAGCTACAGAAATACGCATGGGGATCCCTTATAAAACTAGACACAAGTCTACTCTATCAGGCAGCCATAGCATTCCTGGGAACATATACAAATATTCTTTTTTATTTTACTTTTTTCCTTTATTTGTTTATTTTTAAGGGATTCTACAATATAAGAGAACAGTTGTTTTCAGACCACATTGACGTTGCTCAGGTTTCCATACAATTAGGTAATTGGTGCTAGCATCCACAGATGAGGAATACCATTCATCATTTGCTTTTCTGGGACTGTGTTACTTCACTCAGCATGATATCTTCTAGCTCCATCCATTTACCTGTAAAGTTCATGATTTCATTTTTCTTTACTGTTGCATAGAACTCTATTATGTAGATGTGCCACGTTTTCTCTATCCACTCATCAGTTGAGGGGCACTTGGGTTGGTTCCAGCTCCTTGCTATTGTGAAGAGAGCTGCAATAAACATGGCTGTGCATGTATTTCTTTGGCAAGATGAGTCTTGTGGGTACATACCCAGGAGTGCTATGGCTGGGTCAAGTAGCAAGTTCATTCCAAGTCTTGCAAGGGTTCTCCACACTGCTTTCCATAGTGGCTGTATGAGTTTACATTTCTACCAGCAGTGGATGATTGTTCCCCTTCCCCACAACCTCTCCAACACTTGGTATCATTTGTTTTCTTGATCCTAGCCAGTCTTGTTGGAGGGAGATGATAACTTAAAGTGGTTTTAATTTGCATTTCCTTAATTATTAGCGACATTGTACACTTTTTAAAGATGTTTCTCAGCCATCTCTAATTGCTCACTTGTGAAGTCTCTGTTCAGCTCTTTGCTCCATCTACTGAGTGGGTCATTTGTCTTCTTTGTTTTTTTGAATAGTTTATATATTCTGAAAATCAATGCTTTGTCAGATGTTTCTGCTCTGAAGGTTTCCTCCCACTCTGTGGGTTTTCTCTTCACTTCCTTGATTGCTTCTTTTGATGTACAGAAGCTTTTGAGTTTAATGAGGTCCCGTTTGTCAATTGTTGACCTTAATTCTTGTGCAGCTGCTGTCTGATTTAGGAAGTCTTTTCCTATGCCTATGTCTCATATGCTGCTGCCAACTTTTTCTTCTATCGACTTTAGAGTTTGGGGTTTCACGTTGAGGTCTTTAATCCATCTGGAGTTGACTTTTGTACAGGGCGAGAGGTAGGGGTTTAATTTCATTCTTCTACAAGTGGTGATCCAGTTTTGCCAACACCACTTGCTGAAGATGCTGTCTTTTCTCCATTGTGGCTTCTTGGCCCCCTTGTCAAATATGAGATGGCTGAAATTGTATGTGCTCAAGTTTGGATCTTCGGTTTTGTTCCATTGGTCGACAGGTCTGTTTTATTGCCAATACCAAGCTGCTTTTATGACTATGCAAATATTCTTAATAAATACTTGTAAACCAAATTCAAGACCACAATATTAAGAACATACACTATTACCATAAAAGGAATATGTTTCAGCATACACAAATCAATAAATGTATTAGAATGTATGAATAAACTTAAGGACAGAAATGAATGACTTTCTCAGAAGGTGTGCAAGAAGACTTGGAGAGGAAAATTCTACATCTCATATAAAAACCCCAGAGAAATCAGGAATGAAGATGTATGTCAGTTCAAGATGTGGCTTCCCGTTCCCTCCACCATGCTGCTGTTACTGCCATGTTTCTCCACATGATGAACACATCCTTTTGGAACCATAAGGCAAAACACACACTTCCTTCTGTAAGTTGCCTTAGTCACAGTGTTTTTAGCATAGGCACAGAAAAGTAACTAATACAATAATCTTCAATACATTAATGGATAAAGAAAATGTAGTAGATAGACACAATTGAATTTTTTTATTTTTTTTTATTAATTTTATTTATTTCTGTATGTGTATGAATGTACTGTCTGCATGCAAGTCTGTGCACCCGTGTCGTGCAATGCCGCGGAGTTCAGAAGAGGGTCTCGGATTCCCCTGGAACTGGAGTTCTCCTGGAATTGGAGCTTCAGATGGTTCTCAGCCGCCATGTGGGTGCTGGGGATCGAACCCAGGTCCTCTGTAAGAGCGGTCGGCGCTCTTAACCGCTAGGCCATCCCTCCAGGCGACACAATTGAATTTTATTCAGCCATAAAGAAATAATTGAGTCATTTATAAGAACCTAATTGGAACTGAAGATTATCATGTCATAGAAAATAAGCCAGACACAGAAAAATTTTCTTTGTTCTTTTATAGTAGAATCTGGATTTAAATAATTATATTACATGAATGTATAAGATAATTATGTTGTGAGAGAAAGAGATGTAAAGGGTAGGAAGAAAGGAGAATGAGAGGAGAGACTGAGATAGAGGGGAAATACACATCTTTAGTTTCATACAGCTTCTCTCTCTCTCTCTCCCTCTGTGTGTGTGTGTGTGTGTGTGTGTGTGTGTGTGTCTGTGTGTCTGTGTGTCTGTGATGTAAAACCAGAGCAAAAATTGGTCTATGAAATCAGCACAAATGAATCAGAGAAGAGGAAGGTGGATGGGGAGAAGAGTTAGATCAAATGAGCAAGGTGTACAATACAACACAAACTTATAACTCTCCGATTTAACTGACAGAAAACCCAGCTATACCTAGTTCCCAGTCTTACAACTTTACCTACCAAATATGTACTGCCAGTCTTGATTAACTGCCCCAAACTTTCCAAGGAACAAGACTCTGCATAGGTCACTGCTTAGTCCTAGTCTGCTGAACAACTGCAAGTACATTAATCCACCTGAAACCACATGCAGGGATTAAGGGTAGGGAGTGCAAGTGGGTACAGTGGCCCAAGACTTTAATCCCAACACCCAGAAGGGAGAGGCAGGCAGGTTTCTGTGAATATCAGATATCCTAGTCTACCTAGAGTGTTCTAGGCCAACTGGGGTTATAGGCAGACTGTCTCAAATGGTCCCAGCAAACTGACCTGCGGTGAGACAGAAGCCAGGGCCATTGAAGGTTCCAGCCACCCAACTCAGATGAAATGGAAGCCCCACCCCCACTTCTGAGAGGATGGGTGTTGGGGAGAGGGGCTGGGTGAGGTCCCAGCAACCACTCATCCAATCAGCAAGAAAAGATGGGAGAAAGCCTCAGTAACAAGGCTGGAAGATAACATGGAAGAACTAGAATGTTCAAGGAAAGATTATGAAAAACTTAAAACAAAACACAAGTGTAACAATCAGGAAATGTGGGACACTATGAAATGACCAAACCTCCACGTCATAGGGATAGAGGAAGGAGAAGAATCCCAGACAACAGTATTGAGCAGATCCTCAACAGAATAATAGAAGAAAAATTCCCCCAGATGAAAAAAGACACACCCATACAAATGCAAGAAGCACATAGAACGCCAAATAGGCAAGATCAGAAAAGAAATTCCCCACACCATATAATAGTTAAAACAAGACTCCCCAAGCAAAGACAAAATACTGAAGGCCAAAAGAGAAAAACAAGTTCCACATAAATTGAAACCCATCACAGTTACAGCTGACTTCAGTGCAAACCATGAAAGCCAGAAGAACTAGAACCAAGTTATTCCCAGTACTAAATGACTACAGATGCCAACCCAGATTACTATACCCAGCAAAATTGTTGATTATAGTTGAAGGAGAAAGAAAATTCTTTCATGACATAAACAAGATGAAAAAAATACATGTGCAGAAAACCAAACCTTCAGAAAAAAACTCAAAGCAATTCAAAGTTCAGAGGAAATGAGCAAATATCCCCAAACAACTAGAGAAAGTAATTAATAAAAGTATAACTGTGGCAATACAAACCTAGACCAATAATGCAAACAGAAAATAAAGTGAAATGGAGCAACACACATCTCTCAATAACAACCTTAAATATGAATGGGCTGAACTCCCCAATCAGAAGACATAGACTGGGAGAATGGATTAGTAAACAGAATCCATCTATATGCTGGCTACAGAAAACCCATCTTACCCTCAAGGATAAGTACCATCTTAAGGTGAAAGGATGGAAAAAATTACTCCAAGCAAATGGTACCAAAAAGAAAGCAGGAGTTACTATTCTAATATCAGACAAAATAGACTTCAAAGTAAAAGTAATCAGAAGAGACAAAGAGGGCCATTACAACCTTATCAAAGGAAAAAAATAACCATGAAGACATCACAATCATGAATATAAACACACCCAAATCTGGTGCACCCAGAACTTTATAAGCCCAATTCTTCAAGACCTAAAGACACAGATTAATCCCAGAACGCTAATAGGAGGGGACTTCAATACCCCACTTAGCCCTTTGGACAGGTCAACTGGACAAAGAATAAACAGAGACTTTTGAACTGAACAATGCAATACTCCAAATGGAGCTCACAGGCATCTACTAAATATTCCAACCAAATGCCAGAGAGTATAGTTTCTACTCAGCACCCCTTGGAACATTATCCAAAATCAACTACATATTAGGACACAGAAAAAAACTCAAACTCAACAAATACAAAAGGATCAAAATAACTCCATGCATTCTATCAGACTATAATGTAATAAAGGTCAATATCAACACTAGAATAAGCCCTACTATTTATAGGAACACATGGAGTCTAAAGAACACACTCCTGAATAATGAATGTGTCAAGGAAGAAATAAAGAAAGAAATAAAAGTATTCCTGGAACTAAATGAAAAAGACAATAAAATGCAACAAATCCTATGGTATACTTTAAAATCAGCCCTAAGAGGGAAATTTATAACCCTAAGTGTCTACATTAAAAAACAAAAACCAAGCAAACAACAAACCAAGAGTTTAAAATTGTAGAGTTCTTTTGTGGTTTTGGTTAGGTTTGTTCCCAGGAATTTTATTTATTTATTTATTTATTTATTTATTTATTTATTATTTTTGTATTTTTGAGACAGGGTCTCCCTGTAGCCCCAGCTGTCCTGGAACTCTCTCTGTAGACCAGGCTGGCCTTGAACTCACAAAGATCCACCTACCTCTTGAGTGCTAGGATTAAAGGCATGTGCCACCATGCCTGGCTCTATTCATTTATTTTTTTGAGGCTATTGTGAGTGGGAAGGTCTCCTTACATTCCTTCTCCAGTTGCTGATTGTTGGTGTAAAGAAAGGCTACTGATTTTTCTAAGTTAATTTTGTATCCTACCACTTTACTGAAACTCTTAATTGTTTCTAAAAGTTTTCTGGTGGGGTTTTTAGGATCCCTTAAGTAAACTATCATATCATCTGCAAACAAGGATAGTTTGACTTCCTCTTTTCCGACTAGAACTCCTTGTCTCTTGTCTTATTGCCCTAGCAAGCATTTCAAGCACTAGATTGAAGAGGAGTGGAGATAGGGGACAGCCTTGCTGAGTTCTTGCCTTTAAGAGGAATGCTTCTAACTTTTCTCCATTTAGGATGATGTTGGCTGTGGGATTGTTGTATATGGCTTTGATTATATTTAAGAATGTTGCCTTCAGTCCAATTCACTGTAGAACTTTAAACATGAAGAGATGCTGGATCTTATCAAAGGCTTTTTCTGCTTCAATTAAGATGATTATGTGCTTTTTGTCTTTAAGTCCATTTATGTGTTTTATGATATTTATTAATTTATGTATGTTGAACGATCCCTGCATCTGTGGTATGAATTCAACTTGATCATGATGGATGATCTTTTTTATGTGGGTCATACCTGGGAACAAACCTCACCTAAAGCACCAAAGATCTGCACAACAAAAATTTTAAAGCCCTGAAGAAGGATATTGAAGATGACACCAAAAGACGGAAAAAAACTCTCATGCTCGTGGATTGGAAAAATCAATATAGTGAAAATGTCCATTCTGTCCAAATTAATATGCAGATTCAATGGAATTCCAATTAAAATTCCCATGAGTTTCTTCTCAGACTTGGAAAAAAAATCTTTACATTCACATGGAAAAACAAAAGACCCCAAATAGCCACAGCAACCTTGAGTGAAAAATGCAATATAGGGGGCATCACCTTACCAGACTTCAAGCTAAATTACAGGGCTATAGTCATAAAGACAGCCTGGTACTGGCACAAAAACAGACCCATTGACCAATGGAACAAAATCGAAGATCCAAACTTGAGCTCATACAATTTCAGCCACCTCATATTTGATAAAGGGGGCAAAAATGCTCAATGGAAGAAAAATAACATCTTCGAGTAGAAGAAAGACGTCAATGTGAAACCAAAAATTTTGAAGGTTATAGAAGAAAAATTTGGTAGCAATCTACAAGAGATACTAGTAGGAAAAGACTAAATCAAACAGCAGCTGTGCAGGAAATAAGGTCAACAGAGGACAAGTGGTAACTCATCAAACTCAAACCCTTCGGTGCAGAGAAAGAAGCAATCAAGGAAGTGAAGAGAAAGCCCACAGAGTGGGAGGAAATCTTCACTAGTGATATATCTGAAAGAGCATTAACATTTAGAATATATAAACTACTCATAAAACAAAGAAGAAAACAAATGACCTACTCAAAAGATGGAGTCACCAGTGAGGAATTAAAGACTGAAATTAAAGGCTGAAAAACATCTTTAAAAGTGTTCCACATTCTTAATAATTAAGGAAATGCAAATTAAAACCACTCTAAGATATCATCTCACTCCAATAAGACTGGCTAAGATCAAGAAAACAAAAGACACCAAATGCTGGAGAGGTTGTGGAGAAAGGGGAACCACTCATTCACTGCTGGTGGGAATGTAAACTTGTACAATCACTGTGGAAAGCAGTGTGGAGATCCCTTAAAAGACTCAAGATGGGGCTGAATAGATGGCTCAGCAGTTAAGATTACTGACTGCTCTTGCAGAGTACCTGGGTTCGATTCCCAGCACCCACATGATGGTTAAGAAGTGCCTTTAACTTAAGTTCCAGGGGTATCTGACACCCTCTTCTGACCTCCAGGGCATTGCATGACACAGTGCGCCAACCTACATGCAGACAGTACACTCATACACATAAAAAAATTTTTAAATAATAAAAATTTTTTAAAAAGATTCAAAATGAGCCTACCACCTGACCCATCCATGCCATTCCTGGGTATACACCCACAAGACTCATCCTACTGCAAAGATACATGCACATCTATGTTTAGTGCAGCAAAGAGTTGGAACCAACCCAAATAACCCTCAATTGATAAGTGGATAACAAAAATGTGGTACATGCACACAATGGAGTTCTATGCAGAGGTAAAGAAAGATGACATCAGGAACTTTGCAGGTAAATGGATGGAACTTGAAGCCATTATGCTAAGTGAAGTAACACAGTCCCCAGAACAAAACAAACAGGGAATAGTTTCCATTTGTGGATGCTAGTACCAAATCCCCCAATTGAAAGGCAAGCTGAGCAATGTTATTTTTATACTTTTACTTCTGTCTGAAAGCAACTGTAATGTTATAATGTGAATCTCTTAATGAGCCTGATATACTTAAATTATGCCCCAAACAATAAACCTTTTCAGAGAAAAACTTTAAAAAGACTGAGAAAAAGATATAGTATATCTATGGCAGAATGCATGAACTGGGATGGGGTGGGGGGAAGGGTGAATATCACTAAATTGAACTGAAAATGATATATGAAAAACACAAAACATTAATAAAAATATTATATTTTAAAAACCCCAGAAAACAAAACAAAATAGAAAGAGCAAAAATAAATGATCTAAAACTGGAGTTAAAACACTTGAGAGACAACAAGAAATGAATCCTAAACCCAAAGACAAGATGAAATAACAAAAATTAGAGCAGAGATCAATCAATGAAATAGAAACAAAGAAGACAATACAAAGAGTCAGTGATTCCAAAAGCTGGTTCTTTGAAAGGATAAACAAGATAGATAGACCCCCAGCCCAGTAACCAAAAGAAAAAAAGAGCAACTCCAAATCAATAGAATTCAAAATGAAAAGGGAATGTCATGACAGATGTTGAAAAGATTCAGACTGTCATATGAGAACATTTTACAAAAGTATACCCTACTAAATTTGAAAACCTAAGAGAAATGGACAAATATCTGAAATCCTGGAATTCACCAAACCTTGATCAAGAAGAGATTGGCAGTTCAAACAGATACACAAGATATGAGGAAGTTTAAATAGTAATTCAAAACCTTCCAACTAAAAAAAAAATCCCAGGCTCAGACGGATTTACAGCAATGTTCTATAAAACATTTAAAGAGGACATACAGCCACTATTACTCAAATTGTTCAGAAGGATATAAACAGAGGGAAATCTCCCAACTTCTTTCTATGAAACCAACATCACTCTAATACCAAAACCAGGCAAAGATACAACTAAAAAAGAAAAGTATATTTCATTAATGAAAATAGATGCAAAAATTCTCAACAAAATATTGCAAACTGCGTACAGGAACACATCAAAAAGATCATTTACCATGACCAAGTAGGATTTATACCAGAGAGTCAGGGATGATTCAACATAAGTAAATCAATAAATGTCATAAAGCACATAAATTATGATGAAAGTCAAAAAGCACACGGTCATATCAATCAATGCAGAAAATGCCTTCAACAAAATCTAGCATGTCTTCATTTTTAAAGTCCTAGAGGGAATTGGACTGGAGGGAAAAATCCCTCAACATAATCAAAGCCATATACACCCCCCCCAGCCATCATCATCCTAAATGGGGAAAAATTAGAACCCGGCAAGGCTTCCCCCATCTCCACTGTTCTTCATTAAAAGTGCTTGAAAACCTTGCTAGAGCAATAAGACAAGAAAATGAAATTAAAAGTGTACTAAGTGGAAAAGAGGAAGTCTTTTTGCAGATGATATGATAGCATACCTAAGGGATGCAATAAACTCCACCAAGAAATTCCTAGAAACGATTAAGAGTTTCAGTAAAGTGGTGGGATACAAAATTAACCTATAAAAATCAGTAGTCTTTCTTGACACCAACAATAAACAAATGAGGAAGAATATAAGGAGACCTTCCCTTTCACAATGGCCTCAAAAAAACAAAACAAACAAACAAAAAAAACCCTAGGGACAAACCTAACCAAAGATACCAATGATCTCTACAATGAAGATTTTAAACTCCTGAGGAAGGAGATCGAAGATACCAGAAGATCAAAAGACCTCCTCATGGATTGGAAAAATTAATATAGTAAAATGTCCATCCTACCCAACAAATTTACAGATTCAATGCAATCCCAATCAAACTCCCCATGAGTTTCTTCTTAGACTTAGAAAAGACATCCGTAAGTCATATGGAAAAACAAAAGACCCTGGACTGACAAAACAACTCTAAGCGAAAAGAGCAACATGGGGGGGGGGGGGTAACCATACCAGACTTCAAAGTATATTACAGGGCTATAGTAATAAAACAGCCTGATACTGGCACAAAAACAGATCCATAGATCAATGGAACATACTTCAAGATCCAAACCTGAGTACATGCAGTTTCAGCCACCTCATATTTGACAAGGGGGTCAAGGAAACAAAATGGAGGAAAGACAACATCTTCCACAAATGATGCTGGCAAAACTGGATCACAACTTTTAGAATGATGAAGCTTCACCCCTACATTTCACCATGTACAAAAATCAACACCAAGTAGATCAAAGACCTCAACATGAAATCAGAAACCCTGAGAATGGTATAAGTAAATGTTGGCAGAAACTTACAAAACATGGTTGTAGGAAAAGACTTTCTAAATCAGACAGCAGATGGACTTTAAACAAGGACAACAATAGACAAGTGGGATTGCATTAAACTCAAGAACTTCTGTACAGTGAAAGAAACAATGGAGTGAAGAGAAAACCCACAGAGTGGGAGGAATCTGTCAGTGATACATCTGACAGAGCATTAACATATAAAATTTATAAATTACTCAGAAAACAAAGGAACAAGAAAACAAATGACTCGATCAAAAGATTGAGTAAAGCCGGGTGTGGTGGCACACGCCTTTAATCTTAGCATTTGGGAGGCAGAGGCAGGCGGATATTTGTAAGTTCAAGGCCAGCCTGGTCTACAGACTGAGTTCCAGAACAGCTGGGGCTACAGGGAGACCCTGTCTTAAAAAGACCAAAAAAAAAAAAAAAAAAAAACAGATGGAGTAAAGGACTGAACAGAGAATTCACAAATGAAGAACTGAAGATGGCTGAGAAACATCTCAGAAAGTGTTCAGTGTCACTAATAATTAAGGAGGTGGAAATTAAAACCAGCTTAACATTTCACTTTAGCCCAGTAAGACTGCCTAGGATTAGCAAAACTAATGACACCAGATGCTAGAGAAGTTGTGGGGAAAGGGGAATACTCATTCACTGCTGGTGGGAATGCATACGGATGCAAACCTTATGGAAAGCATATGGAGAATACTTAAAAGACTCAAATAAAACCTACCACATGATCCAGTCATATCACTCCTGGGTATATACCCACAAGACCTGTCCCAGAGAAACACAAAACCATTTTTATTGAAGCTTTCTTCACAATAGTGAAGAGCTAGAAGCAATCCAAGTGCCCCTCAACCAATGAGTGGATAAAGAAATTGTGGTACATCTACACAATATGCAGCAGTAAAGAAAGACCGCATCATGAACTTTGCAGGTAAATGGATGGAACTAGAAGCCATTATGCTAAGTGAAGCAACACAGACCCATAAAAACAAATGACAAATGGTATCCCTCATTTGTGGATGCTAGCAACAAATCCCTAGTTGTAAAGCAAACAGAGCAACGTTAATGGTAATATTTCTTTTTGTCTGAAAGCAACTGTTTGATTAAAATGTGAATCCCTTAATGGGCTCTAGAATTAACCTACCATTTACTTTCAGACTTTGTAATTTTGGTAAATGGGTGAATGGTATGTATACATATTTTAGAGTAATATAAAATTAAAGGAAAAAAATGTGAATTCCTAAACACGTTTTAAAATTAACTTTTAGATTATTTTTAGAAGTCATGATTTTGATATATGTGTGAAATGAAAAATATGCATATTTTAGAGCAATACAAATTGGGGGGAACAACAACACAAGGACTTGGTCAAGGAACTGACTGAAACAGTAAACTTCTGCTCAAAACAATAAACTTCTGCAAATAAAAACTTTAAAAAGACTGAGAAAAAGATGTATGACATATATGGTGGAATACATGAGCTTAGGTGGGGTAGGGGGCATGGATGGGTGAATGAGTCTAAATTGGATTGAGAAATGTATGAAATGCTCAAAACTTCAATAAAAATATTAAATAAAGAAAGGAGTGGGGCCTGCAGACTGGTAAGTCATGACTGTCGATTGCTTTATTTCTTTAGCTTCTAATACCAGTTGAGTTTGCCACATGTTTCTGCTGAGAATTCAATTCCTGTTCAACTCATCTGCTCATGTAATTCCAATCATGCTTAAAATCAACTGAAGTGTATACCCAGCATACTCTATTTTCCTGCTTGCCCAGCTTTCCCCTGCTCTCTGTTCACTGACACAGTCTTTCCACAACTTTAACATTTTTTTTTGTTTTCTAGAATTCATCTTTGATTATAAGCTTACACTTTAATCTCTGACCCTATGTACACAGCTTTCTCTGAATATATTTGACATAATTTAACCTTGGCTCTCTACTCAGCACATGAAGCTCCCCTAAAGTTCTCCAACAAGAACATGAGATTCTCTCAACCTAATACACTGTAGAGAACTTGGGAATGTGAGATGACATCAACATCGTCCTAGCTTCCTGGTTCCAATTAATGATAGTTCTTCTATACTGTCATAAGCACTTTCCTCCTAAGGTTAGTGACATCAATACCAAACATCTTCTAGAGCTACTTGCCCTTCTGTAGAGTTGCTATCCCTTATTTGTAATGGTCATTGGTTTATAACTCTCATTATTCTTTGTTTCAGAAACTTCAATTGGAACAAATTTGAAAAAGCCCAATACTCCACTGAAACACCCTTACTAAGAACCAGTCAATCTACACTTTTCAATTTCAATTCATTTGGGGAGTCTTGGACTTTGTCAGCCCCTCATATGACTATACAGGTGTTCTATTAAATTCTAAAGACAATATTTGATTACAGCTTCATTTATCTTAAGTTCTTTTGTTTCACATGCTAGAGAAATCTCTTTGATTTTATAAAAAGCTTCAGTGTTTCTAATCAGATGCACTTCTAGAGACTCCGTGCTGCAGCATAACCATTGTCTTCTGCTCCTTCTGCTCAATTTTCTGTAAGTTTTCATTTGGGTCAATTTATCCATTGACTGCTTCTCATCTAACCCCTAGAGTGCACAAGAAATTCACATAGTAGTTAAATCAGATCCATTGCAAATTCAGTGTGTATCTTTGATTTGTACTCACTATGCACAATGTTATCTATTTGTGGACAAATTTCTCTTCAGAAGTTCAGAATAAGATGTTTTAAATAGTCACTATTCTCATTTCCTTTCTGGGCTTCCCTGAAGAAATCTGGAAATCTCTTGGTTTCCCTTTACCTGTGCTGGGAAAAATGGAACAATAACATAATATAGAAAGTTTGAATAATTTCTGAAGATCAAAATAGAAAGGCATCATAATTATGGGCAATCCTAAATCATCCTAAATATTCTGGAATTACAAATGACAAAGAATTATCAGTTCTAAGATACATAACATAAATATTATATAATATATTATTAATATATAATATTTAAAATAACTAATTTCAGGTAAGAAGTCTGAAGCTGGAGAAATGGCCTGGTGCATGAAAATTCTTGCTTCACAACATAAGAATCCAAGGACTTGAATTCAAATATCCAACACACATGTAAAAAGTTAACCCTGGCTATATATCCCTGTAACCCTGGGAATGTAGCTGTGATCAAAGAAAGGTTGATCCTGACAGCTCACTAGACAGACAGGCTGTCAAACAGGCCAGCTTCTGTTCTAGTGAGAGACTTATCTCAAGAAAATAAGATGGAAAGCAATAGAAGACACCCCATTTCTTGCTCTGGTATCTGCATTAATGTGCATGACCATACAGTTCTTCACATGCACATACCATCCATCCATCCCCCCACAATAATGATGCCTTTTATAGCAATTTTCAAGAATTATACCTTCCAAGAATATATATATATATATATATATATATATATATATATATATATATTTCATTCCCATCATCGATAGATATCACATTTGTAATCAGATGGTTAACAATTGTCAGCTTCAATTGTTGTAGCAGTTGGCAGTCATTTAAAAGCATGCAGAGAGAAGGAGAAACTTATACTTGCTAAGCATGCATGATGCTAACTGTAATTGCACAAGAAGAAAATGGTATTCTTCTCATACCATTACTTTTGTAGTCCGTTTATCATAAAACTTCACTAATTTTTATACTTTTGTTGATTTGACTGCATAAATAACCATCATGTATAGTAATGAGGTATGCTGTATTCCTAAGCACAAGAAGATATTGGTATTCCTTACAGGGGAAAAACGATAAGTGAGCTTTGTCTCGACATGAGCTATAATTCTATTGTCATGAGTTCTATATGAAAGCATCGGAACCATGCATTAAATAAAGCATCATTAAACAGAAACACACAAAATAAGACTACTGACTGACAAAAATCTTGTGACCAAAGGAGCACAAGAACCTAACCCTCAGTTTCCTCTATAAGCCATAGTTAATTCAGTGTTCATAAAATCTTTATAGGCCATAACTACTGGAATAACAAGAAGCTTCCACAAGGAGGTAATAAGATCACAGAGATGAAAGGTCTCCGTAAATGGCCTGCTTCATGGTCTTGAGATAAACTAAGCTGCCTTTTCAGAAGCAGAAAGCACAGGAGCTACAAACACTAATTGAGGCATTCAAATATACACATTATGTATTAGATTAGTGGATAATCATATGCTAATCTGTTTATTGGGTATCAAAGTGTTGTATTTTAACTTATTCTTTTCATAATTTTATTACATATAGAATATACTATGATATATTTCTCTCATTATCCTCTCTTATCTGCTTCCCCTTCCCATGAAACCTTATTCTTCCCAACAAGTCTCCCTCCTATTTAATTTCTTTTGGTTAATTTTTGACAGACACTTTCATAGCCCAGGCTAGACTAAAAATCAAGCATGTGTCTAGGAGTGCTAGGATTATTGGCATGAACCATTGTACTCGGTTGGATCCAAGGTTTTCGAATACAAGATCAGCAGTCTACCAACAGGGTTATATCCTGGGCCCCTCTGATGGTTTTCATGACAAGCTACACAAATTAGCAGAGCAAAACATATACCATTTCTCTTTCTGGGAGATCAAGAGTGAGGAATTGGAATAGTATGAATTGTGGTCTGTAAATAATCACTTTTCAGAAAAGTGATTCATCGAAAATATAATGGGAACTAAAGATCCCCTAAGAGCCATGGGGGAAGTGAGAAGCAGGGAACTCAAATTTCTTAATAACTCAATGTCAGATAATCTACTAAAAATTTTATGGTTTCTGATTCACAATGAATTTTGATAACAATAGTATTATTTTCAGTTGTAGATGAAGCAATAGAGAAATAAAATGAATATCTCTAGCTAATAAAGAGAGGTGCACAAACTAACAACTGTTACTCTGTAATCTGAGGTTCCTGTGGGTTTTTAACTTGAAATTCTAAGGTTGGTATTCTATTTGCTTCTTTGTTTCTTCCTTTATTTTTCTGCAACATGTTCATCATTCCTTTAGAAAATTATTCAAATAAGTAGTTTGGGTAGTAATCTGAAACATAGGAAATTTAGTATAAAAAAAAGCCTTGTTATCATTTAGGACTGAAATAGCATGCCTTTTTCCTCTCAGTGTAATGTTGCCATCTTGGAGAAGACATAACTTTGTTCTGAAAGCTGTGGCAATGAATAAGCAAAACAATGCCCAACAGTTAGGTCTGCGAAGATATTAATGAGACTAGTCATACTCTGAAGTAGAATGGGTTGTCAAAGGACTCTTATCAGGGATTCCAGGCATTGAGACCTCTGTACCCATCTATAGCTAAAACTGACCTTGGAAGATGCTAAGGTACATTGGTTAGTAGATGGTTAACTGAAACTGAGACGATGATGCAGCTTTCATGAGGTGGCCATCCATGATCTGGTGGAACGTTTCAGTGATGAATTGACCTGCTCTCCCCATACCCTATAAGCCCTATAAGCTCATTGTCCCACAGTTACACTATAGGACAATTATTGCTTTGGTCTGTCTCTGGTGTCCTGCTGAGGATAAATAGACATCTGTTCATGTCTCCCCAAGAAAAGTTAATGTGACATGGACTACCATTTAAAAATTTATTGCATTACATAATGCTTTTTTATGTCAGTTGATTGTAATTTGACTGATAATTTTTCCCAAGAATAATGATTATAATTGATGATTAGACATTCATATGCAGAAAACCCCTGCTTAATCAACATTTCTCTTTAATTACAATTTAGTGAATCTTGGAACATGAAGCACCATCTAACAAATTTCTAAAGAAAACCACATTTCAAGTTTTAAGATCTGTTTTCCTGAACTCATTGAATTCTTAAGAATTGCCTTCCCCCTGCCCCACCAACCTACTGGTTAGTAGAAGGGTTTTTCCACTAATAATTTCTGTCAGTAAATTCTGAGATCTTTGGGAGATTTTCTCAAGGCCAAGTCTTTAGAAGGAAAATGTAGTTTAAAAGAATATAAACAGCATTGAAATTATCATTACCCAGGTGAACGGGGTTGGCTTTCTTTTTTTTTATTATTATTAATTTTATTTATTTCTGTATGTGTATAAATGTACTGTATGCATGCAAGTTTGTGCACCCATGTCATTCAATGCCGAGGAGGTCAGAAGAGGGTGTTGGATTCCCCTGGAACTGGAGTTCTCATGGAACTGGAGTTTCAGACGGTTCTCGGCCGCCATGTGGGTGCTGGGGATCGAACCCTGGTCCTCTGTAAGAGCGGTCTGTGTTCTTAACCGCTAGGCCATCTCTCCAGACCCGGCTTGCTTTCTTATGTTAGGCCAGCAGCCCATAACTTGACACACCGTGTTTGATAATGAATTCTTGGTTAATAGAAACATGTCTAGATAGTTAACTGATAAGTGTAGATTATTGTCTCTTCTTTGCCCTAGCTTCAATACCAGAATGGTTCAAACTTGACTATGCCACAGAAATATGCCAAGAATGTTTACTTTAGTAAATATATAGTATGAAAATATTTTCTATGCATTATTTTTTAGGAATTATAGTATGTATATTTACCTTATAAATTAAATTCATTTTTAACATTTAGTATTTCTTAGATTATATGCAACAGGACATGCCATTCATAGAGATTCCATGATACAGAGAACTAGGAATGAAGAATCAGTGTGCATGTGTGATATGTATATGTGATTTTTTATTTTTTTTTTTGGTCTTTTTTGGTCTTCCTGTAGCCCCAGCTGTCCTGGAACTCACTCTGTAGACCAGGCTGGCCTTGAACTCACAAAGATCCGCCTGCCTCTGCCTCCTAAGTGCTAGGATTAAAGGCATGTGCCACCATGCCCGGCCTGTATATGTGATTTTTAAGCACTGAACTGGAAATGTCAACATATAAATGTTGTTTCCATTGGTATGAAAGACTTGCTATTGTTTCAGTCTAACAATGAATTTTAAAAGTTTCACAGATAATTCATTGCTTGGCATTTGGAAAGATTAAAAACAGTAGAAATTAAATGATTAATCCATCTAATATTTAGCTTCAGATATTGGCTAATGCTTCTGATATATAATATTCTTACTGGGAGAAGTTTAGAGTTCTTGGCTAGGAGATAAAGAAAGAAAATTCTTTAGAAAAGGAAGGCTTACCTCCTTTTCTGCTGGTTTTTTTTTTTTTTTTTTCTTGAGGTTAAAACTCTGTTTATTGAATTGCTGACCCTAGTCGTTTATGCTGGGGCCCATTGCAACAAACTACCTCCCCACCCACTCTTCAGTGCCAGCTCATTATCTATCTGAAGTCCCAGCATGGATAGATAAGACTCATGCAAGCTCAGCTGGGCAGAAACACTGCACAGAACTACATAGCAGAGCCCAACCTCTGCTGACAGCTGATGGCAGAGGTGAGGAATACTTTTTTTTGTTGTTGTTGTTGTTTCCTTAAGTTAATGTTGTCTATTAATTGAAAGTAATAGATTCCAGAACTTTAGAACCTAGCTTTACAAACACCTATGTTCTTTTGTTCTTTCTGTGCTGCCTTTGCTTTTTAGAAGCGAGTACTGGTTTTTGTTGTTGTTGTTGTTGTTGTTGTTTGTTTGTTATTTTTTTGCTTTCATTTCATGGACCACTTACATTTTTCTCACATTCTAGTAAGGACTTAATACTTTGTTCTCAACTTTTTACAGGTAGAACCAGTTGTAATAGATATCAGAGGCACAAATAAAATTATTCTCCATGTTTTGACTTAAAACTTTTAAATTGAGCACTCTACAAACCCCTCACTAGTGTGCAGGAATACATGGATAATGAGATAAAACTTAAATATGTTAGTGGCCGCTTACTCATTCCCAAATTATTTAACACATTTTGTTACTACATTTGTCTTATAATTGCTGGTGTCAATAAATGCTGAAACCACTATCCTTAGATTGCTAAAAAATTTACTTATTTGTTACTGCTTAATTCCTTATTAATTTGTAATATCTATGTGGAATAATTATAATTACCAAAAGCCAGTTGATACATGGAGTATTTGGATAAACATTACAGCTAAGGAGTTCTTTAGTTAACAAAGAAATATAATTTATAATTAGAGTACCATCAAATAGGATTAAAATTAATGACACAGCCTACAAATGAAACATTATGAGACAAAAAAAAAATAAATTTGGAAAATTAGACCTTGGAGACACATGGCTTTGTTTTCAGGAATTTTATGGAATTCCCTATTTATTTTCCATTACAAGTCCTTCCCTAAATTTATGAACACAAGAAGTTATTTCCTTTCTGTCCAAAATCATTGAGCTTTTATGTAGCATAAACTCAGTGAATATTCTTCAGTTAATTAAAACTCTTATTACATGAACTTTCCAAATTCAGTATTGTGTTTACACACAAACTTTGATATGGCAGATTAGAGTCTAAGAAATAGGTTGGGGGATAAATTATTTCTTGTTTGAAATGGGCTCATGTCCTGGAGCAGCTGAGTATTTGATGAGAGGGGCTAAGTTTACAGCCCAGCCACACCAGTTTCCCCTGTGGTGCTGACATTCTCATGAGGTCTCAGGGAAGACCTTTAGAATTCTGGGACATTGGGAGGGGTGGAGGCATATAAAAAGCCAAGCAAGTGAGGCTGGACTCTTTAATGCCACATACCAACACAAGCAGAGGGCACAGAGTGGTCTCGCTGGAACACCAGGTGACCATGTTGATCTGAGGATCCAGCAGCACCTGCAGCTTGAGTGAGTGTTCCCTTCCCAGATGTTGCTTTGTAGCCACTCTCAATAAATTCTGGTCCAGTCTGAGGTTGGAGAGTTCTCTACTTGTGTTTCCTTAATTACCTGAGAAACCTGGAAACAGCAGAGGAGGGATGGGTTGCAGGGTGCAACCCTGTGTGGTTTCTAGGTTGCGGGTACTTCTCACCCCTAGAAGAAAATTCCTCTGCAAGATAGGTCATTCTGAAAATTCTGATTACTGTTTCTTACCTTAGAATGCCATGAATGACCATTCTGATTATAGTGACAAACCACAGCCAGGACTTCAGTGGCTTTGTTTAGTTTATTAGTAACATATATCTATTTGAATGGCTCTGGTTCTAGTATAGGTCCAATTTTGTTTGAGCTTTGTAATTACTGTCTCTTATCTTGTTTTTGTAAAGTATTATTTGGTGATGAACAGATATTCACACGCAATTATATTCGGGGAGGGAACTTTCCAGTGTGTCTGAATAAAAAAAAGAAATGGAAAATTTGGATATGGTCAAAGTTCATGATATGCACAATTATATTAGGCCATCAAATCTCTCTATTGGTGCAATAGTGGCACTGTGAACATGGGGAAATAAACAGTTTTAATTGGACTTTAATAGTCCCATAAGAGATTATTTAATACCAAGTGGGCAGCCCTAAACACAGGTACTCACAAGCATCACTAAACGAATTCAGTTCTATATATATATATATATATATATATATATATATATATATATATATATATATGGGTGTGCTTATATATATAATTATATATATTGTGTGTTTGTTTGTATGTGGGTGTGTGTATTTATTTATGAATGTGTGTTAGGAGCACTGGTTTCTCTTGCAGAGGACCCAGTTTCAGTTCCCAGCACACACATAGGAAGCTAACAGCCACCCATAAATCCTGTGCCACGGGATCCAGTGCCATCTGCTGGCCTCATCAGTCATTACATGACCTGGATCTATTTACATACATGCAGGCAAACACTCATACACATTAAATAAATAACAATCTTAAAATAAAACTAAATGTATATATGTGTCCATGACAATAATAATCAAAGAAGAGGACAAGAAATTGTGAGGCATGGGAGGAGTTGAAAAGAGACTGGAGGGGTGGAAACAATGCAAATATGAAACTCCTGTATGAAATTATCAAAAAAACTTCAAAGATTAATAAAGAAAAATTGTGATGCTCTCAGCTTAGACAAAGGGCTACATTTAGCATCAGACATGGGATCAGTTAAAGACTGAAATTATTAACTTGATATTGTTGTAATTAAAATGTTTGTGTTTTCAAGAAACCTATAAAGGTTATGAGAATTCAAGTCTCTGAATGGAAAAACAATACAAATCTTATATCCTCTGAGGAGCATGTAAAAATATATGAAGGATTCTTGCTTCTCACTGATAGGAAAATCGATTTTTTATTAAATAGCCAAAAGTCTTGAAAATATACAGGTTAGTAAGAATCCTGTGAAAGATTGATTGACATTATTACTTTTTAAGAAAATACAAATTGATTTCACTTCATACCCACTGGAATAGTTATCATCTAAAAGACAGATAATACAATGTTTACAAGGTTTGGGGCAAATGAAAACTCATTCACCACTGAGGGGAATATAAACGGTTTCTGCCACTATGAAAGCTGTTTGACAGACTCTTAAAATGTTAAGTATACTTTATCATTTAACACATTAATCTTACAGGACTTTTCCCAGGAAAAACAGGCATGCATTATCACATGATATCATGCACACGAATGCTCATGGAATTAGTATCTATAAAAGTCAAAAGTGAAAATAAACCTGCCACTGTTAGATTGCACAAGTACATGCATTTCAAGACCATCATGATAAGTAAAGGAGCTCACAAAATGCTGTATAATAGATTATTTTCTTTATTTATAAATGTCCAGAATCAATAATGGATAGTGGTAAATAGTATCTCACTGTTTCCCTGTCCTTATCAATAAGTGTAGATCTTAACCTGCAGACAGGACTTCCACTTTCCTGAGCTGAAGGAATTTCCTGACATTTGTCAGGAGGAATGCCCAACTCCACTGATTACAAATTTTGAATTATATAGTTACAATTGTTGAAAGATGTGAGAAATATAAGCCCATATTTTCTTCAAAGCCAAGTCAAAATGTTTTTGTTATATTAACATGGTGTGAATTCATCTATATTAGAGTCTCATTTTTTGTGATGTTAGAGAAAACATATTTGAATAGTGGTTTATTGCTTATTAGCTGAGAGAATGATTTTGACAATGAGTCCTAATTTCAGTATCCACAACCTTACCCAGCTGTGAATCCCGTAAATTACAATAATTAGCCTAACATGATATGACCACTGGTGCAATAGTGGCATGTGTATTATGTGAGTAACCAACCACTGTCTAATTGATTTAAAATCTTCATAACAAACTCCAAAGCTTCTGTACATCAAAAGAAACAATCAAGGAAGTGAAGAAAAATCCCACAGAGTGGGAAGAAATCTTCACCACAGAAACATCTGACAAAGCATTGATTTCCAGAATATATGAGCTACTCAAAAAACAAAGAAGAAAGAAAACAAATGACCCACTCAATAGATGGAGCAAAGAGTTGAACAGAGACTTCACAAGTGAGGAATTAGAGATGGCTGAGAAACACCTTAAGAAGTGTTCAACATCACCACTTATTAAGGAAATGCAAATCAAAACCACTTTAAGATATCATCTTACTCCAATAAGACTGGCTAGGATCAAGTATACAAATGATACCAAGTGCTGGAGAGGTTGTGGGGAAAGGGGAACACTCATCCACTGCTGGTGGGAATGTAAACTCATACAGCCACTATGGAAAGCAGTGTGGAGAACCCTTGGAAGACTTGGAATGAACTTGCCACCCGACCCAGCCATACCACTCCTGGGCATGTACCCTCAAGACTCACCCCACCACAGAGATACATGCACGGCCATGTTTATTTCAGCTCTCTTCACATAGCAAGGAGCTGGAACCAACCCAAATGATCCTCAACACTGAGAGTGGATAGAGAAAATGGGTACATACTACACAATGGAGTTCTATGCAGCAGTACATGGAAAGACAACATCCTGAGCTTTGCAGGAAAAATGGCTGGAGCTAGAGGACATCATACTGCGAGGTGAGTAAAATAGTGCCAGAAAAACAAGGACGAATGGTTATCACTCATCTGTCGATGCTGCCAATTACCTAGTTGTAAGATTTCCTGTGCATGGCCCCTGAACTTTTGTCCAAGCAGTTGGGAGTGATGCCTATTGGGAAACAACAACACACAACAACAGAACGGACTGCATCACAACGAAACTGACTGAAATCGAAACTTCTGCTCAAAAACGTTAACTTCCACATGGAGAATATTGAGAAACGAATGAGAAAGAGATGAAAAAACATGTTTGGCAGAACTGCTGACTCTGGATGGTTGGGGGGGTGGGGTGAGGGATCAGGGTGGGGGAACATTGGTCTAGATTTGATAAAAAATATATAAAATCTCAAATTTTTTTTTTTAAATTTTATTTTTTAACATTTTAAATTTTATTCTATTGTCTTTAGTGTTAGAATGTTACGTCTGCATCGGGTCTCGCGCCCTGTGTCTGCAATGCCACAGAGGTCAGAGAGGGTGTCGGGATTCCCCTGGAACTGGGAGTTTCTCCTGGAATTGGTCTCCAGACAGGTTCTCACGGCCGCCGAATGTGGGTGCTGGGGATCGACCCCGGGTCCTCTTGTAAGTGCGGTCGGTGCTTATAACCGCTAGGCCATCTCTCCCGAGCCCCATAAATTTTTTTTATAAGATAATTAAATATTAAAAAATTTTAAAAATCTTCATAGGATTTGAGCCCATACCCGACATTGATATTAGCTCAGGAACCTGAGGCTAGACAAGTCACATAGGGAAGAACCTAGTCTAGTTTTCTAAATACTTATAGTATTAAATAGACTCCTAATTCATTTAATGCATGTCTCAACTCTCACCAGAGATATTTCCTCATGCAGCATATGGCGATTTACAGAGAAACTGCCACAACATGCAGAGTAAGAAGCTTCAGAGTACTTACCCCTGAGTAGTACACCTCTCACAAAATCATGCTTCCCAGGGCTCAGGAATCACTGTAGAAAAGGTGGGAAGAAAAATTTTAAGAGCCAGAGGTGGTGGATAACCACAAGGAAACAGTTTTCCAGACATGTGGATATTTGTACATATGAACTCATAGTGATTGTAGCAATGTGGAAAACCTCCAAACAAGCTTAACCCAGAAAAAAATGTCAACAGAGACATAAAGGAATGGGTAAGAAACTCCAACCCAACCTATGGAATTGTGGGCAATGGATAACTGCTGAGAGGGGAGAGACAACTGCTTTTATGGTTGGAAGTCTTTTAGGTTACCCAGGGCTCAGTGCAATAGGAACTTACTGAGGACATTTGGAGACATAGATTGACTCTCATATGACCTTATATTATATATATATATATATTATATATCTATATATAAATTATATGTGGTGGGGCAGTAGTAAAGGAGGTATGAGTGTTATGAGTAAGATTGTGGATAGAATCTAAAACACTATGAAGTAATATGTATGAAAGGAAAATCCTCAAAAATTCAGCTAAAATTAATTTTGATATTAATTAGTTTTGATATTGAAGGAAATAAACCTCACATCTTTCTTCTCAGTAGCATATGCCTTCAAATATTCTTGTTATTATTAAACAGAAAGCACTCTTTGGTACTAGAGGGTTGTATTCTGTTTTCTCTAAACTAAAAGCACTTAGCTGTTTATTAAAGTACATAAGTATCATCAGCCTTGGGTTATTCCTCCAAGGAGAGAGCTAATAGCCAATTATATTTGGGATATACAGAATCATGGCTGCCACTGCGTGCACCAGTATTTTCCAGCAGATGAGGTGTGCTGGTGCTGACGGAGGAGGTCTTGCTTGACTCAAGGAAACCTATATTGCTTTATTGGTTTAGTGGCTTTGGTAAACCTCTCTGGCATCATAGACCATCGTATGCTTGCAATGTGGTTCTCCATTACATCTTTCCCTATTAATTAGCTTGGCGCAGGGCTTATTCGTCTCTCTTCTCTTGCAATATCCCAGTTTGGAGGCTAAGGAGCCTTTACATTTTGTGGGGGCTTGGATTTCCCTGGCCAAATCTCTTAGGTAGAATAATCCATTGTGATGTCGAGCTCCTGTATTAAGTTACATCCTCATAATAGTTGGAGATGTTATTAACACCACACACAGACCCTGTCATATTAACAGAAGAAAATGACTATTCATGGATTATAAAATCCAAAAACATCCAAACATCTGTCTGTCTCTATCTAAACGTTAACCTCCATTAACACATTACTAATGTTTAAATACCTATATTCCATTAGTAGGATCGGAAAGGCTATATATTATACTGTTTAAATACCTATTATCTAATTCCTGTGCTTCACTTTGTAGGATTATTGAAAAGTTATGCACATAAAAAATAAAATAAAATACAATAAAAAAATAAATAAAAAGTTTTTTAGTTTTTAATAAAAAAAAAAAAGTTATGCCTGGAACAAGACTGGTAGCCCATGAACGAATACTGCCAGAATTGACTAGAGACCAGAGACAATAGGCTCCAGAGAAAGGACTGTTTGCATCTCATCCACTGTGCCCCTTCTTTAAGCCTAGGGACACAATCTCAGAAGAGGGGGGCGCAGTAGAATGGTAAGGGCTGCATTGGGGTGAATGGTGAAATCTCACAAAAAAATAGACTGGGCACTTTCATTTGATCAACTTGATCGAACTACAAGCCCCCCCCTGCTGGATGGTGGGACCCATGAGCTGTGTGGGTTTGGGCACAACTGCTCGCAAATTGGTTTTACATGAAGGATGCTTGTACTCACAAATTATCACTTATTGTTAAAAAAAAATTAAAACAAAACAAAAAACCCAGAAAGATGCAGAAAAGTTACGGCAGAATGCATGATCTGGGATGGGTAGGGGTGGGGTGGGGGGAAGGGAAGGGGATATACGTCTGAACTGAATTGGAAAATGATGTATGAAATACACAAAGCATCAATAAAAAATTAATTAATTAAAGTACATAAGTATCTTCATTTGAAATTCTCCATTCTTTGGATCCAATTGCTATAGTACTCCTTTGACTTCTCCTATGATTTAAAGATGCCATTGTAAGATGTCACTATGAGCTGAACCTGACCTCTGTGAGTAGGATCTATGACATGTTATCAATCATAAGGAAGGCACACAGTGAGATGTGAGAGAATGGTGGTCATCCTTCTGTAGGTCAAATCTACTGGTGACAAGGTTTTGTTATGAGACTAATAGTTGTGACGATAGTAACACACATGTTACTTTCATGTTCTTGTTCACAATAGCTAACAATCTTTTTCAGTCCTCCCCATAACTGATCCCTCATTGATTTTTCAGAATATAGCCTGATGGAATTGTACACTATATAGCTGAGTCTGGCCTCTTCCCTTAGGAAAATGTATGTGAGCATCATCTATGTCACATGTTCCTGTGCAGAATAGCTGACAACGTGTGACATTTTAGCTTCCCTTCTTTTCCAAAATCTCATTGAATAAATGATCAAAATGAATATAGAGAAAGTACTCCTCACAGTCTTGAGGACAGAAATGGCATCACAAATATTTCAAAAATTGTGATGACATTTGGGAGCCTAAACTAGAATGTTTATATTGATGAGGAAATGTTCCTTTTAAAATAGGAAATGAACTTTTTCTAGCAAATTGTAAAGAGAAATTAAGCTTGAAATGTGAGGCCCTTCTCTACAATTCCTGCACTAGCTTCCCTAACATACCTTTATTAAGAGAGAGAGAGAGAGAGAGAGAGAGAGAGAGAGAGAGAGAGAGAGACTTTGTTCCTGGTCTAAAGGGAAAACAGAGCAAAACCTTGCTCTGAAAAGAAAGAAATCCATCTTCCATGGGTGAACTATGGATTTTAGTATAAATGAATGTGGATGCCATTAAAATCCCTTACTTACTGTATTAGTCAGGGTTCTCCAAAGAAACAGAAGCAATAGGACAAATATATAGCTATATACAATTTATTGATTTGCTCACGTGACAGAGTTCAAGGAGTCCAATAGTAGCCATGCTTCACTGGAGAGGCTGAGAATCCAGGGAACTGCTCAGCCTGCAAGGCTGGATGTCTCAGTAGCCCAATCTGGTGTTGAAGGCCCAATGGATTCCAGGAGATCTGCCAGTCTCAGTACATGCTGGGATTCATAGGGTTGATCACAGCAGCAAGACAAACTCACCAGTGAGAGAGAAGCAAGCCGCAGGAAAAAAGGGACCAGATCGCTCTGGCATGGCCTTTAATACTGCCTGCCAGCAGAAGGGAATGCCCATATTTGGGGTGGGCCAGCCGGGTTGAGGTAGTCCAATACGAAGATCCTTTTTCTCTTATTTGTTCCTTAGTCCAGTAGAGCTGACACCCAGGATTAACCATCACATGTCCACCCCTTGTCAACTTGACACCCAATAAATAGCCTCTCCTTATGTTATGCTTAAATGTCAATTGCAAACAATGGCAAGGTCATAATTCCACCTAACATGTTATAAGTGTCTCATGTGCAATACCAAAGCATTATATCTTAGAGTAGGTAGTAATATCCTTGAGGAACACTTAGTCCTTCAGTATCTAATAACCTAAATGTGACAACACTTAACACTTATCTCAGTTGCACATTCAAAAGGGAACAACACAAATATCTGCTTAATATACGTATATAAGTATAAACAAGCACTTTATTAACCTAATAGGACAAAAGTTAAGATCTATTATAATCCACATTTCTGCAACTGGTCCTGTGGCCTCAGCTGATTTTTATGACTACCTTCTTCTACTACCCATTCTGTACTTCCTCCACCACCAGCAAGCACCTCTGCAGGTCTTGGCTTTTTCCCTGGAGGAGTGACCCATACCTTCATCTCTGAAGGGTCTGGGCCATTTATTGTCCTGTCTGGTTTGGGTTGTTGGAGTTTCCCATTGACCTTAATCATAGGACATGGTAGCACCAGAAGGCGCCCTACAGCATCTCCTGCCTTCCAGACATAATCTTCCTTGCCCCCATTGTGGAGAAAAAGTCCAATTTCCCCATGGTAGTCTGGATCAATCACTCCTCCTACTACTGTTATTCCTTCCTTAGCCTGTTGGCTTAAAGGCAGTAGAAGCCCAAAGTGGCCAGGGGGAAGTCTTAGCTTCCAGTTCAATGGAATGTTTGCTGTATCTCCTGGCAAAAGCACTCCCCCCATTGGAGCCAAAACATCTAGACCAGCAGAACGCAAGGTCGTGGGTACAGGAAGCAAAAATTTTCCTACTGGGTCACTAGGGGTGATAGTGAGTGGAATCATTCCCACTTCCACCCCTTGGTTCCTGGACCCATGAATTCTGGCTATAGGAGAAACAGTACCATATAGTGGACGCTGATTCAAAGCATATACTGCTTGCTGGAGAACCTTGCCCCAGCCCTCCAGGGTATTGCTACCTAATTGGCGCTGTAACTGTGTCTTCAAGAGGCCATTCCATCGTTCTATCAAGCCAGCTGCTTCTGGGTGGTGGGGAACATGGTAAGACCAGTGGATACCATGACCATGGGCCCACAGTCGCACTTCTTTGGCTGTGAAGTGAGTTCCTTGGTCAGAAGCAATGCTGTGAGGAATACCATGATGGTGGATAAGGCATTCCGTAAGTCCCTGGATGGTAGTTTTGGCAGAAGCATTACGTGCAGGAAAGGCAAATCCATAACCAGAATAAGTATCTATTCCTGTAAGAACAAAACGCTGTCCCCTCCATGATGGAAGTGGTCCAATGTAGTCAACCTGCCACCAGGTTGCTGGCTGGTCACCCCGGGGAATAGCACCATATCGGGGGCTCAATGTTGGTCTCTGCTGTTGGCAAATCTGGCACTCGGCAGCAGCTGTAGCCAGATCAGCCTTAGTGAGTGGGAGTCCATGCTGTTGAGCCCATGCATAACCTCCATCTCTGCCACCATGACCACTTTGTTCATGGGCCCATTGAGCAACAACAGGGATAGCTGGAGAAAGAGGCTGACAATCCACAGAACGAGTCATCCGATCTACTTGATTATTATTCATCCTCTGCTGAGATCATCTTTTGATGAGCATTTACATGAGACACAAGTATCTTCACATCCTTTGACCATTCAGAGAGCTCTATCCACATACTTCTTCCCCAAATGTCTTTCTCACCAATTTTCCACTCGTGCTCCTTCCAAGTCCCTGACCACCCAGCCAAACAATTGTCTACAGCCCATGAATCAGTATATAATCGAACCTCTGGACATTTCTCCTTCCAGGCAAAATGCACAACCATGTGCACTGCCCAAAGTTCTGGCCACTGTGAAGACTTTCCATCACCAGTGTCCTTTAGGGTTGTTTCAGAAATTGGCTGTAATGCTGCAGCCGTCCACCTCTGGGTGGGACCTGCATAGTATGCAGAACCATCAGTAAACCAGGCCCTAGTTTTCTCTTCCTCAGTCAACTGATCATAGGGCAAACCCCATGAAGCCATAGGTGCATGCTTAAGCATAGGAGGCATTGTAACAGGAGTGGGAACCATAGGCATTTGGACAACTTCTTCATGTAACTTGCTTGTGCCCTCAGGGCCTGCCTGAGTCCTGTCACGTATGTGCCCCTTCCATTTGATAATGGACTGTTGCTGCACACATCTTACTTTATGGTCTGGTGGGTCAGATAACACCCAGCTAATGATGGGCAGCTCAGGTCGCATGGTGACTTGGTGGCCAATTGTCAAACATTCAGTTTCTACTAAGGCCCAATAGCAGGCTAAGAGCTGTCTCTCAAAAGGAGAATAGTTGTTTGCAGATGAAGGTAGAGCCTTACTCCAAAATCCCAAGGGCCTCTGCTGTGATTCCCCTATGGGAGCCTGCCACAGACTCCAGACAGCATCTCTATCTGCCACTGATACTTCAAGCACCATTGGGTCTGCTGGATCATATGGCCCTAGGGGCAGAGCAGCCTGCACTGCAGCCTGGACCTGTTGAAGAGCCTTTTTCTGTTCCAAGCCCCACTCAAAGTTTGTTGAATTCTGAGTCACCTGGTATATGGGTCATAGTAACACACCCAGATGAGGAATGTGCTGTCTCCAGAATCCAAAAAGGCCCACTAAATGTGCTTCTTTCTTGGTGGAGGGAGGGGACAGGTGCAACAACTTATTCTTTACCTTAGAAGGAATGTCTCTGCATGCTCCACACCACTGAACTCCTAGAAACTTCACCGAGGTAGATGGCCCTTGAATTTTAGT
Organism: Rhizomys pruinosus; assembly: GCA_009823505.1. NCBI lineage: Eukaryota > Metazoa > Chordata > Mammalia > Rodentia > Spalacidae > Rhizomys > Rhizomys pruinosus. Next base: position 189,778 of record VZQC01004214.1, read on the forward strand.
TGGATTTATTTCCCATCCTCTCATGCGCATATGCTTTACCAACAAGTCTAGACTAGCTGCTACCTCCTGTTCACTGGGTCCAATCAGCATAACATCATCAATATAGTGGACCAGTGTGATATTTTGTGGAAGAGTCAGGCGATCAAGATCCCTTCTAACTAAGTTATGGCACAAGGCTGGAGAGTTAACATACCCCTGAGGTAAGACAGTAAAGGTATACTGTTGGCCTTGCCAGCTGAAAGCAAATTGCTTCTGGTGGTCCTTATGAACCGGTATTGAGAAGAAAGCATTGGCCAGATCAATAGCTGCATACCAGGTACCAGGAGACATATTAATCTGCTCAAGTAAGGACACCACATCTGGTACAGCGGCTGCAATTGGTGTCACTACTTGGTTGAGTTTTCGATAGTCAACTGTCATTCTCCATGATCCATCTGTCTTTTGCACAGGCCAAATTGGAGAGTTAAATGGAGATGTGGTAGGAATCACCACCCCTGCATCTTTCAAATCCTTGATAGTGGCATTAATCTCCGCAATCCCTCCAGGGATACGATACTGTTTTTGGTTCACTATTTTCCCTGGTAGAGGCAACACCAATGGTTTCCATTTGGCCTTTCCAACCATAATAGCCCTCACTCCACAGATCAGGGAACCAATGTGGGGATTCTGCCAATTTCTAATTATATCTATCCCAATTATACATTCTGGGACTGGGGAAATAACTACGGGATGCGTTCTGGGACCCACTGGGCCCACCGTGAGTCGGACTTCAGCCAAAACTCCATTTATCACCTGACCTCCATAGGCCCCTACTTTAACCGGAGGGCCACAATGCTTTTTAGGGTCTCCTGGGATCAGTGTCAACTCAGAACCAGTATCCAATAGGCCTCGAAAAGTCTGATTATTTCCTTTTCCCCAGTGTACAGTTACCCTAGTAAAAGGCCTCAGGTCCCTCTGGGGAAGGACAGGAGGAAGGCAAACAGCATAACTCTTTGGTATTGTGACAAGGTCCTTCCTCACTGGAACCCGGCCACCCCTTCATTCAAGGGGTTCTGGGTCTGTGAACTGTCTCAAGTCTGGAAACCGGTCAACTGGGCGGGATTCGCTACTCCTAAAATCAAATGTTGACTTCCTGTCATTCGTTCTAGAGCTTTTCTGCTTATACAGATCAAATAAAAACTTAGTAGGCTTCTTATGTATTTGGTTCCTGGGAACACCATGATTAATTAGCCAGTTCCAAAGATCATTTCGGGTCATGCCATTATAGGTATTGTTTTGCCTTTGCCACCCATTATGATAATTACTGTAACTACGCTCATCTGGCCTTCTGCGATTCAGTGCTGCCACCTGACGCCTACCCTGAGGTCCTGTTAGACCTACTACGTGTACATTTAATTTATGCAAACGAGCCACAACTTCTCTAACTGTAAGATCTGGCATAAGAAATAGAGCAAAAACAAAGCTCTTCAAATGTTCTGGTGTCTCTCTCAGTACTTTCCATCTTATAAATTCAGTGAGTGGCATGTCCTCTGGGTCCTCATATTGTGGAGAATGTGGTTTTACACTTCGAATCCACTCGAGCATGCCCATCTGCCTGACCCTCACAATCCCTTCATCAATACTAAGCCAAGGAATATCAGGCATCTCTAACTCGCTGTTAGTAGGCCATGTTTTAATAAATACATCAGCCAACCATTCAAATAAACTTTTAACACCTTTTTTAACTGCTCGAGCTTCCATGTTAAACCTAGAATCTCTACTCAGTGGGCTCATATCGATAAACTCAGTATGATCCAATTTTATATTCCTTCCACCATTATCCCACACCCTTAAAATCCATTCCCACACATATTCCTTAGGCTTCTGCCGGAATGAATCAGCAAACTCATTAATTTCTTTAGTGGTATATCGCACCTCCTCGTGGACCACACTTTCTATCTCACCTTGAGGGGCTTGCTTAGACTTCAATCTGGTTATAGGTCTAGAGGCAACAATTGTTGGGCCCTGAGGGACATCAGCTCCCACTGGGAGGGGGGGATTAATTTCCTCAGGCAAGGGTGGGGAGGAGGGATCTGCAGGGTGTGGATTCTCTGCTGAGGGTGGGGAGGTTAATTCCTCAGATAAAGAAAATCCCTCAGAATCCGAGGGTTCAAAATCCTCATCATCATGGTTCTCCCACACATCTCCATCCCAAGTTTCAGGGTTCCATCCTTTCCACACCAGTGCTCTCACTTTGATTGCTGACACTCTTACCATCACAATTACTCATTTAAATAGTTTTGTAGATCACTTGCCTCTGGATGCTCCTCCACATTCTGTCTGGCAGACAGCATTTCCCACTGCACATACAAACCTGTCAGTTCTCTTCTTCCAGGGAAGGTGATTTTGAATGAAGACCTGCTTGAAACAACATACTTCCCGGAAATGACTTTTATGAGAACAAAGCTCATCATTTATATAAGTATGCGGCAATTAAATTACACTTTTAAAATAGTGTCACATAGTAAATGGTTCCCAAAAAACACAACTAATGAGAAGATTTAACTTGATTTGGATAAAGTAATAAAATGTAATAAAATTATAATTGGAGGGACTGTTGGCACATTCGGTGACATAGATGATGCTCACATACATTTTCCTAAAGGAAGAGGCCAGGCTCAGTTGCATAGTATACAATTCCATTAAGTTATATTCTGAAAAATCAGTGAGGGATCAGTTATGGGGGAGGACTGACCACAAAGGAGCAGAAAAGTAGATTTTTTTTTTTCCCCTAAGACATGGAACCATTCTGCATTGTGGTCATAGTAGTGATTGAAAAGAGCTATCATTTTTCAGAACAAAGAACTCTAAACCACAGGTAAATTTACATGTGAAATTTAAAAATATTTTTCTCACAGTGTTTATTGATAGATACAAGTGTATATAAAATCAGGGCATGGGGGGGAAGGGAAAGGGAAATATGCCTGATCTGAATTGGAAAATGATGTATAAAATGCACAAACCATCAATAAAAATTAAAAAAAAAATCAAAAAAAAAATAAAAATAAAATCAGGGCATGAGCAAGATTTGGTAGATTAAATAGACTTAATTTCAATACTATAATAAGGGAACAATTCAAATTCTCACCATTTGTTTCACACCCACAAAAACCACTTCAAGGGCATTAATGATCTCTCAGATCTGATCAGTTTTGTGCAAGTAAACCACGTTTCTTTTTAAAAAGTCTTGTGCACTTGCCCAGGCTCAAGGATATTGAAATCTAGCACATAAAGCCCATTACTAGAGGTAGGAATACAGGCAATATACTATTTCGGCAACGACCATCAAAAATCAAGGATTTTCTGTAACAACAAAATGGATAATCTAATATTGCAACTACTCAAGTATTACTGAGCAAAGTGCATTTCTACAGTATTCAGTGTTGCTATTCAGTTTTCTAACATTAAATAGCCTACGATAACTGGCAGCAAATAAGGTCCTTGCAATAGACTGCCTCTGCTTGAGAACCTATGAAGTAATTATTGCATGCTGCTAGTATACTATATAAACATTAAAGATATTCCTAAAATATTTGATGGTACACTATGATTAAGACATTACACTACAAAAAGATCCTTATTCATAAGGAAACCCTTACTAATGTGCTTCTGCTTTAAATATTGTGCCCCCAAATGAAGTCCAGTAAGCATGCATCCTGTCTTGATCCTTAAAATATTTTTAAATTTTGTAATTTGCATTCTCACAAAGATCAGAGAAAATATATATTCTTATATACAATAGTTTTCTAGAATGAATAATCAGAAAGATAAAACAAATTATTAGCTATTTAAATATCAGAACTGAACTTCAAAAATAGCAACCCCTCTGCCATCTTCCGTGTGTGTGTGTGTGTGTGTGTGTGTGTGTGTGAATTAGAATATGGATTATACAAAAATGTAAAAAAGGCAGGAAGGTTGATGTAAAAAAAAAAAACTGACTACAAACAAAGATATGGATGACATTATCCAGCATATACAAATCCATAGCAGATAAATTTAATGAACAAAGAGGAGGGAAAATGGAAAAGAAAAGATACACATTAATATAAGTCAAGCCCAACTGCACAGTTTTCTAATTGAAGGTTCATTTAAGTGCTGAGCAGGGAGGAGAGGATCTTGAAATGAACTTGTATGTCTGCAAAGGACAGAGTGCTTCCTGCTTATAAAACAGCTTCTGAAGAGGCTAGCTCAGACATGGTTGGATGCTAGTTCCCCTAGTTTTAAATTTTATTTGGCTTGTGCACCATTACTGGCATGAAGTTCCATGTAGGGTTGTTACTTTTTAAGATGAATAATTAAATTCAGAAACAAAAAATAAAAAAATCTAGGTACCAGAATATAACAGCTTTTTGAAGCAAATTAAAAAGTAAAACCTAACAAAACTTAATTTCCCATCCAAATGCTGTGCTAATTTCTATTTGTGCCACAGAAAACCTTTTCTAAGGGGATGTTTGGTGATGGACAATTTGGAAGCTCTAGTATGTCATTGAAATTGAACATTGTGTATGCCATTGTTATTTGATCTTGTCATATAAGCAACACTATGTTTTAGTGTAATTTTTTGAGAAACATCATAATCAGTTAAATCATGATAATTAGACTTTTTAAAAGCTGCTTTTTCCTAGCAAACAGATTGTAGGCCAAGCCTTTGGTGGAAGCTGCCATTGCTGGCAGGTGCACTGAGTGCTCTACTTATCACTGGATTATAAAACCGCTATTGGTTGGGTAGTCATGTATTTCCCTGGAAGCAAAATTCAAAGTGTGGAAAAAATCTGGTTTATTCAACTCAGTCTAGTAAATTTCAAATTACACTGATATTTCCATGCCTGTAACCACAACTTAATGGGGAATATTCAAAGACATAGTAGAAACAAAAGTTACTTGAGTTTGCAACTGGGCAATTAAATGATTTTTGTAAGCTAATTTTTGACATTAATTGATCTTTGTACATTCTCTAGCTCTGTGCTATTATTAAAATATATGCATATTTCTTTTTTGTCCTTGTGATAAGTCCTGTGTGTGTGTGTGTGTGTGTGTGTGTGTGTGTGTGTCTGTGTGTCTGTGTTTGTGTTATATTCACATTTGGAGTATGAACATGAGTGTGCCTGTGCAAGCAGCGTGTGGAGGCCAGTGCTGGACATCAGGTGTCTTTCTCTCTCAAGCTTTGTTATTCACCTTATTCCCTTGAGAAAAGATCTCTTCCTGACATGAAATCTCATCGGTTTGGCCCAGGCTTGCTGGACAGCCAACATGCTTTTGAAAATCTGTCTGGCTCTTTCCCCTGATGCTGAGGTTGCAGGCATACACATGGATGCCTGGCTTTGATTGTGGAGGCTAGGGATTCAGACTTAGGTCCTTATGTTTGTAAAACAAGTACTTATGCACTGAGCCATTAGCCTCAATTTCTTGCATGGTTCTGAATTATAAATAAGAGATTAAATCATGCCTAGTGCAATTCCAGTTAAAATATCTTAGAATAACTGGTGATTCTTCCTCATGTAGGCTTTTAAGTGGCAGTACACAAGCTCAAAACAGGATGCTGACAATATTGCATTGTGGGTATAGTATTTAAAAAGTTATAAACCACACGAAGACCCTGCCATACTTAACAGATGAAAATGTAAATCATGAATTAACATACCATCCAAATATCTGTGTCTATACCAAAGAAACCTACCATAACAATTAGTACTGTTTAAATACCTATATATCTAATTGTGTGTGCTTCATTAGTAGGATTGAAAGGCTATATATTATACTGTTTAATACCTAAATATCTAATTGCATGTGCTTCATTAGTAGGATCGAAAGGTTATGCCTGGACAAGCTGGCAGCCGTGCTGGATAGATTTGGTTGTCAACTTGACACCACTGGTTTGAGGGAGCCTCGGTTGGGGAATTGGCTCCTTGGATATCGACGCAACTGTGCCACATCTGTGGTGTAATATCGCTATTTGACTTGTTGAGACAGTGGACAGTATAAGAAGGTCAGGCTGGCATGGAGCCAGAAGAGCAGCAGTAGAGACATGCAGTGAACAGAATCCTCCATGGGCTCGAGCAGGTTCTGGCCCTGAGTTCCTGCCTTGGGCTCCCTAAGTGATGAATGTGACCAGGAGATGTAAGCTGAATACCCCTTTCCCTAAAAACCAAGTTGGTGTTTGGTCAGAGTGTTTTTATCACAGCAACATAAACTGCAACAGAAGAGTGACTAATTCAGTTATTTTGGTACCAGGAGTGGTGTTTTGCTGTGACAGACCTGACCCTTGTGTTTTGGGGAAGGATTTGTGGAGGCGTTTGGGCGAACTTTGGGGCTGCGAGCAGATCGTTGAATGCTAAAGATCAAGGCTGTATGGAGCTTGGAGCAGTTTGCTGAAGGAGTTGTAAGAAGATGGAGGCCTGGCTTGTGAAATTTCTAGTTTCAAAGGGAAGTGGAGACTATCAGGGCTTTTTGTGTGATATTTTGAATTAGAGTATTTGTGTTCTGGTCAGCTGGGGGTGTGGAGAATCAGCTGTAAGAAAGGACCAGAACCTGAAGTGAAATATTTATGTGGTACTGGGGCAATTGATGCTGGTAGTGGGGCTTGAAAATCAGCTGTAAGTAAAAAAGAGACCAGCATGACTTAGACGTGAAATCTTCTGGGGAGAATCTCTTCAAGGGTGCATACAGAAGCTGTGACCCAGAAGGGCCTGAGCCTCCATCTTCAAGCCAGAAGCAGCCGACAAACTTGGTAATGTGTAAGAGTCCTATATGGTTCCGGTGTTGAAATTTGAGGGGGTCACAGAGAGCCGCCGAGGCTTGGCACTGTGAGAGGTCAGGAAGACCACTGGTGGAAGTACACCTCAGTCGCAGTGAAGACAGGAATTGAGGGGTATGGAGAAAGCTGGGAGGCTTTGCCCAGGGAGAGGTTTCAGAAGAGACCATTGTGAAGGTGGTGCCCAGTTTAAGTAGCGACCCCAGCTTTTTTGGAGATGCCGGTACCCTGGGACTACCACCAAGAGCAGCGGCAGTTTGTGGAATGGAGTCGGCCTGGCCTGCAAGATGAGTGTGCCAGGACGGCAGAGTCGGAGAGGGGAGCTGCCGAGAACCTTTGGAGACCAGAAGATCGTGAGTGAATCCAAAGTGTCCAGCCTTGAGCTTCTTGCTGGACTTAGGTTTTTTTTGAAAGTGCCTGATTCTTCCTATTGAAATAAGACAGTATTGTTTTTGATTTTACAGCAGCCCAAAATTAAGAGACTTTTAATAGACTGGACTTTTAAACATTTGGACATCTTAAGGACTGTGGGGTTTTTAAGTTTGTACTGTCTTATTTTGTGATTAATGTTAATATCAATACTTTGGGGATAAGAACTGAAAGGTGGTTTAATAGTGAGGTGTTTGGTGTGTCAAGTTGACAAGGGGTCATTGTGCTGGATAGCTTTGGTGTCACTTGACACACCTGGGTTGGGGAGCCTCGGTTGGGGAATTGGCTCCAATTGGATTGGCCTGTGGCACATCTGTGTGGTATTGTCTTGATTGTGAGCAGTGACAAGTATAGAAGGCAGGCTGGGCATGAGCCAGAGAGAGCCAGTAGAGAGCAAGACAGTTGAAGCAGGCAGTCCTGCATGGCTCCAGGTTGCCTGCCTGAGATTGCGCTGCCTTGGGCTCGAAGTGATGAGAATGATGACCCGGAGATGAGAGGCTGAAATAAACCCTTTTCCTCACAGTTGGTGTTGGTCGAGTGTTTTGTAACAGCAATAAGAATTGCTAACTAGAACCAGCCAATGAAGAAAACGCCAGAATGACTTAGAGACCAAGAACATAGCTCAGAAGAAAGTAAGTGCTTTGCTTCTCATCTACCTGTGCTCCATTTCTAAGCCTAAGGAAAATCTGTGGAAGAGGGGCGTGGTAGAAAGTAAGGGCCGCGATTGGGGTTAATGGTGGACACTATAGCAATATAGCCTGGACAATTATTTGATCAAGTTGATTGAAAACTACAGCCCCCCCTGCTGGATGGTGGGACGCAGGCTGTGTGGGTTTGGGCACACAGCTTGCAAATTGGTTTTATCATAGAGGGATGCTTGGTACTCACATTATCATTATTAGTTTAAAAACAAATGAATAAACAAAACAAAACAAAAAAGCAGAGAAAGATGCAGAAACTTATGGCAGAATGCATGATCTGGGATGGGTAGGGGTGGGGTGGGGGGAAGGGAAGGGGATATATGCCTGAACTGAATTGGAAAATGATGTATGAAATACACAAAGCATCAATAAAAAAATAAAAATAAAAAAATAAAAATAAAAAAGTTGATTAAATTGTCAATATTTTAAAATTATGGTATTTTAAAAAATTGGTACTTTTTTTTACAAATTTGAAAACCTGCCTTACAGTGTCAGCCAACATGGAAACTGCAGGAGAAAAAGTATTATTAGCAGGAATGGTTGCCTACGCAGCTAGAAAGTCCAGGCTTCTCAACACTAAAGGATGTTTATGGAGCTACCAACTGACTGAGCTGGAATGAGCTGATGAAGCTCTAGCACTGCTCAAAATACTCCTTCAAAGACAAGGTAAACAGAAGTGACTTTCTGATCACCAAATAATTTTAATGCTATTTTTTAAAGAAATACATTTTCAAGAACATAGAGGGTTGTAACTTCAAAAAATATTTTTTATGGCCTGCACGTGTGCAAGTACACCTGAGGACACAATGCCTGTAGAGGTCAGAAGATGGCATTGGATCACTGGGAATGGGAGTTATGGATCATTAGCACCAAGGTGGGTGCTGGGAACTGAACCAAGCTCCTCTTTAAGATCAGCCATTTCTATTAACTACCGAGCCGTTTCTCCAGGCTGAGAGTGGGTACTTTTTAAAAGAACCTTCCTATTTAACATTGGCCTAGCATGGGCTCAATGAACACACGCCCAGTTTTTGTTGCAATATTAAATAATTTCTGTTTGCATGGCACCGTGCTGCCTTTGCACTGTTACTTTAAAGGAAAATAAGTAAGTGAACAAAAATAAGTTTTCTTTGCTTTGCTTTTTTGCAATTTAATACCTTATTTTGGCAATTTATTTATGCAAAGAAATAAGTATATGAAAATGAATTGCTTCTACTGCTCTAAGGGACAGAAAATGGAAGTTACATGTATTATAGAACCATTCTTTTTATTATTATTATTATTTTTTTTTGTATGTGTATGAGTGTACTGTCTGCATGTAGGTCTGTGCACCCGTGTCGTGCAATGCCGCGGAGGTCAGAAGAGGGTCTCGGATTCCCCTGGAACTGGAGTTCTCCTGGAATTGGAGCTACAGACGGTTCTCAGCCGCCATGTGGGTGCTGGGGATCGAACCCGGATCCTCTGCAAGAGCAGTCAGTGCTCTTAACCGCTAGGCTATCTCTCCAGCCCCTATAGAACCATTCTTAATTTCAAAACTGAAACACCATGTAAGTCCCTTGCACTGAAAACAAAATAATCTTGTTCATATCAATAAAATTTGATATAAAGCTTGAGGTTCTTCCCTAGACATGAATTCGTATACTCTGAGCTCTCTTTATTGGAATAAAACAGATTGACTGAACAGGAATCCTCCCTAAATCCAATCAAGTATTAATACTTACACTGGATAAAGAAACATAGTAGCAGGACATAGAGCCATAACTCCAATTGAGCAAGAATTATCTCTGTCCTGAATGTTTGGGTGAATAAATTATCCAAGAATTGTATATTGAATTTCATACAATAGAGTACCCAAAGTCTTTTATCTTTAATCTCTAATAGGTAGTATTAGGTCAATTAAAGAGGAAGATTTAAAAATGTTAATCAAATTCACTTAATAACTCATACTCACTGAAGTGTGTGTTAAGAGTAAGACACTGAACCCCTGCTATCGGGTAACTAACATTTAACTTTTTATATTTAATTTACATTTTTTGAGAAGTTGCCTACTGTAGACTCTTTCAAAAGGCCTTTAATGTTGGTTCTTCCTTGTCTTTCTTTGCTGCCCTACTTCCCATTCCCTACTCCACTAAACCTGTCCTGCCTGCTATACCCTTTCCCTTTAATAGTGCATTTTATTTCCTCTTCCATGAACCATTGTCCCAAGACCCTCTATTGCTTTCCTGATTTCTAACAATTTTCCAATTAAGGCACAGCTAACTAAAGACTCAAGGCTACCATCCACTTAGGAGAGAGAACAGACAACATTTTTTTCTAGGTCCACCTTTTCCAGGTCACGATGATTATTTCGTTTTCCATCTATTTACCTGTGAATTTCATGATTTAGTTTTTCTTGGCAGGTGCATAATATCCCATTGTGCGAATGTGCCCTGAGTTCACTTTCCATTTCTCAGTTGATGGGTATCTAGTTCTCTTCCATTTTCTGACTGTCATGAATACGGCTGGAATCAGCATGGACAAGAAGCCCTATAGTAGGGTGCAGACTGCAATGGTTATATCATGTGTGAGCCCTATTTTTAGCTTTTTGAGGAATTTCCACACCAAGTTCCTTAATGGCTGCATCAATTTGCACTTCTTTTTTTTTTATTTTGCTTGTTTGTTCAAATTCTGTTCTTTTTTCTTTTTTATTGTTATTAAACTTTTTCCATAGTTCATACATCATTTCTCAATTTGCACTTCTACCAACAATGTTTAAGTGTTCTTTCCATAATCCTCTTCGGCATTTGTTATCCAATTGGTTTTGGATTGTAGGCATTCTCACTGGGGTAAAACTAGAAGGTGATATGAATGTAATTGGCAGAGAAAGGTAATCATCAACCTTATCCAGTTGTGAACCCCGCAAGCTACAAGAACAATTGATTTAACAAAATATGCCCACTGGTGCAATAATAGCCCAAATGAGATGGGAGTAGCCAAGCACCTTCTAATTTGACCTAAGGCCAGCTTTGCAAGATGGAGTCCATAACTCATGCTGTTATCAGATCCAAGAACATGTGGTTAAACTGGTCATAAGTGATAGGAGAGAACCTACCATTATCATTATGCTAAATTCACACATTTAACTGATTCCTAATTACTTACTTTTATAGATTAGTGCATCACTCAACTCTTAGCAGAGAAGCGTTTTACTGCAGCAGATGGTGGTGAACACAGAGACCCACAAATGATTAGTATAAGAGACTGCAGAGTCATCTGCCTTAAACGTAACATCTATACTTACCTGGCAGGGGAGATACCATGATCACGAAGGTGGTTTTCCCAGGGTGAGGCTCATCCATTGCACTCTGGATGTGCTGACCCCTGCGATTTCCCCAAATGCGGGAAACTCGACTGCATAATTTGTGGTAGTGGGGGACTGCGTTTGCGCTCTCCCCTGTTAAAAAAAAAAAAAGTAACATCTATATTGAATCCTTTCTTCTAAAGGTTCAGCAATCATTGCACATATGACCCCATTGCATGTATGACAGCAAGCACAAGACAAGCACAAGTCCAAGCCAGACAGGTGCCCAGCATGGATGGGAGAGGCTGGCCAGAAAGCCTAGCCCTAGCGGAGGGTCTGTTGGCAGCTAATAGATGTTTGGAGAGGGAGAGACAGTTTTCCTTACCAGTGTGCTGCCTAAGGACTTCAATGGATACTGATACCTAAGAGAATTTAGGAAAATGGATTGTAATCAATAGGCCTTAAAAAGACAAATAACAGAATATATCAAGTCTGGTTGGGGTTTAATGAACTGGGAAAGGAGAGGGGGAAGGGTCTGAATATAATAAAAAAAATTTGCATGAAATTCTCAAATCAATAACATTTTTCAACAATTCATGTCTTTAGTTTGTATGTACATTTTTATTGAGTTTTTGTGCATTTCATATAATAGATCTTAACAAAATTTAGCCCCCCTTCCCCAGTCCACACCCTTGATATTACCACAATGGATTTCATGCATTCTGTCACATGTGTTAAGGCCTATCTGGTCACGCATTTGTACCCAGATGTCCATTGGTGCAAGTTCATCTGTGGGACTCTAGTTTGCCTATCCAGAGTCAATCCCTTAAATAAGATCAACTTTCCTACACTTTAAAGAAATCAGTTGCCAATGGATCCCCAGCTAATGTTGTGGCCTGCTACCTATTTCCCCGTTATTTACAAAAGCTGGGCTTTTGTGTAATTAGGCTGGGTCTTGTGGATGCTGTCACCATTGTTGAAAATTATGTGATCAAGTTCCCAGAAGCCTGAACATCTTTGTTTCTTCATGTTCATGCACCAACCCTGGCTCTTACAATCTTTCTGCCCCCTCTTCTGCAACGGTCCCTGAGCTATGGCTAGCTGAGGGTTAATATAGGAGTCCTGTCCGGGGACATGCACTCTGCTGTCTCATGCTCTCAACACCGTGACCAGTTGTGGCCTCTGTGTGCATCACACCCTATTGTATGGAGGATCTTCATGGTTGAGAGTTGAGGGATTGATTAAAATTCTCACTACCAACAGTTCCACTAAGCTCTATGAGCTTTAGATGTAGAGGTTCCCATGTAGATGTGTTACTTAAAGCTGCACATCTATCAGATATATATTCTCTGTGTGTAATGAGTTGTGGAACTCTGTAATAGTATCCATGTGCTGCAGAAAGAAGCTTCTTTGATGAGTTGTGCAGAATGTATGTAAATATAAGGATTCATATTTAGCATACTGTAACATCACAAGCTCCTTTTGACATTCACTACTTAATGGTGTAAAAAAGTCATAACTCGCATACCAATATTTTCCTTTGTTGGTATCCGTTAACTAGCTTGATGGCCTAGCGGTTAAGAGCGCCGACCACTCTTGCAGAGGACCCGGGTTCGATCCCCAGCACCCACATGGCAGCCAAGAGCCATCTGAAACTCCAATTCCAGGAGAGCTCCAGTTCCAGGGCAGTCTGATACCCTCTTCTGACCTCCGTGGCATTGCACAACACGGGTGCACAGACCTGCATGCAGACAGTGCATTCATACACATACAGAAATAAAGAAAATTAATAAAATAAAAAAAAATAAAAAAAGAAAACTATCTACAAGTTGGAGATAAACATGTTGAAATTCAAATGAGAGAATAAGATGAGCACAAGCCACCTATTGTCTTACTGGAAACTGTCTACAAATCACATTTTTTTTGGTCTTTTTGAGACAGAGTCTCCCTACAGGGAGACTTACAGCCACAGCTATAGCCACAGCTGTCCTGAAACAATGTATACCAGGCTGGCCTTGAACTCACAGAAATCCGCCTACCTTTGTCTCCCAAGTGCTGGGAGTACAAGCATGCACCACCACGCCTGGCTAAAATCACATTTTATACTGTCTATTAAAATTTTTATTGAACTTTGGTCATCTTATGAAACAGTTCTTAACCAACTCTAGACTCCCTCACCCATCCACGCCCTTCAAGCTCCTACCAGACATTACGTATTCTGCAACAGATGCTAAGTCCTATCTAGTCAAGAATTTGCACCCAGATGTCCTTAAGTGAAAATTCATCCACTGCAGTATAGTCAGCCCTAGAACCCATAAGTAAGGTGTACTATCTCTCACTCAGTAGCAATCAGTGTCCAGCATTTCTTAGTCTAGGGGATGGTTCACCACCCATTTCTCTCCTCCCCTCTGGACCCTTGTTTAATTGAGTTGGCATGGGTCCTGTGCTCAATGCCACCATTGCCACAACTTCAGATGTGCAAGCTTCCAGTGGCCTGAAACCTCTGCTTTCCTGTGTTCATACACCAGCCCTGGCTCTTCCAATCATCCTGCCCCCTCTTCTGAAATGGTCCGAGTCATGGATTGGTTAGGTTCAAGAGAGGAGGCCTACCCAGGGACATGCACTCTGCAGTCACTTATTCTTTAAAACTCTGCCAGTTGTGTCCTTCAGTGTGCATCACACTCTGTTGTATAAGGAAGCTTCAGTACTGAGGGTTGAGGGATGGATTCATTTTCTCTCTACCTCTGGCTCTAATATGTTCCATGAGGCTTGAGTGTAGAAGTTCAACTGTAGATGTGTCACTAGGACTTGATATCTCTCAGTGGTATATTCTCTGTTGAACCAGTTGTGGAAGCCTGCAGTAGCCTCCATCTGCTGCAATAAGAAGCTTACTTGATGAGTCTTGCACAGCATGCTTGTTTGTAAATATAAGGATCCATGCTTAGCTTATGGTAAGAAATCTCATTTGTCTAGACATAAGCCAGAGCTGGGGTTTTCTCTGGGATCTATCTCCTCTCCAGCCATGTGGATTTGACTACACTTACAGTGCCACCCATCAGTTCACTCCGATTGAGAGGGCTTAAAATACAAATAGGTAGCTGTTAGTTACCCCTAGATAATATTGCCACCACTGCTCCAATAGGGGTAGCTTGCTGGGGCAGTTGTTATGGTTATTAGGCTGTAGGGCTGGGTTTCACCATTAATTGATCTTCTCTCTTAGCAGTTTGCATACTATCATCTAGGATTATGAGAGATAAACTTCAGGTAAAAGGCTTCCAAGTCAGTTCCTGCTCCATTGCTCCAAGTCCTGTATTTGAAGTATGTCCTGTCTTCAGCACTAGGGTCTTATTTATTAGTTCTGGGAGATAATCAAGAGCATTTGCAATATCTGTTTTTTTATGTGTATGAATGTACTGTCTGCATGTAGGTTTGTGCACCCGTGTCCTGCAGTGCCTCGGAGGTCAGAAGAGGGTGTCGGATTCCCCTGGAACTGGAGTTAAAGACAGTTCTCAGCTGCCATGTGGGTCCTGGGGATCAAATCCAGGTCCTCTGCAAGAGCAGTGGGCGCTCTTAACCACTAGGCAATCTCTCCAGCCCCTTGTAATATCTTGTATTATTTTGGGAGTCTCCTGGACCACTCTCACCTACCACTCACAGGGAAGTGTCTTCTGTGTGGCATTGTGTTCCTTGACACACAGCCCCTGGGTATATGTATGCACTAATGTTCAGACACTGTATGTGCATTTCTCAGGGGGTTTAGGGTTATCACATTTCCTTATGGGTTCCCTAGCCCCCCAATTATTCATCTACTCTTTGACTTTCCATCAGACCTCCTTCATTCTTCCCCAGTCCCATGCCCTGATTATCCCTCCACTGCCCCCGTAACACCCACCTCCCAGCATTCCTCCTCTCCTGAGTTCCCTCCTCCTTATATGTCGCTCCCTCCTCTCCTCTCAGCTGAAATCTCCCAATTTTCCGACCTCTCTCCCAGTAACATGTTTCCCACTATCCCCCTCTTTCAGGTTCCTTCTTTTCCTTTACTTCCACTTGTCCTTTCCATTTTTCTAGCTCCTTATTACATCAGGCTATATACTGACATATAAGGGATTAGTGCAAAAATCTGCAAATGAGGGAGAGCATGTGTGGTTTGCTTTTCTGCATTGTGTTACTTCACATAGTATAGCTCTCCCTAGTTCCATCTATTTACCTGCACATTTCATAATTTCATTTTTTCTTACTGCTGAATGGAACTGCATTGTGTAAATGTATCACATTTACACTCTCCATTTGTCAATTGAGGAGCATTTAAGTTGTTTCCATGTGATAGCTATTGTGAGCAGAGCAGCAAACGTGGATGTACAGGTGCCTCTAGAGTGTGATGAGTCTTTGGGGTATATGCCAAAGGAGTAGTATAACTGGATCACATGGTAGATTCATTTTTTTTTTTATTTTTTGAGTGTTCTCCATACTGCTTTCCATAAGTGGTCACATGTGCTTGCATTCCCACATCCTTGCCAGCATTTGAAGTCCTTTGTTCTCTTGATCTTAGCCAGTCTGACTGGTATAAGATTGAATCTTACAGTGATTTTTACCTGCATTTCTCTGATTACTAAGGATGCTGAGCAGTTTTTTAGGTGTTTCTTGGCCATTATTTATTTCTTCATTTGAGAAAACTCTGTTAAGTTCTATATCTCATTTTATTATTGGCTCGTTTAATTTCTTGTTTCTTTTATTTTACTTCTTTGTATATTACAGATGTGAATCCTATGTCAGATTTGTAACTGGTAAAGATTTTCTCCCACTCAGTGGGTTTCCTTTTCTCTTCCTTGGTTGTTTCTTTTACTGTACAGAGCTTTGTACTTTAATGAGGTCTCACTTATTGTTGACCTTAATGCCTGAGTAGCTCATGTCTAATTCAGAAAATCTTTTCCTATGACTCTATCTTAGAGGGTATTGTCTATGTTTTCTTCTAGGAGTTTCAGAGTTTCAGGTTTTCTATTGAGACCTTTGAGCAAATCTGAATTGATTTTTATGCATGGTGAAAGATAAAGGTCCAATTTCATTCTTTTATAGGTGGAGATCAAGTTTTGCTAGCACCATTTGTTGAAGATGCTATCTTTCCCCCATAGTGTGTTCTTAGCATCTTTGTCATATATCAAGTGTCTGAAATTTCATGTATTCATATTTAAGTCTTCTATTGTGTTACATTGATTTACATATCTAGTTTTGTTCCAGTACCATGCAGGTTTTATCACTAAAGCTCTGTAATATAATCTGAGAACTAGTATGGTTGTCCCCACTGTTGTTCTTTTGGCCCAAGATTTCTTCTAGCTATCTCAGATCTTCTGTGATTCCACATGAATTTTAGGGGTTTTTAACAGCTCTGTGAAGAATATCATGTATAATTTGATTGGCATTGCATTGAAAATGAATACCTGCCTCCAGCAATTAAAGGTGGAGTGTGAGAGGGGAAGCTGATGTCTGCTTCTGGACTCCATGTGCATGTGCAAATGCCTGTGTACTTTAATGCACATAAAACTACCATGCACTCACAAAACTATGTGAAAAATAATCCACAAGGAAGAAAAAATCCGCTCCTTTGTGCATTCAAGAGTTATAGTAGGCTGAGGAAGAGAGGTAAACTTTTAGATAGAAATCACAGACATGGTCTCAGAAAGCAAAGGAAATTCTCTCAAAGAAGTTGAGATGACAACATTGCAGTAAAAGTGGTCATTTATAAAATTTCTGTTAAACTGAAGTTGCGTTGCTTTATAAGAAATATATAGAGGGCTGGGTATGGTGGCACAGACCTTTAACACAGAACTCTAGAAGCAGAGGCAGAAAGATCTTTATTATTGATTTTACACCTGTAGGATATACATAAAGAATTCTTGGCCATAAAAAGTATATTTAATTCAACTTTGCCCTCATTCTCATGTTTTGAAAAATATAAAATAAATATAAAAAAAAAAAAAAAAAAAAAAAAATTATAATATATATATATATATATATCTATATATATAATAGTTCAGTCAAGCAAAACTAAAATTATAATGAAGCTGTGTGTGTATGAAAACGCAGCAGTTTAGCAAGTCTATGTTGGAAATATTTCATCTTAAAATATTCATGTACACTTTTAACCTTTCACTGTGCCTGAACTCTGAAGTTAGTTGAATTCTTTTGGGGTTTTTGTTCATGCTATGCTGTGATTAAATTGTTTTCTTAAATCTAAGTGATTCCATTCAAGTGAAAAGATAATGGAGCTGGAGAGCTGAGGGACCTCTGTGTCTCTTGTCAAACTCCTTTCCCTCTTCAAGTGTCTGCATGTAGAAAGTAGGAATCATAATATCTATATAGAAATTGCTATTAGAATACTAGTTATTAAAGCTGATATAATAAGATAGTTTACTTGTAAATTGCTTTTTGCAGTTCCTCTATAGAGACATTTACTAAGAATTGGTAAAGAAAGTTCTTCATGGTCTACATAAATTTATTGTTATTGACATCTAGTCACTTGTATTTCTTATATCTGCAGCCAGGTGGTTTACTAGAATCTAAGAATATAATTATAAAAGTCTCATAATTTTACCTTCAATGATATCAAATCAAAAGTGGGCATATCAGCATATAACTACCTACAATGTTTTAAGTAACATTTTAACAATGACATAAAGTGCTGAGAATAACTGGAAAATGAACATAAAATATCAGGTAAAATTTCATTGAGATGATGGTTTTAAAGCTAGGTATTTTTAAGGATACCCTGGAGATTTACTAGAATTAGGATGAGAATCAAATTGACATAAAAGGATCATCTTAAGGAAAGAGATAAACACAACTTAGGCCATGTACTCTTGGGGATGAGGTGAGAATATAAATGTAATATATTCTCAGTGGGTCTATAAAGATTTATGAACTTCTTTGATCCATGTAAGGAACACCAGTGAAGAAGTGGTTACAACTCATGTCAGGAAGTTTGTTGTTGTGGTAATTATTGGGCTTTAATATGTCCAAGTAGAATTTTTGTATAGCCCATAGTTTCTATTGAAATTAGCATTTTGAAAGTATAAGTCTACATGCAATGCAATGAATCATATTTTACCTGTATTGAGTGCACATGTACATTTTTATACATGATATAAAGGAATATGCATTTCAATGTAAACAGTGCATGCATCTTAATGTTATATATATTTTAACTTTCAGAAAGGAAAGCATATTATTAGATGCAACTCATAGAAAATATCTAGAAGAACTATTTGGAAAATGACTCAAAGCCAAGCAAAAAATTCAGGAGACAGGCAATCTAGTATTCAGTGTGGCAATGCCTGTGTGAACAAATAGTTCAAAGCATGCACTTTTTAGAGAGGAAATAAGTTTTTGAGGAAAATTATCAAATGTTGAAAACAATAATCAGTAATAAAATTCTTAACTTGTATAAATTGCCACAATGGGAATAGAATTTGAGGAATGAAAATATATTGGGTGATGATAAATTTGAGGGACTATCTTTGCTTCAATTTGTCACTTAGAGATACAGACTGGGTTGTTTGACTAGTACTGTCAGTTTACAGTGTTTGTGTTACACAAAAGTATTAAAAGGCATTACATCAGTGAGCTATTACATACTCCCTTGAACCAGTGGTATTTATTATAGTTGAAAAGGTCATCTACAGAGTTTTGTTGATCTAAGTATGAATTGATTCATATTTTGGGTTAGACATGGGAGGGTTTTACAGTGCTCCCTCATATCTCCCAAATGCCCAACTTTCCTCTGAGGTGACCAAGTTGGTTAGCAATTTATCTCATCAACAGGCTGGGTTACCTGTGTAACATTCAGTGGGCAGGGTTAGCTATGCATCTACTCATCAGCAGGCTGACCAGTCCCTGCTCTCACAATAGTTGAGCAGAATTCCAATAAAGTAAGAGTGTGGATGCCTCACATCCCTGGATTCTTTGCTCTGGCAAATTTCTTCTGTAATAATTTATTATACAAAATGAAACATCAGTCAATCTGGATTCTATCTTATCACTGGCCTATAGTCACAGCTACTTTGAGAAGCTGAGGCAAGAGTTCAAGGCCAATGTGAGTTACAAAGTGAGTTCAAGACAAACCTAGAAAATACTATATCATTAAACAAACAAACCGACCAACAGTACTGAGGCTGCATCTCAGTAGCAGAATGCTTATCTTGTAAAGGCCCAGTTTCAATTTTCAGGACTGTCAAAAATGACAGGGAAAAAAGGTAGAGAAAACAGCATCTTCCTATAAAGGAAAACAGCATCAAAATCACATTTCAAAGTAGATGGTACAAGTAAACATGGAGAAATGGGTCCTAACTGAAAAACTGCAATTATCTCTATAAACGAATTATCACCATTATCAAATGCATATTTAATTATATGGTTACTTGGTATTTAAACGTTCAGTAAATAATCTTTCTCTTTAAGAAAAAAATCATGACTGATTTATCAAGTACATAAAATCTGAAAGAATAGAAAGCTTTCTTAAGGGGCGTATGCAATTATTTGATAAGAGCCATATGATAAAGTAATTATGTAATTATGCATTAATTGTTAAACAGAGAAAATGATTTATGTCCTTTTTAAAATTCAGAATTGAAGCCCGGTGTGGTGGCACACACTTGTAATCCTAGCACTTGGGAGGCAGAGGCAGGCGGAACTTTGTGAGTTCAAGGCCAGCCTGGTGTACAGAGTGAGTTCCAGGACAGCTGGGGCTACAGGGAGACCCTGTCTTGAAAAGACCAAAAGGAAAAAATATTCAGAATTGATCACCTGTTTTTTAAAAACTTTGATAGAAGTTAAAGTTCAGAGTTCCTTCAAATGGCGCCACAATTTATCTTTAATTTTACCTAGCGCAAAAGGACAAGAGATTTACCCAGTTTCATTTGTGAACACAGCAGATAAATAATTAAAGATCAGCCAAACTAATTCATCAAATGTGAGCAGTATCATACTTTCAAAAGATAGATATGCCTCAAAAGGACATCATAGAACACTAAACAAATCACGATGAAGTAAATGTACAAATACTTCATAATTATTGAAACTATGAAAATTATTATGCATGCACTATGTCACTGGAATACTGCTGAGTAAAAGTGGGTGCAATAATCATGGAGTGTTCCAGACCAACTGGAACCTGTGGTCACCCTAAAATAAGAACTGTTTGGACAAAGGTTAATTGAGTTTATTGAAAAACAAACATATTTTGGTAATTTATTTATCTGGAGTCACCTATTCAATGTGGCTATGCTTTGGTTTTGTTTAATTGTTAATTTAATCTGTTTATTCCTAGGCAATATATAATTGTAAAATACCTTTACTTTTATTTGTGGTTGCTTGTTAATAGGCAGTATTTTTTTTTTCAGTACTCCATCTATACAGGGCAGAAATATTGGAAACAATTCCATGCTGATTCCATATTAAGCCTCTACTTGCAAATAATTGTGAGCTATGACCACATTAAAAATTCCACTAGAGGTAGTTAATAAAGCTATCACAATTCTGCCTCTTTTCTATTCTCTATTTCTATATGAGAGAGACTACTCTGAGAAATGATCACACCAGAGCTGATGACCACTGTCTGAGCTCCATGAGGACAGGGATTTCCATTGCACTACTCAGTGTTGTCCCCAGGGCCCAATATAGTGCTATCTATTAAATAAAGTACTCAACTGATACTTGAGGAAATTATTATTAATTGGCAGGATGATGCAATTAGTTCTCAGCATGGCATTTTATTGGGAATAATAGGAAACTGCAACATTCAGAAGAAAGTGATGAATGAATGAATGGAATCGGAAGCTCTACCTTATTTATTTTTATTTTTTTAAAGCCAAGTTTTTATTGATGCTTTGTGCATTTCAAAATAAAATCTAGACCTGTGCCCCCTCTCTACCCCCCAACCCCACCAGAGCTCATGCCTTCTGCCAAAAATGTTTTACATCTTTTTCTCAGTCTCTCTAAAATTCTTAATGCAGGGATTCAAACCCGCCCCCCCAAATTATAAAGGCCTTTTGCCTATAAGTGGGATATATGCAAGGAGAAAGGCAGTAAGTCCCTGTTGTCGAAGACCTGGTGTGAGCATGAAAAATGTTATGAGACGTCACTTGCCAGCGTACAACCGGCCTCTGAAATGCTAGAGAGCGTTACCAAAGGCCACTACAGCAATACAGCAAAATATTGGTCTCCCTGAGACAAACAAAACTCCTCCGAAAATATCAGCTACACCTCAACAGCCTGGAGATACTGTGCAACAGTGGCAGCCAAGTGTCTATATTATATCCCAAAACTATTTGGCTATTAGCTCTCTCCTTGGAGGAATAACTCACAGCAGATGCCACAAGCTTATGTCCTCTAGTGGTTAGGCGATGTTATAAGCCACAATAAGAACTTATCACCCTTTATAGAGAAACCACAGTTTGAGGATTAGCATACCATCCAAGCATCTGTGTCTATGCTCACAGCTTAGCTTGACACAATAAGTGGTACTGCTTAAATGCCTGTACATCCAATAGCTTGAGCTTTGTTAGTATGACTGAAAAGGGTATCACTGGGAAAGCTGTCAATCCGTGAAGGGAAACAAACTGAACAGACTGGAGTCCAAAATGACAACTCCAAAGAAATTAGACTGTTTTCTTCTCACCCACTTGTGCCCCTTTCCCAAAGCCCAGGGAACAAACTGCGGAAGAGGAGGCGTGGTAGATTGTAAGGGCTGTGGAGAGATAGGGGTGAATCATGAGACTACAGGAATATAGTCTGGACACCTGATTGATCAACAAGCCTGTGCATACAAGCTTCTCCAACTGGACTGTGGGAACCTTGGGTTGTTCAAAATTTGGACATAGATACTTGTAAAATGCACCAATTACTTAATTGTATGACATACTGAGTAACATCAGTGTTTTCTGCAAACAACTGTGTCATTGTATTGTAGAATCCCTTAAAAATAAAAAAAAAATTAAAAAAAATTCTTGATGCAGAAGTTTACTGTTTCAAGCAGAAGTTCACTGTATCAGTCAGTTCTTTGATGTAGTCTTTCTGTTATTGTTGTTGTTGTTGTTACTCCTTCCAATATGCTTCATTCCAAAATATGCACATATGCATGCCACATATATCTTAGGTTTTAGCATCTTCAGCTTATGATTTTGTTCTTTATTAGGCTGAAAGATGTCATGTTTGAAATCTCCTCCTTGGCAAGCGCAAACCACCATCAGTTCTGCCCTGTGTTCTACACTGGGGTTTTCCCTTCCCATGGTCACCAAATGAGGTCCAGTAAACATCACGTCCTGTCTTGATCTTCCTGTACTAGACTCCATGATACAGCCTGGGTAGTCCAACAATGGCAATCTATACTCTGAAGAGGCTGAAACCCTAGTAGTAGCTCAGTCCACAAGTTGGATGTCTCAGCAGTCCCCATCTGGCACTGAAGGTTTGGAGGATTCTTGGAAAGACATGAGTCATATTGGAAGGTTGAAAAGCTGTGTCTCATATCTTTGAAGGATGGCAAAAACAGTGGCAGCCACAGCATAGCTGCACTTGCCAGTAGACAATTGTGCTCTTTTGAGAAGTACTATGATGGGAAAATTCCTATGAATTTTACACTGGTTGAGCACTTATCATATGTGAACTCTGTGAACTTCCAACACTAAGCTTCTTAATAGAAGGTTTGGGGAGGCAGTAAAAAAATAAAATGCTCCTCACAGGGGCAGGACTGATGGTTGTTTGGGCTTGCCAAAGAGGAGCCTTCAAATATGACATCTTACAGCCTAAAAAGAAAAGAAAAGAAATCTTAAGCTGAAGATGCTAAAAGATATATGTGGTGTGCATGCATATATGCATATTTTGGAGTGATGCAGACTGGAAGGAACAAAAGCAAAAACAACAAAAGACTGGGTCAAAGAACTGACTGAAACAGTGAACTTCTGCTCCAAACAGTAAACTTCTGCATTGAAAATTTTAAAAGAGACTGAGAAACAGATGGAAAACATGTTTGGGAGAATGTATGAGCTCTGGTGGGGTGGGGGCAAGGAAGGGGGAACGGGTCTAGATTCGATTGGAAATTTTGTATGAAATGCACAAAGCTTGAATAAAAATTGGCTTTGGAAAAATGTTTCTATTATTAAGGTTTGAACATATTTCCCTGTCATAGTTCATGATTAGATGCCTATTTCTAACAAGAAATTGGATTCTCTTTGTTTTTATATTAAACACCATTAAGAAAATATGCTGGGAAGATGGAGTATAGGTTACTAAGAGGAGTTAATCCTACCTTTATCAGAGAAGCTCAATTAAATTGCTATGATTTTCCTACAGTACCATGCTATTTTATTTATTTGAAAATATTACTTGATTTAGCCATTTAGATGGGATGTGAAAATAGAACTGGGCTCAAATATAAAAGCGAATAAATTAAGATAATAGGACTTATGAGGTAGCACTAAAAGCTGTGTGGGCTGAACAAGGCTAGATGTCTACAGTGTGTGAATGTGAACAGGTGTCATTGCTCTCAAGAAAGACAGATAAGTAGGAAAAAAGAAGTCCTAGAAACTTGTTCAGAAATAATTCATGATCCATCAAGAGATTTTTCTCATTAAATGTATTTAAAGCATTTTAAGAAAATTTGGATTTATATTCACTTTTGAATGATGTATTTAATATGTAGAATGAAATATAATTCATTTGAAAACACACACACACACACACACACACACACACACGCCCATACTGAGAAATCTAGGTGTTTTCTTGGTTGTTCTTTCTGTATCAAATTTGAAGTCTGAATGCATTTTGTCAACACCATCTCCACAGCTATCTCAGCCTAGGCTGTCAGTCTTTCCTAGAACCAAGCTGTATTTGCTCTTAACTTATCCATTTTGTATTATTTATTCTATATGATAGTCAACAAACATACTATCAACATGTGTTGCTCTTCCCTGCCTTACTTTAAATACCTTGCCATTTCCCATCGCTCTTGCCTAGTGTCTACTTTTACATGTAACCTTGCCCAAGCCATGCTATGAATTATGGGCAGTGAGATATAATTCAATATATTCAATGTTTTTATGATTGTTTAAATATTTGTACACTTACTTAATACATATAAAATGTAATAAATTCAATACAAACCATTAAATCTTGGAAAATATTTTATCATATGTTCATTTAGATATTTCACAATAAGTTTTATTAGTATTATTAAAAAGTTCAAAACAAAATTGTCTATATAAGTCATGGTCATGTGTGAGAATAAAGTGCCTCCCCCACAATTCAAAAATCAGAGCTTACGGCCATTCTATCTGTGGAGCAGAGTCATTAGGAATGAAAAAAGTACATAAAACATTCAAGAATAGATAATTTTAGATTAGAGTGGTCCTGAAAATATTCACAGACAGGAAGTTTCAGCATTGAAAATAATTTTTTTTTGGTCTTTTTAAGACAGGGTCTCCCTGTAGTACCAGCTAGCCTGGAACTCAATATGTAGACCAGGCTGGCCTTGAACTCATAGAGATTCACTTGCCTCTGCCTCCCTCATGCTGGGTTTAAGGGTATGTGCCACCATGCCTGGTGAAATAAGTGAATTTTTTTCACATATATAGATATATAAAAATTTCTAAGTGGCCAACTTTGCTACTAATAAATATTCTTATAAAAAGAGTTCAAGTTAGAAACGTCAGAAGCATTTCTATTACACTATAAATTGACATCTGTCAAATATTCCTTTGATACTCTAATGAACTACATGGTATTTTTATTAGAATTAAGCAGTTAAATAGTATGAATGGAAAAGAAAACCTATTGATTTCATAGCAGATTTATCATCCTGTACTTGAAATCTGTGTGGCTTTTTCAGGCCAACTGTGTAAAGGGACACTATTTTCAATATAAGTTCCAATCAAGACCTTAGGCTGATGAAATGCAATTATCAGTTTCTTTCTCCCTATTCTTTTCTTTGAGACTCTGGGGGTACTGAGGCAATTCTGAAAAAAAAATAAGAGGGTCTCTCTCTCTAGTCTATACCACAGGATTTGCCAGTGGACAATGGAAGCCATCAACAAGATTGCAGCTACAACTGGGAATTTTTAAGCCATATGG
This sequence comes from Rhizomys pruinosus, assembly GCA_009823505.1. Lineage (NCBI taxonomy): Eukaryota > Metazoa > Chordata > Mammalia > Rodentia > Spalacidae > Rhizomys > Rhizomys pruinosus. Next base: position 215,093 of record VZQC01004214.1, read on the forward strand.
AACCAACACCCCTGCATAATAGACACTCTAGAATTGTTGAAATGTGGAGCATAGGGAAGAAGTGACAAAATTGCTTCAGATCTGGATGCACTTAGTTTGAAACTCTAGATAGGGGCTGGAGAGATAGCTCAGTGGTTGAGAGCACCGACTACTCTTGCAGAGGACCTGGGTTCAATTCCCAGCATCCACGTGGTGGCTAAGAACTGTCTTTAAGCCGGGTGTGGTGGCCCATGCCCTTGAACCTAGTACTTGGGAGGCAGAGGCAGGTGGATTTCTATGAGTTCAAGGCCAGCCTGGTCTACAGAGTGGGTTCCAGGCTACCTAGGACTATAGGTAGACCCTGTCTCCAAAAGATAAAAAAAAAAAAAAAAGAGTCTCTGAAACTCTAGACGAACTGGTGAGAAGAAATTGCTGGATTGCCTCTTCATCATTGGTTACCAGTGTATTGAGGTGCTGAAGGGACAGCAGGGGAGAGAATATGTAATTTGGCCACACATTTTCCCTTTTAACACATGCCAGTGTATCAGAAAATCTTCTGAATGACATGTGACCTGAATAGTTCTATAGGTTAATGATTCTTATGAAATAGTTATTAATAGTAAAATCAGTAATGAAGAAAAAGTAGAAACAAAAAATATATGGACAGTTTGTAAACAACATATAAAGCTATTCTGTTCAATGTGTTTTCAGTAGAAGTAAAAATGTTTTATAAAATATTATCTACATGCAAGACCTTGATCCTTGAAGGTCTGCCCACATTTTTTCCCACCTTGTTTTAAACATAAAGCCTCACATTCATCAAGGTAATAACCTTTTCTAGACTCTAGACTCAGTGGATGGAGTTCCCTGCCAGTGTTCTTCAGGACTGACAGTTGGGGGGGGGGTCCCCTGGGCACATGGCAGAATTCTGAAAGCCAGCATAACCAAGAAGTCCATGCTGTGGCACTATGGAGCCAGAGTGCCAAGGTTGTAACAGTCTTCCTTCAGCAGTTCATTCAGTATGAAGTTCACTTAATCTTATTCAGTCTCAGTTTTCTTATCTTTAAAATTGAAATAATATTAACTTCTTCATAGTTTTGTTACAAAAATTGAATAAGTGAATGGTAAAGTCATTGAAAACATCCTTGGCTGGCTTCTAGTCAATACTTAACAATATGAAATTAATTACAACTATAAAAGTGTCTGTAAAATAGAAAAGACACACAGAATTAGAGAATTTATTCTAACTAGGAAATTTTGGACAAACCAACAATAAGTACTGAGAGTAGAAAGCATGAAGTTGGAGGGGTGACAAACAGAAGGTGAGTACAGAGAGAAGCAGGAGTAAAAGTGAGTGGATGTGACTCAGTGGTACTGTGTTTGCCTCACCTGCACAAGACCCTGCATCAAGTCCACAGAATCACAAAATAGGAACAAAAGTAAAACTATAAATAATGTATAATAAAGTAAAAAAAAATGGTAGTAATTGCATGACTGGAAAAGAAAGGCAAACTCCAGAGATAGGCATAAGCTGAGGTGTGGATTAAACCCCAGAGACAGGCAGAAGCTGAGGTGTGACCTGAGTGAGTTCCTTTGTGCCAATTGTCTTTAACCCATGAACCATAAGTTACAGTAGGTGTCACCACAACATTTTAACTGAAAGTTCCCTTGTATTCTGAATTTTCACAAATTTTCCTTATGAATAACTTGATATTTAATCCAACACCTGCTTATAGTCTGCATACAATGCCTTTTCCTTTAAAATCCAACTCTCCCACACAGGTTTCTCAATCAAGGGATCATTTGGTCATTAAAACAAGGTCTGAGTCCAAGAAACTAGTAGGATCGAAAGGTTATTCCTGGACAAACTGTCAGCTCATGAAAGGAAACAGCCAGAATTGACCAGAGTCCAAGTCAACAGCTCCAGAGAGAGTGGACTGTTTTACCTCTCATCCACCTGTGCCCCTTTTCTAAGCCTAGGGAACAACCTGCGGAAGAGGGGGCGTGGTAGAATGTAAGGGCTGCGATTGGGGTGAATGGTGAAACTACAGCAATGTAGTCTGGACACTCATTTGATCAACTTGATTGAACAAACAACCTGTCACCCCCCACTGGATGGTGGGGCTGTAGGTGTTTGGGCACAACAGCCTGCAGATAGGTTTTGCATGAAGGATGCTTGTACTCATGGATTATCACTTATAGCTAAAAATGAAAAAAAAAAAACTGAGAGAAAGATGCAGGACAGTTATGGCAGAATGCATGATCTGGGATGGGGTGGGGGTGGGGGGGAGGGAAAGGGAAATAAGCCTGAACTGAATTGGAAAAAATGTATGAAATGCACAAAGCATCAATAAAAACTAATTTAAAAAAAAATAAAATTCAGGAAATAAAGTCTAGAGACTTAAAGTTGTGATCCCTCTGATTGGACTTCCCATCTCCTCGGTGTGCTGTCACCACTGGGAACTCACTTCCCATCTCCTCAGTGTGCTGTCACCACTGGGAACTCACTTCGATCTCCTCTGTGTGCTGTCACCACTAGGAACTCACTTCGATCTCCTCTGTGTGCTGTCACCACTGGGAACTCACTTCCCATCTCCTCGGTGTGCCGTCACCACTGGGAACTCACTTCCCATCTCCTCGGTGTGCCGTCACCACTGGGAACTCACTTCCCATCTCCTTGGTGTGCCATCATCACTGGGAACTCACCCCCCCATCTCCTCCGTGTGCTGTCACCACTGGGAACTCACCCCAATCTCCTCCGTGTGCTGTCACCACTGGGAACTCACTGCAGGCTACCAGTATCATAATGGCAAGAAATACTAACAGCAGTGGTCGTGTCCATTTCATCTTTTAGATCACTGTGCTGCTAAAAGTTACATGTGAATTTGTGTTCAGGCCAATCTCAATGATATCCAATTGCCTTTAGGTAGGGAAATATTTTGGGAGGAGGGCAGTGGTTTTTAAAATCCATATCTTTTATTTTTAATACTTGTGTATATTGAGTTGTGATCGCAATTCAACCCTTAGTCATCATTTTACCTTGCTGCACTCCTTCTGAGTACTCTCCATCCTCTGGCTCTCACAGTCTTCCCGTTCCTTCATCTTCAATGTTCCATGGACCTCAGAGCTGGTGATTGTAGATGTCCCATTTGTAGCTAAGCCCTTAATGGTCATTTAGTTTAAGCAATCTGATAAGCTAGGAATCTCTCATTTGACTATGGCCCCAGATGGGAGCTGCACTATTTTATGAGCATAAACATAAATATTTAGATGGTTGTTTAGCCACCAGCCCATTTAGCAAAATATTATTGCTAAATTTTTGAATTAATAGATTGGGAGGCAGTACTTTTGAGATAGGACCTTTCTATGTATCTCAAACTTGCTTGGAAATTAATATGTAGCTCACTCTGGCCTCAAAATCATGGGGATTCTTCTTTCTCCATCTCTTTTTTAAAATTAATTAATTAATTATTTAATGTGCATGAATGTACTGTCTGCATGTAGGTTGGTGCACCTGTGTCATCCAATGCTGCAGAGGTCAGAAGAGGGCATTGGATTCCCCTGGAACTGGAGTTAAAGATGGTTCTCAGCCACCATGTGGGTACTGGGAATCAAACCCGGGTCCTCTGTAACAGCAGTCAGTGCTCTTAACTGCTAGGCTATCTCTCCAGCCCCCGTCTCCATCTCTTAGGTGCTGGGATTATAGACATTTTTCATCATGATGGGCTTATACAGAAAAACTCTGTTCTGATTTACCAAAAGCAAGGAATATAAAAAGACTAAATTCTGATAAAATCTTGACATTTCTGTCTTGAAACTCATTAGTTTAAGAAATCTTTTAACATCTTTGAATCTAGTCTTACTTTAGAATTAGTACCCCAAACCATCAGAACTATAGTTTAGTATCCATATGTCTAAGGCAGTATATATTTCCATCTTCAAAACATATCCATATTTCTATAATAACATGTTTTCTTTTGATATTAAAGACAAAAAATCCCCAAGGCAGGTGAAGTAACTTTCATCTTCCCCATAAGTTTATATGTCTCTTTTTTCTTTCATTAAGGAGGATGGGAAAATGAGTTTGCAAAGAACTCTGTGTTTCTTACAGGAAAAAAGGAACTTAAGAATTCTGCTTTGACAATCCCATTAAGCCTGCAGAAGAAAGACAGGAAAAGCCATGTCCTGACATCGTGACTTTAACCATTACTCATCATCAAAACACTGTGGAAAAATAATTTCACAATCAAAGCAAAACACTGCAACTTCAAAGATGAAGACTAGAAAGCAGGATTCTCACCAACTATCCTCTATTAGAAGTTTATGAGGAATCAGGTAAATAGGGTCTAGATCTGAAAGGGACCCAAGAACATGTGCAGTGGGACACCAAATTTGAAGTTATTTCTCATAACACGAGATACTTTCAAAGTCACTTTCACTCCATTCTGGAGATGAAATACAGATATATATTATGACTGCAATGAGCTATCTATCACCATTAAGTCTTAGGATTACATGAGGGAAAGAGAAGGCTTTGGATAATTGTATACTGAAATAGTATTAATTAATTTGGTGCATCCTGGGCAAATGGGAAAATACAGTCCATCTACATGCCACTGTTCCATAACTTTCTGTTGTTGGTTCTACAAGAAGATCACCTTGTTTTGGAAACTTAAGCTTCTAGCCTCATATACTTCTAATGTGTCTCATGTTGACAAATCCTAGTAAGCACAAATGTAATTCCTAGGTAACTTTATGTTATGAGAACCCTTCATATCAATGTCAAGCTACATATTGTCTTCAATAACAACAGTGACAACTACTAAAGGCAATTTTCAGATATTAACACAGAGCACGTCAAAAATCTCCCAATGATAGACAACATTTTGTTCCTTGTCTGTAATATTTGGAGATAGTTTGACATGGATATCATTTTATTTAGCAAAATTTTATCTAATTATCATTGTAAATACTTGTCCAATAATGAATAGATAACTACAAAAATAGAATTATAATCTTACCTACTTTTTTAAGTGTCTTTTCCCAAAATGTTGCAGATAATCTTACCTACTTTTAATATAATTTTATTTCAACCTAATAAAATATTTAAACTAGAAAAAGTACATTTTAACAGAGCTGTAATTTAAGATCTCTGTTTCTCTTTTCCACCTAACCGCTTGCATTTTATAATCCAGCCATCTATTCATTTTTATATACCACAATTTGTCATTTTATACAGTTTGAATTTATTTCTGTTTTGTTATATGATCTATGTAATTATAGTTCAGGAGCATAAGTTTGATTCAATTAATCATAACCCATCCTTGGATATTTAGGGTAACTGATATTTGACTGTTACACTGACATGTGTCTAAATACATTATAGCTTTTCAATTCATGAATCTTTAAAATGTGTACTCAAATGCAAGATTTCTAAGCCAAATCATAAAGGTGAGAAAAGAAAAGAAACACTTGTCTGGGAAGGAGCATATTCACTCATAGTGGCCAACTATATCATTTTCCTAAGTAACTTGACCTAATCTGGTAACTGAGCATTCTAGTTTAGCTGTCCTTAATGAGGTCAAGATAAATATGTGACTTTTGTATCCTACATCTTTACTGTTTGGTTTGACTAGATCAAAATGAATGGATAGGAGCACAGCTCTAGGTAAAACGGATAAGTTAGCAAATGAGAAGTGACAGCATTATTTGAGCATGAAATACATAGCACACTTTAAGCAAAGTTCTGCATTAAGAAAGATAAAGTGTTTGTTCCAAATAAAATATATGACTATAACATCACTGGGATGTTCAACTTCCTTCCTGTTTATGTACAAAGAATTTTCTATTACACTAATGAAATTTTAAAATGTTTTGCCATTATTATTTTTTGTAGACATTCTTTACATTTTTTTTTTATTTGGGGCAGAATCTAGAGTCTATTTTGTTGTTGTTGTTATTGTTGTTGTTGTTGTTGTCTTTTTGAGATAGAGTCTCCCTGTAGCCCCAGCTGTCCTGAAACTCACTCTGTAGACCAGGCTGGCCTTGAACTCACAAAGATCCGCCTGCCTCTGCCTCCCAAGTGCTAGGATTAAAGGCGTGCGCCACCACGCCCGGCGAGTCTATTGTTTTTTAACATAAAGATAGATCTGTAGAGATTTTTGCGACTTGTTTGTGTGGTACTGGGGACTGAACCAGGGTCTCACCTGTACTAGGCAACTCCTCACACGCTGCCTGCCGCCCATTGCTCTTTTCCTTCTTTCTTAGCTCACCATTTTCCCCCTTTCCCAACTTACCTCGATGTCTGGTTATCTTTTCCTCTCCAGAGAAGTGCACAATAAACTACAAAATGAAGTAGAGAACAATTTCTTGGGTAACTGAATAAATGACAACTTCACCTATAAATCCCCAAATATTTTGAAATAAGTCTAAAATAGTCTTGGTTTTTCCCAACTTAAGCATTTTGGTTTGGTGTTTTTGTTGTTGCTTCTGTTTTGTTTGTTTATTTTTGTTTTTGTTTGTTTGTTTATTTGAGAGGGTCTCCCTGTACCTCAGATGGCCTGGAATTCCCTGTGCAGACAAGGCTGCCATTAAACTCCCAGAGACTGGCCTGCCTCTGCCTCCAGAGTGCTGGAATCAAAGGCATGAGCCACCACTTCCCACATGACTTAATTATTTTATAGCTAACTTATGTGTATCATTTACCAAGTCATACTTTGCTACTAGTTACAATTTACATTTTATTTACCCAAAGGGACCAAAACAATGCAAGAAGTAGAAGAGATACATTCCAGGACATAGAAACAGACTGAAGAGAAAAGAGCACTCAACAGTACTGTTCATCCAGTGCTGCTAAGATTCCTGAAAGCCTTTGTGGGAATTCCGTTTGGCTGAAGCATTTAGGAAGTCAGCTGGCAACCCCCAGCCCTCAGGTTGGAGCCCTGCTCATGTCGTGCTTCGCCTTCCCAATAAATTCTCCCTCACCCTCCCTTCCATGGCTAGCACCTGATCTGGGAAATCTGCAGTCAATAGCCATGGTCAAGGGAGGAAGAACACCGGAAGGCTACAAGCCCTTATTGGTATAGAATGTATGCATACGGATAATGAACAATGAAGAGGTTAGCTGCTTCGATTCATGTAGGAAGTTGCCAAGATAACAATATGTGTTCAAAAGATATCTCAATCTAAACCTGACCTCAAGAAGCATTTCTGGGGTCATCTTCAGACCAAACCCTAAACTGCGTTCCTTGATTACTTATCTTTCTCTGATTAGGCCATGATCTTATGTACAAGTCTCACCCCTGATCAAATACCTCCATCTTTTCATTCTACTTTGTTTATGGGACTTCTTCACAATTCATGGAAATATTCAAACAGAATCATTTTATATATCCTATTCTGCACAAGATCTTATCAATGTACTTAGTAATGATTTCACACCTATCAGGAGAACAAATTCTCTTCCTATAATTATACTAAGCTTAAATTTCATTGTTCCAAATATTTAAGAAAATGTATTCTAAAACAGATAAATCCTTTTATCTTTAAATCGGAATCCTGAAAGTTATAAAGAGAATCATCTCAAGTCAAAAAATAACTTTTAAAGCTTTATAAGAGTTTTACCACTTGAATTGGGACCATCCATTGTGCTCAGCTCAGAGTGCGGGTGAGTGCGGGAATTATTTGGCACCCAGCATGAACCTGGAGGGCTGAGGCCAGGCACATGAGTGTGGTGAGCTGCAGCAACAGGAAGCTCCGCCAGCAGCTGATAGGCCAGATCACAATAGCAAGTACTCAGGGCTGGTGTTGGGGAACGAGGGGAACAGCACCTTCCGCATCCAATGGAAGCACTCAGGTAAGCAGGACTACAACTAATGCCGCCTTCAAGGCTTGGGCACTATTTAAAGGCATAGACAAGCCAGACCCTCCTACCTGGAAGACCCGTCTATGATGTGCTCTGAACAAGAGCAATGACTTCGAGGAGCTGGTGGAGAGGAGCCAGTTGGGTATCTCTGACCCATACAAGATATACAGGATTGTTCCTGACAGAGCCAATAAAGGGGCAAAGCAACTCACTTTGGAAGACACACAGATGACCATGGGCCACCCCTACACCATGACAGAACCTTACAGCTCACTGCCAGCCCAGCAAGTTCAGAACTACATGATGCCACGCCCTGACAGAGGCTGGAGGGACTAGGCCCCGGATCACCCTCTCCCAGAAATCCCATATTAATGTCCTGTGACATTCAACACCCCCCCCCCCCGCAGCCACCACTGGCAAAGACAATCTTGTGAAAATGGTTGCTACGTGACAGGAACCTTTTATGCTTGTGTCCCACCTGAGTTCCAGACCCTGTAATCCCCATAGAGCCAAGCATAAGGTCTGTGGAAACCTGGGTGTTCTCAGATTCCCGACTGCGCATCTGCCTGTATTACCGGGAAATCCTGGTGAAGGAGCTTACCATGTCCAGCCCCGAAGGCTGCCGGATCTCCCCTGGATATACCTATAATGCCAGCACCCTGGATCAAGTCTTGTTCCCCTATCCAGAGGACAAAGGACAAAGAAAAAAACATCAAGAAGTTGATGAGCCACCTAGAGAGGGGACTGGTCCTCTGGATGGCCCCAGATGGGATGTATGCCAAAAGACTGTGCCAGAGCAGGATCTACTGGGAGGGGCCCCTGGCGCTGTGCAGTGATTGGCCCAACAAACTGGAAAGAGACCAGACCTGCAAGCTCTTGGACGCATAGCAGTTTCTATCAGAGCTGCCTGCATTTGCTCACCAAGGCCGGCCTGTACCAAGATTCCAGGTAACTCTGTACTTTGGGGAGGAGTTTCCAGACCCTTAAAGGCAAAGAAAGCTCATCACAGCCCACGTGGAACCTCTGTTAGCCAGACAACTACATTAATTTGCTCAACAAAACAGTGGACATTTCCTGAAGGGCTATGATTTACCTGAACACATTGGTAGCTCAGGTTACCACAGATCTCTCCCACATTCTTTTATTCAAGAGTGAGAAGCCATCAAGACAAGTGATTTTGTTTCATTGTAAATATTCGACATTAACAAGGACTTTGACAAGGACAACTAATTAATCCATTTTTTCTTTGTCCGGAATCTGAAGTGAGTTCACAGTTGAAAATATGAATAGTAGGATTGTTCACAGAAAATCAGATGCATCTGATTGGCAGATAAGATGGTCATCCAGGTTTGGACAAATCAGTACTTTGATGACTGACGCCCAAGCTTTTAACTGTGAAACTTGACCACTGACATCATGTTTACATTTACTAAATTGCTGTCTTTAGTCTGTTGTAGATGGGCTTTGTCAGAAGACCAAAGAGGCAGTGTGGATCTCTGACTAGTGAGGATAGTGCTTAAATGTCACTGATTCATTTCTCAAGGAAATAAAGTCTACTCTGCCCACTCCAAAGAAAGGTGCTCCTGGATATAGGGGCTGTGGTTGACCTAGATCCTCCCCACTGAATAAAGGGACTTGAATTTTGACCTAAGGCTATGCTACGATGTCCCAATCATACAGAATCTCTCAGGGTGGGCCCTACATCCTATTTCCTTCTTCTCCCTGGCCTTCCCTAAAGGCCAGTTGCTAGACTCTTGTCATCTTCTCATACCAAAAAACATTAGGGCTACTCTTGAATGGGACATTTAATGACTGAAAAATATTTTTTGTTCCCTCTCTTTCTTTCTCTGCCTCTTATTATTTAGAGTTATTGATGACTTTTTTTCTTAAAAAGAATGGAAGAAAAATCAATAGACCAAATACTAGAGGGATTTTTAAAGCTCTGTGACATTTCCCCTTCTGTTTGTTTTGTTGGCATCAGGACTAGGCATGTGAACTGTGAAGGGGAGGAGCGAATCACAGGTTGAAATGGTCAGGACACTGGTGGTGCTGGGCTCAGCTGACTGTGCAGCTACAGACTCAGTGGGCTGTTTCTGCTTATTTTGTATATTAGATGCTTCCTCGTGCCAATAATAGCTTTACAGAGCCTCAAAATGACTAGCCTTTTTTCAAATTCGTTCTTGTGTAGAAGTGCAATGAGCTCCATTTACCTTCATAAACCTATTCCTTTACTTTCTTGTTACTGGTTTGTTTGGGCGGGCACTTTACTCCAGTATTTTTTTTCTACTAAAAAGTAATTTCTTTTACTTTTGGGTTCAACAATAATTGGAAGAGTTCTCAAACACATGCCAGTTTTTACTTTTCTCCTTAATTCATTCAACAGCACACAGTTAATAAGCAATGAAGCATTGGAGTGTTTTTAAGGGGTCTTTAATAAATAATGCACATGACAGAAGACATTAGCAATCTAGAGCAGGGAAACACTGAAAGGCATCTTCTATTTTCTGTCCAAAATCTTTCTTCCTAAAAGTTAAAAGTATCTGCAAATATGATTCAGCCTCCTCCTCCTCCTCCTCCTCCTCCTCCTCCTCCTCCTCCTTCTTCTTCTTATGACTTCTTCTTTTCTTTTCTTTTTTTTTTTTTGGCCCTTTTTGAGACATGTGAGATAGTGAGTTCTCTGTAGCCCCAGTTGGCATGGAATTCTCTAGGTAGACCAAGATGCCCTCCAACTTACAGAGATCTTCCCAAGTGCTAGGATTAAAGGCATGCACTACCATGCCCAGAAAACATGATTTGGTTTTCTATAAATTACACAAAGTTTTGTTTGGTTTTCTATCTTTTTGAGACAGGGTCTCCCTGTGGCCCCAACTAGCCTGGAACTCACTACGTAGACCAGGCTGGCCTTGAACTAACAGAGATCCACCTGCCTCTGCATCCTGAGTATTAGGATTAAAGGCATGCTCCACAATCCTTGGTGGTATAAAGGCTCTTTTTGTTTGTTTTTATTTTAAATCCCTGTGATGAGACACTCTTATGGATCTGACTGTACAGACTTACCTCATCCTTTTAGAAATGGAATTCTCCTCCAGTGTACCTACTGCAGGAGGGTTTAGGCCTCTTATTAGCTGCTCTGCATGGATGTATTCTGGCTGCCTGTTTGTATGTCATGCACTGCATCATCTTATAGATGCAAAACAATCTGGGGTATATTATCTCAAGGCAAAATGAAGAATAACAATGGGAACTTCTGTTTCCTAGGTACTCACCTCCAAATCATTAATTGGGAATATTTCACCCCACTCATATATTTATATAAATCAAAGCTCTATGCAGGGTAACATAGCACCACAACTCTTTCCTCAAATAGATGCTCGATTCCAGCTGCCACATGGTTACTTTCTTTGTCCCTTAATTGTAGGCATTCTTTTGGCAGAAGCACTTAAAAGCTGTTACCTAATACAGCCAAAGCCTTGACCCCTGCTGTTTTTCTCACAGAGCTGTGAAGCCTAGACTGTCTTTTGATCTCTCAGGAAAGAACTTTGATCTGGAATATAGCCTGAGGTTCCTTTGTCCCAATTGCCTGCCCCAACCCCCAAATTGTGTACATGTCCCAGCCCATGCATGGGTTGGTATAAAAGCCTGGAGTTCCAACATTAAACTTCAGTTTGAGTCTGTTTCCTTTTTCTTTCCACAGGTAACTTCCCATGGTCCCCTCCCCTGTCCTTGCCAGGAGCTCAGCTTAGGAACTGTTAGCCTGCAGTCTTGTAGAACTTCCAGCCTGGTACTAGGAAAGAAGAGTATCAAGTGAAGTTTGGCCATGCATGACTAAAGGACCAATAGACAATAGAAACTACCACATTTTATATTATGACAGTTATGCTGCAGTTTCTGAAAAATGTTTGATGGTTTGAGCCATTGACCCTTCTCTCACTTTACACCCATGCATGCTGTTTGTCTCCAGTGTTGAAGAATTAGGCTAAGTACAAACGCATCATGGGGAGGACATGCCCAAGGTTCACAGGTGCATGGCTTTGGTTTTGTTTTGGGCCTTGACATGTCAAATGTTGGTAACACTTGGATAATCATTAATATATTCTGTAACTAGCCTAAAACTGAAATAGAAACTCTCTGTCAGGAACAAAGCAGAACATGGATCCCCAGCCAGCTGGCCCAGGAATGCTAGCAGTCTGACCACCGATTAAGGCAGGGGTGAGGTATCCTTGCCATGCTGCAGGGTTGTGTGTGAGCCCCAGCTGCAGAGGAGCCTGGGAATCACACCCTGCACATGAAGGGCTCTCAGTCCTACTTTTTCTTTAATGTTTTTTTATGAGCAACATAGCGAAAATCCCTCCATTCTTTCCCCACCCATGAACAATTTTTGTTGTTTGTGCAAATTATGAAATTGTGAGAATTTCTGATTTTATTATCACCCTAAATCACTTGTAACTACTGCATGTATTTCAATGTTGTGTTAAGATGGCCCTATCACACACATCGTTGTACAAGTTGCTTCTCTACTTCTGTTGAAAAATGTGTTGAACATGGAACTTATTAGGGATAGATAACAAGCCTGTTACCCTGACACAGGAAAGGTCAATAGTCCTGGTATTTATTTTCAGTGCTTTAAGAAACATTCCTTTGAAGTTTCGCTGAAGTGGAAAACCAAGGAAATGTGTCAAAGAGAGGAAGGCTGTCGGTGTTCTGCTAGGCACTGCTACATGTTTTAGACTCTTCTCATAAGGAAAAGTGGTCCACTCCCCATTTCCCCTGTCCTTTGTGCCCACTTCAGGGAGAAGGAACTATTGGTAAACAGAACTGAGAGATCTTTGGCTTAAACCCCTCAGTTTTGCAGTGACCTTAGAGATGGCTCAGTAGGGATGCCCACCACTCTATGTGTAGTGTTTATGTTTTTGGTGAATTTTGCTGTAAACTTGCTTCACAAAGCAGACTAATATGTGTTTTTAGATATTTGATAAATAAAACATTTCTAAGAAAAAAAAAAGAATCATAACATTATCATTCAAAACTGTACCATTATGACACAGGTGAGTGCATATATGTAGCTTACATGAGTCTTAACCCATGCTGGGTCACCTGTAACTACTCCTTGTCATGATCTTATAAGCAGTCCCAAGAAACATGTTACTGGTTGTTAGGCCATATTTGGTTGGAATCATCTCTCTGGTCTCTTGGTGTCCTATCTGAGGGGAATGGGAGTTTCAGGAAACTTGCCAAGTAAAAGTAATGTAATAAAAATAAGGTTTATTTTCTAAGACATTTTACTTATTAACAAATTATTTTATTTTGATTTATTTTTGTGTATTTGTTCACATGTTCATGTGTGTGTGTGTGTGTGTGTGTGTGTGTGAGAGAGAGAGAGAGAGAGAGAGAGAGAGAGAGAGAGAGAGAGAGAGATTGAGAGCTGGTGCTATGACATACATATGGAGATCAGAGGATAGCTTCCCATAGTCAGTTCCATCCTTTTCCCGTGTGGGTCCTGGGGACAGAACACAGGTAATCACACCGGGTAGCTAGCACTTTTGCCTGCTCAGCCATCTGGATGACCCATTTAAAAATATGTGTCATTTACATTTAGTTTAATTTTAATCTTTTCCTTTACAAGTACTGGCTCTTATTTTATCCACTGACATTCAACAATAACTAATTTTGCCTTATATTCACAGAGCATGTTAGCTCTCATTATGTTTTTGCCTATTGGCTATTGAGACCTACCCATATATGACGTTTTTATATTTAAGAAAGCACATCTGGGGATGGAGAGCAATGACTGTGCACAAGAGCACAGGTAGTTCTTGCACCAGACCCAGGTTCAAATCCCAGCACCCACATGGTGACCAACAACCATCCATAGCTCCAGTTCCAGGAGATTCAAAGCCCTCTATATTCCTCTGTAAGCAGTGCATAAAACTGCATAACATGAGTGCACTTACACACTTTCGGAAATATTGTCATTCACATAAAATAAAAATAAATTAAAAATATAAAGCACATATAGTATGATTTTGATGTATTTTAATGTATAATGTATGTTTTCTTAAATAAAATTAATATAATTTAATAGTTCATAATGATAAAAATGAGAGCTATTTTTTTTTTTTTTTTTGGTCTTTTTGAGACAGGGTCTCCCTGTAGCTCTGACTGTCCTGGAACTCACTCTGTAGACCAGGGTGGCCTTGAACTCACAGAGATCTGCCTGCCTCTGCCTCCCAAGTGCTAGGATTAAGGGGTGCACCACCATGCCAGGCGAGAGTTCATTTTAAACACAATTTTTGGTATTAATATATGAGAGACTTAAGAATAATCAATTCATATTCTCTGATGAAATAATGGAAGTAGACTCGATGGTATGGTTTGGATCTGAAAAACTTATTACGTGTATAGTATGAATGAAACAGTATAAATGTACCAATTTATCAAAATACTAGCATTACTAATAATTTTATTTAAAGTGCATCTTAGCTGGGCATAGTAGTGCAAGCCTTTAATCCCAGCACTTATGAGGCAGAGACAGGGAGATCTCTGTGAGTACAAGGCCAGGCTGGTCTACCTTGTGTTTTCTAAGCTAGCTGGAGACAGATCCTGTCTCCCAAAAAATGACCAAAAAAGAACAGATCTTGAATCAAATTATATTGAAGAATGAATAATTTATTGTGATCTGTTTTAAATATATAATTTTTAAATTCCAGAATACTTAAGAGAAGAAGAAATCCCACGTTTTGGTGGCATTTGTTAGCTGAGTTTTTTGCAATCCCAATCAAAATCCCCAAGAGTTTTTTCACAGGCTTGGAAAAAAAAAATCCTCAATTTCATTTGGAAAAACAAAAGACCCCGAATAGCCAAAGCAACCCTGAGTGAAAAGAGCAATACAGGGGGGATCGCTATACCAGACATCAAACTATACTACAGGGCTATAGTCATAAAAACAGCCTGGTACTGGCACAAAAACAGACCAGTTGACCAATGGAATAAAACTGAAGATCCAAACCTGAGCTCATACAATTTCAGCCACCTCATATTTGACAAGGGGGCCAAGAAGACACAATGGAGGAAAGAGAGCATCTTCAGCAAGTGGTGTTGGCAAAACTGGATCATCTCTGGTAGAAGAATGAAATTAAACCCCTACCTCTCACCTTGTACAAAAGTCAACTCCAGATGGACCAAAGACCTCAACGTGAAATCCCAAACTCTGGAGGTGATAGAAGAGAAACTTGGCAGCAGACTACAAGACATAGGTGTAGGAAAAGACTTCCTAAATCAGACAGGAGCTGCACAAGAAATAAGATCGACAATTGACAAATGGGACCTCATTAAACTCAAAAGCTTCTGTACATCAAAAGAAACAATAAAGGAAGTGAAGAGAAAACCCACAGAGTGGGAGGAAACCTTCACTGCAGATACATCTGACAAAGCATTAATTTCCAGAGTATACAAGCTACTCAAAAAACAAAGAAAGAAAACAAATGAATCACTCAAAAGATGGAGCAAAGATCTGAATAGAGACTTCACAGAGGAGGAATTAGAGATGGCCGAGAAACATCTTAAGAAGTGTTCAACATCTCTGATAATTAAAGAAATGCAAATTAAAACCACTTTGAGATGTCACCTTACTCCAATAAGACTGGCTAGGATCAGGAACACGAATGATACCAAGTGCTGGAGAGGTTGTGGGGAAAGGGGAACACTCATCCATTGCTGGTGGGAATGTAAACTTGAGATAGCATCTCTTATCATACTGGTTGACCTGGAACTCAATATGTAGCAGAGGCTGAACTTGAGCTTCTGATACTTGTCTCTGTCTTCCAAGTGCTAGAATTATAGGAATGAACCATCATACTCAGACCTGTTTGTTGTAAATTGATCATGCTGTGTGAGTTGTATAGGGATTCGAGGTCCTAAGGCAAATACATGGGTTTTTATCTTGGTACTTAGCCTCTCCATGCTTGAATATTCTCAGCTCTTGAGAACTCTAGAGATTCAGAAGGCATCACCTTATATACCAAATTTCCATTTTATACTTGACTTTTACCTTACCTTCCTTTAAACATGCAGATTCTACAGTGGTTTTCTGTGGAATTCCATGCACTTTATACATGAGAGGGTTTGTTGGAGAAGTGGCATCATTTTGGCCACAGGAGAAGCAGGCACACGAATAATCAGATGAAACACTTATGACTTCCCATGGAGTCAATTCTCTATAGTCCTTTACTGAGAAAAATTGCATGTTTGACTTCTATAAGATTTGGAATAAGTAACATTTTAAAACTTAACCTCAAAGACAGACAATGTTTATAATGGATTAACAATACAATAATCCTTCAAAGAAAAACCACAGGAGGATTTTAAATCTGATAGATTCAAAAGAGACTCGCTGCAGATCCACCTGACCCAGGGAGACTCTTCTTGCACATCAAGATGTATCAACTTCCGTGAAGCTGAGAAACATAAAAAGCATTCATGTGGTATGTTTATTGCAAAGCCTTTGAAATGTAAGCATCACAAAGGTCCCCACTGTGATATTAGTGTTCCCTCTTCAGTGCCATTGATATTGAGAAGCCATGTCTACAAACGTATGCACCAAAACTTAGCTATGCTTTGGATTTTTAGTAAAAAATTCAATACATAAACATTTGTGATTTTCGAAATTAGTGTTTCAATTTCATGAAACAGACATCATGAGGCAAACAAAATTTGGCTTGAGCATTGTTATTAGTTCAGGTTCAGTTTCTACTCATTTCAAGTAACCCATCTTATGCTATAAATTGTGTTGAAGAGATAGTAGCAAATACATTCCCCTAAATTTCTCTGGCTTTGTGACATCTACAAGCAACTGTCTAGAAGACACACAGAACTACAACTACAGTGATAACCTTATGATGGATGGAAATAACGTCTATGGCCATTGTGCTGAATCTTTGGGCATTATTTAATGTTGTTAAGCATGTGTTAAGAGTGACACTGGGGAAAGGTTATGATAGTTATCTTACAATATTTTAGTCATGAATATTAATATGGTGTCTTACAGCTCTCAAGGCCATTTCTTATATGGTTTTCAATAGTCATCATTACTTACGCTGATCTGCATAGATAACTCCTATCCTTGCCTAATCCAGAAGACTACCTTTGCTGAGAAAATAGAACCACCGTATAAATAAAAATAAATTGATTCTGAGCAATTCAAGGAAGCCCATAGGTTTCATCTATGTTCAGTGTAGACACACAGTTCATTTCAAAATACAGAGCTGAGGGGCTGGAGAGATGGTCTAGCGGTTAAGAGCGCAGACCGCTCTTGCAGAGGACCTGGGTTCGATCCCCAGCACCCACATGGCGGCTGAGAACCGGCTAAAACTCCAACTCCAGGAGAACTCCAGCTCCAGGGGAGTCCGACGCCCACTTCTGACCTCCGCGGCATTGCATGACACGGGTGCACAGACTTGCATGCAGACAATACATTCGTACACATACAGAAATAAATAAAATTAATAAAAACAAAACAAAACAAAACAAAAAATACAGAGCTGATTACTGTGAAGAGTCCCTAGGATTTGCCTAGCAAAGTAGGTAAAATGTGAAGTTACTTTATTTGAGCTTAACATGCCCCTGCTCCTAAGCTTATCATTCCTTGATTTGTTTTATGGTTTTGCTTCACTATCAGGTGTTGTTTTCACTCTTTGGTGGAAAATAATAATTTCCCACTAATAACATGGGAAAGCAACTAGTAATGTTTCCACCTCATTTAACTCTTCAAACTCAGACTCAAAGAAATCATCCAAGTTGTATCTAGACAATGATGAGAAACAAATATGAGAAACAAGTGTGGTCTCTAGCATGCTTCCTTCCAGTGCTGCAGCCTGCCACCCTATCCTGAACTAAGAAGCATTCCCAGGGGCAGTATCTCTGTATATACTTTATATTAATCTCTGGGTGCAGAACTAATGTGACTTTTTCCCAGGACCAATGTCATTTTATGGTCTGATATAATTAATGTGGATACATTTTACTAAATCTAAATCGATATAAATATCCAACAAAATTAATGTATAATAAGTGGACTACTACTCTCTGGTTTTCCAATTTTGGCAGCAAAATATAGCATGAGGCAGAATTAAAAAGTGATTATAATAAAGGTCGCCTTTGGAAGCCTAACTCCCACATCTATTATCACATCTTGCTGTGTAGTCTGGGGGGAAGTTATTTAACTTCTTTGTACTTCAAGATTTTTCATCTATAAAATGGATATGAGTAACAAATGACTAATATTTCCAAAGTAATGTCAGGCACATAATAACCTTACTAAAATATTTGGAAAATAAATTAGATTGCTACCTTATAAAGTAACTTGTGCTTAAAAATGGAAAGGTAAGAAACAACAAACTCATAAGAAACATAAAAACCATGACTGTGTAGCAATCTTATTTGTTGCTTAGATGGAATCTAAGTAAAGGTTCTTATGGAACTTTAGAGTTTTGAAGCATATCATTGAATAGTCTGCCTCTGTTGTAAATAGTCTGCTAGACTATCTTCTTTATGATCTCTGCCCTGCACTAGTTTGTCTGCCTTTGACACTTCCTGCACTGGACTCTTGTGAAGTTATCTATTCAGGGCCTTCCCAGAAGATTCATTAAGGCATGCTGAATGCGTCTGCTGTGTCTCATGGGTGAGGCACAGCATACCAAACACAAAACACCTGTGTACTCAAGTTAGCATCAGTTCCATTTCTTGAGCCAATTCAACATTTAGTTTATTATTTATAATGTTCTGAATGTGTTGGGATCTAATTAGTTCTGAAAGTACATCACTCCCCCCACTCTGTGCCATGTCAGTTGCAGCTGGATGGAATCCTATCTATTCTTAGAATCTAATTTGAGGCAGGAAATTCCCAGTGGAGACTCCTTGCATCCTGCACATTCTCCCTTTAGTAATCTATCAAATGCAACTGTGAGATTCTATAGATCGTGATTTATGATGCCCTCAATATTTGATTAATTCTGGTTATATTTTCTGGGACAGAAAACAATAGCATATTTAATGTGAAATTACATAAAGTTGGAGATACTATATCATACACAATTTATTTTGAAATATGTAATAAGATAGCATTATAGTAATAACCCAGTGCTTAGTGGTCAAAGGAGGTTATATCTACTTGGTTCCATTTCAATCTACTTCATAATTTTCTCAGGACCTATTATCTATGGTATTTCTTAAAGTGCTTTTGGGACAATCTAGCTTCAGAAACACTCTGAACTTTTGAGAAATGCAGAGTCCAAATGAAGAATATTGAGTCATAATCTCTGCAGATAAAACCTGGGATTAAAATTTTATAAATACCAATATCCTCTTATGTTTCAGGATCTCTGATTCTCAGATCATGACAAGGTTCATTTCTGCAACTTGTTTCTTTGAATTTCCAGGAACTCCTGGCTGAGGCAGGTGTCACTGGGAGATGGGAGAGAACTGCTTCAATCCACATGAGTGTACAGTGCTTTCATCCTGTTAACCTTGCAAGCCACAATTCTGCCCTCTTTATTAGAATCTCAGAAGACCATGGGAAGTGAAACTGTAGATTTTGCTTAGTGCTTGCTTTCAACCTCCCAGAATGCTGCCAGCTCAGGGATTCTTCCTTTGCAGAGGCGCAGCACACCCAAGAGAGAACTTGGCCTGCATTCAATATGAAAATTAAAAACGCCTTTTCATTTTCATTTCACTCAAGGCTTCATTTGGATGAACAGATCTAACTTGCCACACCTACAACTTGGCAAACTAATGGCCCACCTCCTGCCAGTATCTACCATTGCCCCTCTGACCTGGAAACAAAGATTGCTTTATTTTTCCTTCTCTTCTGGTTTCATGTTTTCTTTCTTCACCTTTCTCAACAGCTACATTTTTTTTTCTCTTGATTTTTTTGTCTTTTTTTTTTTTTTTTTGAGACAGCGTCTCCCTGTAGCCCCAGCTGTCCTGGAACTCACTCTGTAGACCAGGCTGGCCTTGAACTCACAAAGATCCACCTGCCTCTGCCTCCCAAGTGCTAGGATTAAAGGCGTGAACAGCTACATTTTTAAAGTACCATTCCCAGCTCCTCTTCTCTCTCCCCTCCCTGCCAAGGAAACTCAATCCCTCCAGAAACTACAATGAAAACATTGTGTTTGTGACACTCAAAATCTTATCTTTACTCTGGTCTCTTTTTAAAACTAGGACCCACTTTCCACTGCTGTCAAGGTGTTCACTTCCATGTGCATTGTAATCTCACATCATGCAAGGCTGTAAGGGATGCATATGCTTCCCTTAAAAAGTACACTCAGAGTATTAGACTCTGGATCTTCCTGCTTCAACAGTTTAAAAGTGTTATCAGCTTTAACTTCTTATTCTCAAATGAATCAGATCAATGAACTGCTTTATTGCTACTTATCATGTATCATTTATAGCAATTTCAGGAAACTGGAACTCTCTGGGTGAAAAAATTCCTCTCTATCTGAGATCTCCCAAGACCAGCTGAAGCACAGGACTAGGGCAAAAGTAAAATAAAAAAATAAAAAAAAAAAAGAAAAAATTCCTCTCTAAAGGTAGGTAGCACTACCTGCTTTGATAAGCTCACCTTCCAAACAAGAAAAACTGTGCTTGCTTCCCAAACACTTAATTGCTGAAAAATCTAGGCCTGCCAGTTAGCCTCTCTAATGCTCTGCTTTTCTTATCAATATTAATTTATTCCTTCAACATTGTTGGAACCTTGCAGCATTCATCCCTGTACTAGGATCTCAGTGCAATACTATAATGGACAAAGCTTCATCACTCACTCAATGAGAATACAGATAAGTGCTTTATTTTAATGACAAATAATGTAATACATTTAAAATATTTGGCACAAAGTATTCTGGAAATGTCAGTTTTGTTTTCTTTAGGTTCTGCTTTCTAACACTTGGCTAATCCCTCATATTTCACAGGGCTGTTTTTGTCTTGATCTCCTTTTCCTTATTAAAGCCTCCATGCATGACTCCTGTACTTTGACTGTAAACCACACCGAGGGACGCGGCCACTGCCTTCTGGGCTTTGCTTATCTCAGAGATTCTCTCTCAACTTTTTTAAATTTTTTATTCTTCAGGGAATTCATTAAGTAATTGCATTTAATGAAGTAAAAATAGTCAAATTACAAGAAATGTTTTTGTGCTCTTGTTTTCTTATGAAGTGTTTTGAATATGGATGTTGAGAAAAGTTAAAAACAAATAGTAAATGGACTTCCTTCTCTTTCTCTCCTCCTTCTCCTCCTCCTCTTCCTCCTCCTCCTCCTCTTCCTCCTCCTCCTCCTCCTCCTCCTCCTCCTCTTCCTCCTCCTCCTTCTCCTCTTCCTCCTCCTTTTTCTCCTCCCCCTCCGCATTCTTCTTTGTTGACTACTTTTGGAATGGTGCCCCTAACTGAAATTTAAAAAGGAAAAAAAAAAAGAGAAAGGATATTTTAAACAAATTTTTATTGACTGTTTTTATTTTATATGTATAAGTGTATTACCGACATGTGTGTAAGTGCACCTGAGTCATGCAGTGCCAGTACAGGCTAGAAGAGAGCATGCTATCCCTAGAACTGGACTATGGACAGTTGTTATCTTCCATGTAGGTGTGCAGAATGGAACCTGGCTCCTCTGTAAGAGCAGAGAGTGCTCTTAGCACTGAACTGTCTCACCAGTTCCAGAGAAAAGGCAATTGTGTGTATAATGATGTGTTAAGTGTGAGGATCCTATGGGACTCATAGGTGATGAGCTTAGCACATACTCAGATAAAGATATATGAAGCTTATGGGAGAGATGGTCCTGGATATGAACTACAGTACCAGAACACATCACCTTACAGCTGGTATTAAATTAAGAAATATCAGCCGGGCGTGGTGGTGCACACCTTAAACCTAGCACTTGGGAGGCAGAGGCAGGCGGATCTTGGTGAGTTCAAAGCCAGCCTGGTCTACAGAGTGAGTTCTAGGACAGCTGGGGCTACAGGGAGACCTAGACAAAAAAAAAAAAGAAATATCATAATTGATAAATTAACATATTTTAATAGTATAAATTATCTCAAGCTGCTGTGAGGAGCTATGCAAAGAAAGCTAGGCTGTCATCTTGGGCAACACTGGAGAACTTGGTGCTAGCAGGTCTCAACTTAGGTGGCTGCTGGGAGCTTGTTGGGCAACAGGTCTCTCGATCCGTGGTCCTAGATTACCCTACAAATAGTATTTCTGTACCTATACGACCACACAGCACTGCTGGAGAAAACTTTCTGTTTCATTAAGTCCAGGGAATATTTGGGTACTAGATTCCCACTTCTAGAGGGAGCTGGGAGCATGGTAAGACCAGGGCTCTACCCACAGTGGGCTCAGAATTAAGTGTGGTGCCTTAGTTTGGGCTCCAATGTCTAGGGTCCCCAGAAAGACTAGGGTTTGACTGCAGTCATCTCATAATGGAAGAGACGGTATGGGGTTTAGGCTTCTCGTGTCTAGCCAGGCACTTCAGGATTGTCAGGCTATACAGCTCTTTTTCCGGAGGTTGTTTGAGGCCTGTGGCATTTTCTGCAGGCCCTTGTTGGTGCATAGTCTCTGGTGGGTCTGATATTTACGGTCCTGTCCTTAGCAATTTCACAAAGTGAAATTTCACTAGAAGGTGACTGGGTAGCAGTCCTATCTGGTTTCCTTGGGGGTTGGAGTGTGATCCACATCCTAGGCAGAACTGGCTTGTAGCCAAGATGGAATTACTTCAGCAATTCCATTAGATAATCAATAGCCATTAGATTGTCACCATTCCTGAAGCTAAGCCTCATGTAGACATCTCTATAGGAAGAAGTACAGACAAACAAAATATTCAAATCTTGGAAGAAGGTGAAGTAAAAACTGAAAAACTAAGTGACTCCAACAAATGTGCAAAACACACCAAAGAAGCACAATGAATATCACACAACCAGCAAGTATAATCCACTCCCAAGCATCCATTCCCCCATAAGGGAATTCAAAACTATAGAGACAGCTGAAGTGTTTGGAAAAGAATTCAGAGTTTTGCTTTTTATAATAATTAATCAACCATATAGAGGAATTAAATAAACACATGCAAGAATTAGGTAAATCTATATAAGACCTTGATGAAGTGAATTTCTAAAATACGAGCCACTGGACACACCTATGTGGGAATTTCCTGATCAAGTAATTTAAATTAGGAAGATCCATCTTAAATATGTGCCTGGATGGGCAGCCTTGAGAAGCAGCAAAATAAAGGAATCCTAATGGAAAATCTAGACATTTCACTGCTTTCTTGTCATGCTGGCAAGTTCATCTACTATGTTAATGTCTCTCTCTTTTCTTGAGAAAACATAACCTTTATTCATGCTAGCAGACTGGAGCTGAGTTGACTCCCAAAGAACTTAAGATACGAGTTGAGTCCCTTTATAGGATGTGTACATCAGCCTGTATTATTTTTTTTTAACTCCGACAGCACTGGTACTTAAAGAAACAGTTTTCAGTTTTTAGGGAAGAGGAAAGAAAGATAGCCTCCTCCATGTGAATATACAGAAGTGTACCCTCCATGAAAAGAACAGATAAACTATACCAGAGAAAGAGACACACATGCAAAGCAGAACAACACAGCAAACTAATATGGGAGAAGGAAAAGAAATACTAAATCTTCAAATAGAACTTCATTTACATAAATATGTTTACCTGAGTGCATGGGCATAGCTGAAGACCATATTACAAGAAACACAGAGCCAGGTGGGAGAAACCTCTGTTCAAGTTTTTGGTCAGGGCAGTCTAGAGAGTCAAAAAATTATACAGGCTATTGCCATAGCCCTTGACTATCTCCTCGAACATGAATGTAAGACCCTCTTGCTGAGGACAGGGGCATACTTCAGACACTGGACTTGGAGTAATGGAGGTGGAGCTAACCTGGAAGCCTCCTCCCTGATGCCTACCTAGCTCTGATAGTTTTGGAGGACACTAGGCAAGCTGCTATGGGAGAATCAATCAGTGGTCCAACCCCAGCTTTAAAGCAGAATAACAAAAATGAACAGCACAGCAAACTGTACTGGTAGTGCAGTGGCACTGTTATCGTGAAGTTTATCATCTGCTACCTAATCAATGTTAAACATAGCCACCTACACATGGGTGGAGAGGTCGTAGATCTTAGAAAAAAACCTGTCATAGCTCTAGACAAATGTAATTTCTTATTATATGCTAAATATGGATCTTTATATTTAAAGACAAGTATGCCAGTCACCACTCATCAAAGAGGCTTCTTTTATTTTTTTATTTTTATTTTTTTAATTTATTTTTATTGATGCTTTGTGTATTTCATACATCATTTTCCAATTCAGTTCAGGCATATATCCCCTTCCCTTCCCCCCCACCCCACCCCTACCCAAGAGGCTTCTTTTATAACACACAGAGACTCTCACAGAGTTTCACAACTGGTCACAAACAGAGAATAATTATTGGTGAGATGCCCAACCCTAAGTGACCCAACTACAATGCAATCTGTACACCCAAGGCTCAGGGAACACAGAGGAATGGGGGTAGAGGGAATACTAATACATTTTTATATATCATCAGTGAAGCTTGCTCATGCAAGAGTTGGTAATGAAAACAAAATTTCACAACTGGCCAAAGTGTAGAGAATAAGAAAATGCAGAGTGTGGGTCCTTGGACATAACTCCTATATTAAAAGTCACCTATCCAAGACTCAGGGGCCATAGAGGAAGAGGGAGTGAAAAGATTGTAAGACAGGAAAGGAGGTGCATTATCATAAGGAAGCAGTCTTACAGGTTCCTTGGACCTTGCTCTTATCAATCTATAGCTACGGTGACAACATGTACAACACAATCTCAATTAATCAAAAACCTGCACAGAAGTAAGTAAATGTCCGAAAGCCACAACTTTGGTGAGGAACAACTGGCAATTAATTGCTTCTGGGTATGGGACTCTAGCAAGTGATGCTAGAGAGCCAGAACACGCTCCAGTGGAAACAGTGTCTGGGTACACATCTGGACTCAATAGTCCTTAACATATATGACAAAATCCATGAAGTCCTGTGGGAGGCCTATGGGGGCCGCAAATAGGGAAGGGGAGATGAAGATGATTACAATGTATTGTATGAGGGCCACAAAAATGAAATGAAAATATATTTATAGAAACAATACTAAAAAGATCAAACAACCTTACTAATAAATCATCTAATGGAATGTATAGATGGGACTCAAAAGATAAAGCACAAATGATTAATCAATACATGAAAAAAAAAGCTGTTTAGTATCACTAATCATCAGAAATACAAACAAAGATTACGCTGGGATCTGACCATTCAGAATGACAGTCATCAAGATAGCAAATCAAAACTAATTCTGAAGAGTATATGGATTAAAAGGGAATGCTTATAAATTGCTGGTGAGAATATAAACTGTTTCAGCCATTGTGAATGAATGTTAGTATAGAGTTTCTTTAAGAAACTAAACAACAGGGCCTGGAGAGATGCCTCAATGGGTAAGAGCACTTGTTGCTCTTATAGAGGAACAAGGTTCTATTCTTAGCACTAACATCAGGAATTTGATACTCTCTTTTGACTTCTGCAGGCATTGCATGATGTGTTCACTTACATACATGTGAGCAACACACACAGACACACACGCACATAAAAGTGATAAATAATTTTTTGGTGTTTTTGAGACAGAGTTTCCCTGTAGCCCCAGCTGTCCTGGAACTCACTTATGTAAACCAGATTGGACTTGAACTCACAGAGATCCACCTGCCTCTGCCTCCCGAGTGCTGGGATTAAAAGCATGTGTCAAAATATAAATACATTCTTAAAAGAAATAAAAATTAGACATACCATAAGACGTAGTAGTACCAAAAGCCTCCAAGTCAACTGATCTAAAAGATAATTACACATTAGTGTTAATTACCACTACTCACAGCAGATAAATATCCATCAACAGAAAAATGAGCAAGAAGTGTGTGCATACACAATGGGATTTGTTTTGGCCATTAAGCAGAATGAAGTTATGTCACATGCAGGGAAATAAATTAAACTGGAGTTAATTATATTAAGAAAATTAAATCGACCTCAGAAATAAAAATATTGAATGCTTTCTTTCAGTGTGAAACATAGATTTTACATAAATACATAGAAGGATATATGTAATATGGTGTGAGAATAGATGGAACATCTTAGTTCTAATGTAATATAACAAAGCTTCATGCTTAAATTATTATATATAGAAGGAATGAGTCATATTTTAAAGAAACAGAAAAATATCTGTGAGTTAAGTATCTTCAATAATACCTTAATGGCCATTGAAAATTCTATCCTAAAATTAAGCTTAATATGAATAGGCATCATACATTAGGTTGAAAACATTTTACTACTTTTGAAAATATTTACCCATCCTAATTTTCCTCTAATTATTTTCCTCTTTCAGTGTCTATTATCCTTGTATGCCTAGGGTTTATGCTTAAAGCATGAAGTTTAGGCCATAAAAATAGAACACATTTTAGTAACTATTGCCATTATACTAAAAATAAATTTGGATCTATAAGATTCCACAAATTGGGACTCTTTCCCAATACCAAATGACTTGAATTTCTTACAATTGAGAGAGGGAAGAGTTTTGCATTGCTTTTCTAATTAAAGTGCAGAAAGTTAATAGGTTTGGACACCTCTGCAAAATGAGTAAATGTGTGCCCCTGCCTTGACATTTCCTCCGGCATTGATTTGAAAACACTAAATGTATTTTATTTGGTGGATCCAGAGCACAAAAATCCTCCCAGTAATTGTTTTCCATTGATATTCACTCCATGAGTTTGCATTTGTTGGATAAGAATTGGCATTTATAATTTACAGCCAGTCAAATTATAGAATTTGTGGGCTGAAGCTCTTTATTTTTATTAGTCTAACCTTGCAAAGTGATGGGATGAATTTCTACAGCCTATTCATTTATCTCTTATTTCAAAATTGATTAAATAACAACAGCTTTGCCTGTAGAACAGAAGAGGAAAATTTTCTGCAGCAATTCCCTGTAAAGTACATTTCTTAGAAAACTTATCTTGACATGTTCAGACTAAGGCACTAGTAAGATATCAACTTTGCATTAAATATTTTAACAGAGGACAGTTTAATGGCAGTGGTTCATGTCTGGTCGGCAGGAGGCCTTCCTGAGATCTTGGATGACCTTAGGAACATTTGCCTTCACATAGGTGTTAGGAGCATGAGAAATGCCCTTAATATCGATTATATGCCATGAGGAAAACAGTCACGGTGGTCATGTGTGGGCGAGAAGATGAAACTGGAGCAAAGGTCAAATTGTAGATAAATGAAATATCAGCTCAGCAATCATGTGCTCTCCCTGTCTGAGGTAGGTGATACAGGCCAAATCTTATGGATACTGAAACCAGGAACTCATGCTTTATATATTTCTCAATAATTCCTGTAAATTATAATGGATAACCAGGTTACAAATTATGGGTGTTTGCATTCTTAAAAAAAATTACCAAAGGTAAGCCAAAATAGTACATAAATGTGGGTTAAGAATAAATTCATAAACAGTTCCAGTATAAGAATATTGGTTGGGATTTTTCCTTCTCTTTTGGGGGAAATGAAATAGGTAGGATCTTTTATTTATTTATTTATTTATTTATTTATTTATTTATTTATTTATTTTGTCTTTTTGAGACAGGGTCTCTCTATAGTCCCAGCTGGCCTGGAACTCACTCCATAGACCAGGGTGGCCTTGAACTTACAGAGATCCGCCTGCCTCTTCCTCCCAAGTGCTAGGATTAAAGGTGTGCGCCACCACGTCCAGCTAGGATCTTAAAAGAAGAGACTGTCACTAATGGGAAAGTCTGCTCATTCTTCAAAAAGGGAAGCTTGGTCTAGCAAGAATAGACTTTGTCCTTGAGTGGATGGAACCGGCAAACGAAAAGCTGAAAGGAGCCAGGGGCTCCCACCCTCTGCCCCCCTCCAAAAAAATCCCTGAGGACCAGATCCTCAACTGACCTCAAGAAAACAAAAACCTTGCTTAATCTGGGCTAATTGTGTGGTCTTAAGTATCCAAAAGGAAAGTAAAACAAGAAATAAATAATCAGTAAGGCCAGAGAAATTGTACTTCAGATATAAAACTTGAGATCTTAATAAAAAAGACAAAAAGAAAAAAGAGAGAGCACTGTTGTTTGGCCTGTTTTCAATTCTTACTGGCAGGTGCAACTTCTCTGTGGCTGCCACTGCTGTTGCCACTCTTCAAAGACATGAGACACAGCTTTTTAACCCTGCAATATAGACTGAAGACTTATGTCTTCAGTGCCAGATGGGGACTACTGAGATATCCAGATTGTGGACTGAGCAGCTACGGGGATTTTAGCCTGTCAGAGTACAGACTGCCATTGTTGGACTGTATCATGGAGGCCAGTACAGGAAGATCAAGACAGGATACACGCTTAATGGACTTCATTTGGGGGACCATGAGAGGGAAAGACCCCAGTGTGGAGCACAAGGGCAAGACTGATGATTGATGGTTGTTTGGGCTTGCTGAGGAGGAACTTTCAAACACTTCCTTAAGGAAAACATGACATCTTTTAGCAAAAAAAAAAAAATCTTCCAATTCAGGTGATATGTGTGTGTGTATGTATGTATGTATTTAAGTATATATATATATATATATATATATGTGTGTGTGTGTGTGTGTGTGTGTGTGTATATATTGAAGCAATACAAGTTAGAGAGAACAACAACAACAAGTGAACTGGAAAAAAAACTTTGGAAAGACCCAGAAAAAGATGCAAGACATGTATGGCAGAGTGCAGGAACTCAGGTGGGGTAGGAGGCACGGAAAGGGAAGTGACTCTAAATTGAGAAATGATATATGATGTATGGAAAAAGTTTAATATCAATAAAAAAGAAGAGACTAAAACAACTATGGAATAAATAAAGATAAAATATAGGGTAGGGCATGGTGGTGCACACCTTTAATCCTAGCACTTGGGAGGCAGAGACAGGCAGATCTCTGTGAGTTCAAGGGCATCCTGGTCTACAGAGTGAGTTCCTGGCCAGCTGGGGCTACAGGGAGACCCTGTCTCAAAAAAACATATAGGAAATAAGTCAGTGTAAAATGAGAGTCCATGGACTCCTTTATTGACCAAAGCATGCACACATAGTTGATGACGGCCCATGTTTGTCCTCAACATTTACCTGCACACTGAGATCTGACAAAATACTGTGAAAATGTTTCCAAATTCCAAACACAATTTCTTTATAGCCCATCTACCTTCTCTCTTGTTTCTGTCATTGCCTTCACTATCTACTTTTTTTCTCTAAAAGAAAAGAAGTGTTCTTCACTTTACTATTGCCAGTCTATTGCATTCCAGTCATAGAAGTGAATCCCTAATTTATTCTCATCCTACCTGTTTTTCACATTATTGTTCCAGTGTCTACATTGCTTCAGTCCCAGACCACTGTAGTCATCTCCAAACTCATGGAAACAAAAGGAACCAATAAAAAGAATGAAGAGATTCTATCTCTTATAAGTAAGTAATTCTTTAGAAGAATAATCTTACCCTTACAGTAGAGAGAAGGGACAAGACAACAACTTTCTAAATGGTATTAAATTACTTATAATATATAATATGTCCAAGTCTTAACACAGGAAATTCAAGACTGCTTTGGAAGTATTAAAAGTTTTATTAAATTGTATGAACAAAATATTTCATGAAGACAGTGCCTCAAGTGATTTCCCTTACACAGTTGGGGACAATGGCAATGGTTTACACTGTAGACTTCACAATTATTTCAAGATTATATTTCTAACTAATATTCTTAGAAAAATTGATCTTATTCTATTGAATTAAGGACTAAGGAAAGATTTTTAATAACTATTTATTTTTAATATTTTATTTTAATTTTTATTGCCACCATGTATGTAAGTGCAACTGTGTCTTGCAGTGCCTGAGGTCTGAAGAAGACATTGGATTCCCTGAAACTGGAGTTATGGACAGTTGCTAGCTGCCATGTGAGTGCTTGGATTTGAACTCAGGTCCTCTGCAAGAGTAGTCAGTGTTCTTAATTACTGAACCATCTCTCCAGCCTCATAACTATTTAATTTTGTTTAAATAAAATAATTTGAATATTAAATAAGTTGGCATTCAAAGGAAATATTACATTATCATATTAATTTTATTTTAACATTTGTACCAGATTTTATCAAATATCATATATTTTGATTGTTTTTAGATTCCTGTCTTCCATTTGCATTCCTTCTTACTATCCCCAACCACCTAATTTCCTATCCTCTAATATGAGGGTGAGACACTGGTAGGTTGACCGGGCTCCAGTGAATGAACTCACACCAAACGCCAGTTTGGACATAAATTTGATTCCATAATGCGTTTTTAAAACTTTATTTCCAAGCTAAAAGCATCTCTTTAATAAAATATTCAGTACTATTTTCAGGAAAAATCCATTTAAAGTTCCAGGTTGCCCTCTTAGTTACTGAGAATGAAAAAGATGAGGACATTGATGAAAGGGAAGAGAAGAAAGGAAAATGGGAAGGAGATTGATGGCACGAAAGAAGAAGCAGGGGCAATAGAGGAAGAGGAGGGTGAGGGCTCTGTCATAAAGAAGGAAGCCTTCATTGTATGAGGGAAGAGTAAGTCCCTCTGCTCCCACCAGGTTTTCCCACGTACTGTATATACTCTATTCCTTATTAGGAAATGAGAATTATATTGCTAACCCTCTGTCTCTCTCTCTCTCCCTCCCTCCCTCCCTCCTTCTCCCTTCTCTTTTCCTTCTCTTATGAATGTTCTTTTGAAGCTGACCACTCCTTCTCAAAAAATTATGCAAAACTGATCACTGTGTTATTCTTTAATAAAGTCTGACCATAAATCCAATTCATAACCTTATTAGCACATTATTTTCCAATGAGGATATTACTATGAGGGCAGGAAACAGGGCTTGGTGCAGTAATTCTTCACACTGCTTCTCTCTTTGCCTCCTGAGAGTTCACTTTGTGGGACTGCCTTCAACGGTGCTAGAATTTATCCATGTTCTTCCCATTAAAATTCATTTCTCATGTCAGTTGTCTGCAATTAAATAATCTCAAGTTAATTCAGTCAAAGGGCAAATAGCTATCAGTATTATTCTGCTGTTACCCTCAAAGAATTTTCATTTTAAAACAGAATTGATTCTCATCAAGAGGTATAAAGCATTATAAATCATAGGCCACATGCATAAAGAATCCAGGCAGTCTGGAAACTTCCAAACTACATAATTTATTTCCCTAATTAACTAATAGCTAAATTTAGACAAACTTATACAGATTTTAGTTTTACTTAACTGCCTAGACTCTGTTGTTTTAGCTTTTGTGCATATTCTCACTGTTAGCGCTAAAATATTCATCCACCTGCCATCAATGTTAAGGGTTTGAGGTTGTCCTTAGTGTTGAATTTAAAAGGTTTTCTAAAATTTCTCTGAAGAAACCATTTCTACCTCTTCAGAGTTCTATCTAGCATTGTACCAGGCATCCAATTCACACTTGATGGATCAGCAGCAAATATGTAACTAGAACCCAAGGAGAAAGGGATGCATCAAATAAATTTAAATGAATAAATAAATATTCACCATAAACGTAACTGTTGATTCCTTAATTTACATGGTTAAATTAATTTTTGCTTTTTTGGATGCAAACAAAGCTTAGCCTTTGGGAACTCTGCAGATAAGCACTAAAATGACGCATCAATGGCTTCTGATTTTAATTCCAACATAGCAAGCCCTTGTCTCCAACATATCCGGATAAAATCCTGCTATTCTTGCTAGTGGCTTGCTGCTCTGCTGAGGGTATTTTTATTCTCTCCTGTCATTGTCCCCTGTCCTATTTCCATACACAAAGTAATGAGCCAGTGTGTGAAATCACATTTTCAATCTCAGAATCCTAGGCAGTCTTACTGCAATTCCTTTTTTTTTTACTTTCGACATTGTGAAAGGCATTAGTAGTAAAGTATTGTTGAGTTGACAAGTCTGGAGTTGCTGCTGACACTGTAGAAAAAGACTTCCCAAAAGGTTAAAACCTGAATTTTATCAAAGAAAACAGCAATGAAAGATTTGAACTATTGTGTCTTGAATTATGGCTGGCTGAGACACTCTACTGAATCACTTAATCCTTTTAATACCTGCCTATTTAGCTTTTATATAAGCATCTGCTCATACAAAGCCTGCATCAAACTACAAATCCAGAACTATTAGAACCGCTTGTGGGACTGATGGACTGTACTGGTAGCTGTGAAAAGACTGAGAAAATGAGGGAATCAGTATCACTGCATCCCAGGAGGAGCAGCACTTAGATACCAGGACTTTTTACTTTCCTGTTTCAAACTTATTGGATTTCTTCTAATATCAGACGGTTTCCAGCACCTAGGAACAAAATGGTGTCAAGAAAGCAGATATGTTGATGTAATTACTTTTGTTAAGCTGCGAGGTCTATTGATTGAGACTATCCTAAGAAAGATACTATAGAGGGTGTTGTGCCACATGACTTTGAAATCAATTACAGCTAAGTTTATGTCTCATGTGACAAATCTAATGGGAAAGATTGATCTGTTTAGTGCAAGGTGAGTAGTTACTATGAAGATTTGCTTTTGTTATGAGCTGAATGTTATAAATTGAGAAAGAGTCATGAGGCAAGTCATCCTGCAGGTGGTGCTTTCCCTCTCAGGGCTTCAAAAGCAGCTAAGTAATCCAAACACCTTCCCAACACAGAAAAAGGAAGAAAGAAAACAGAAAAGTATAGAGGAATGAGCTATTGAAATAATAAAACTTCTGTCAACAGAATGGAAATTCAAAAAAGTATTCTTTTTTTTTTTTTTTTTTGTCTTTTCGAGACAGGGTCTCCCTGTAGCCCCAGCTGTCCTGGAACTCACTCTGTAGACCAGGCTGGCCTTGAACTCACAAAAATCCGCCTGCCTCTGCCTCCCAAGTGCTAGGATTAAAGGTGTGCACGACCACGTCCGGCACTGAGGGATAGTGCCGCCGTTAAAGGCTAAGGCTAACAACCAAAACGTCAAAAAAGTATTCTAAAGACAGTGGAAAATAACCATCACAGTAAATATGAATTATACAATTATATGCATATATCAAACATGTTATTACATAATTTGAGCAGGCAAAAATTCTATTTGTTAACTGTACTTAATAATTAATAATTATGTAAAGTCTAGACGCAAAATAAGCTTTTTAATTCAAACTTTGTTGTAGGAATGAAACTTTCTATGGCTTGAGGCACTCCCCACTAGCTAGGGACCACCTGGGGTCCCACCCTCAGCTACAGGCTAGGCTTCTGGACCCAGATACAGTCATTTGCAACCAGCCCTGGAGAGCCGGTAGGCAGACCCCACTTGGTGCGGCTGCTCTGTAAGTACAACTTTCCTACATTTTATGAGTCTAACCTCTGCTAAGAGATTAGAGTCCCCAACTTTGCTCAGAGGAATCAGTGGCATTCCACACTCCATACCCTCTAGCTAGGGAAAACCTGGAGTCCCTCTCTCTCTCCAGGCTAGGCTTTCCTAAGCCTGGAGCTAGATCCATACATTAGCAACTAGCCCTGGATAGTCAGTAGGTGACCACACAAGGAACACAGGTTCTGAGTTCAACTCCCCCAGTGAGTGTATGATGTTGACCTCTACTCAGTTGGGGGAGTCACCGACTTTGTGGCAGAGGAGGTGGCAGCAGCATTCCAGATTCCCTACCCACTTGCTTGGGAAGCCCTGGGACCCATCCCTTGATTCTAGGCTAGGCTTACTTACCCCTGGAGCCAGATCCAGACATCTGCAACCATGTCTGGAGAGCTTGTAGACAGACATCGTGTGGTGTAGGGTTCAAGCCCACCTGATTGTTACCTGTCTTGGGCCTCTGGAGAAGCTTCTGAATATCTGGGAGAGAGCTATCTGGTCTTTCCAGTACAAAATCAGAAGTGAGAACCTGAAGCATAGACCAACAAGCCTTTCTTTTATACCTAATAAAGAAGATAAAGAAAGCACTTGAAGAATACAAGCAAAACCAGTTTTCAGTTCAACAAAGAAACATGCGAGTTTCATATCAGAATCACAAACAAAAGAAATCCACATGCCAAAATCACAATGAAAAAAAATAACATGGAAAACCTAAATAATATGTCTCTGTTAAATACTACCAAACCTGTAGAAGACTCCTATAAAGAGGATGTCCTAGATGTAACACAGGACACTGATCTTAAGAAAACTATCATAAACATGATCCAAGGATTTAAGGAACTTAAAGAACATACAAAAAAATGAATCAAGGAACTAAAAGAAGACAATGATAAACTTCAAAATGAATTCACAAAAGATATGGAAAT
Source organism: Rhizomys pruinosus (assembly GCA_009823505.1). Taxonomy (NCBI): domain Eukaryota; kingdom Metazoa; phylum Chordata; class Mammalia; order Rodentia; family Spalacidae; genus Rhizomys; species Rhizomys pruinosus. Next base: position 249,320 of record VZQC01004214.1, read on the forward strand.
ACTGAAGAAAACTCAGCTGAAATTAAAAAGGAAGTGGAACATTGAATAAACCATCTGGCAAGGATGGGAGAGAATACTGAAAGCTGCAGAAGAAAAAATGTCAGATATAAAGGAAAACCCATTAGAATTACAATTGGCTTTTCAATGCAAACAATGAAAGCCTGGAAAGCTTAGACCAAAGTATTCCCAGGTCTAAATGCCTATATATGCCAACCCAGAATACTCCACCCAGAAAAAAAGTGTATTATAGTTGAAGGAGAAAGACAAATCTTTCATGACATAAATATGCTGAAAGAATTCATATCCAGAAGAGCAAGCCTTCAAAGAATACTTGAAGCAATACAAAAAGCAGAAGAAAGGAATGAATATACAGAACTTATAACAGAAAGTCACTAATGAAGGTATAACTGTGGAAATAAAACATAGACCAAAAATGCAAACAGAAACTAAAATGATGGGAAGCAATATAAATCTTTCAATGATAACTTTAAATATTAATGGACTGAACTCCCCAGTCAAGAGAAACAAACTAGTAGAATTGGACTAAGAAACAAAATCCATCTGGTTTTTGTTTGTTTGTTTGTTTGTTTTGTTTTGTTTTTTGTCTTTTTAGAGACAGGGTCTCCCTGTAGTTCCAGCTGTCCTGGAACTCACTCTGTAGACCTCGCTGGCCTTGAACTCACAAAGATCTGCCTGCCTCTTGAACTCACAAAGATCTGCCTGCCTCTGCCTCCCAAGTGCTAGGATTAAAGGCGTGAGCCACCTCACCCAGCTAAAATCTTTTTGTTGTCTGCAAGAAACCCAACTCACCTTCAAGGACATGTACTATTGTAAAGTGACAGGTTGGGAAAAATATTCCAAGCAAATGGCACTAAAAAGAAAGCATGATTTTTAATTCTAATATCAGACAAAATAGAGTTCAAACTAAAGCAAATCAGAAGAGATGAAGAGAGTCATTTCAGTCTTATCAAAGGAACAATGAACCAAGAAGATATCACAATCATGAATATATATGCAACAAACTCTGGTGTACTGAACTGCAGAAACACAATTCTGCAGGACTTTAAGGCATGGATTAATCCCAACACACTATTAGTAGAGAACCTCAATACCCCACTGTGTCCGATAGACAGGTTAACTGGACAAAGGATAAACAGAGAGCCATCTGAACTGAATGATAAGATACACCAAATGGACATAACAGACATCTACCAAATACTCCACCCAAACACTAAAGAATATACTTTTTATTCAGCTATCCATGGAACGTTCTCCAAAATCGACTACATACTAGGTCAGAGAGCAAACCTCAACAAATACAAAAAAGAAAAGGAAAGAAAAGAAGAAAAGAAAAGAATTCCATGCATTCTATCAGACTACAATGCAATAAAGCTTAATATAGACACCAGAAGAAGACCTAGTAACTACATAAACTCATGGAGATTAAACAACACACTTAGTTCTGAATAGTGAATGGGTCAAAGAAGAAATTAGGAAAGAAATAAAAGTATTCCTGGAATTAAAGTAAAAGGACAATAAAAAACAACAAAACCTCTGGAACACTTTAAAAGCAGTGTTAAGAGAGAAATTTTTTAGTTCTAAGGGTCTACATTAAGAAAACAGAAAGGTCACAAATAAACAACTTAACTTTGTCACTCAAGACACTCAAAGGATAACAAGTAAATCCCAAACCCAACAGACAAGAAGAAATAACAAAAATCAGAAGAGAGATCAATGAAATAGAAACAAAGAAAACAACCACACAGAGCTTTGTCAGTGTGATTCCTCTGGAAAGTACTCCACTCTAGTGTTTACATAGGACTTTCAAAGAGGGTGAATATGGATAGGACTTGGGAGAGCAACAGAGATATAATCATAAACATACTCTTAAAGCTACGATAAGAACTTGGTCCTTCTTATTTAGAGAAGTAGGAAAGTAGAAGGACTTCAGAAGTGAGCGATACGATCTTCATGATCTTCATGCTAAATCAGTCTCAGTCCTTAGTACAACACAGGAAAGTAGCAAGACAGGAGATCATTCTGGAATTCTTAGTTAAGATGCCTTCAACAGGGAATGTACTGAGGTGAGAGCAGAAAGAGGAGTTTTAACTAGGTTTGGCAAGACTGAAGTAAACATGATTTAGGAAATGTGTCTATCCTAGCAGAGCATCCTGAAGAACATACTCTGCTTAGTTAACAGGACTCTGTTCTTTGTGATGAGCTTCATGAAGCTAAACTTCTTCTTAATTTGGGGGGGAGTAACTTCCAAGTAGATGAATTTGCCATTTTGTACAAATTTGGGAGAATAATTAAAAATGGTGACTATTTGACTCATCCAAGATCCCACCATTTATAAAGAAGAGTGAAGGACCACACCAATTCAAGCCTTCACAATAGTTAAGAAAACATCTAAATGAAATAAATCAGATCCCAAAACTAAATCAAGATAGCTGAAGTAAGATGAAGTCTGGCTGACTCTCCATTTTCTTTCTTATACCCTTGGGCCAGGTAAAAATACAGCAGACATTTTCGCACCTTGGTTGACCTGTGGTGGGGATTATGCTTTCTCTGTTCACATGGATTACATGGACTGGGAACATACATCTGTGGCAGGGCCTAGGAAGATCAACCCTCAAATGAACTCTGTAGAAGAGAGAACGCTTTGTTTCACAAGAAGATAGACAGATGCTGGTAGATGGGGAAAAGGAAGCTGAGGTTTGATCAAAAGGAAATAGCTAATAGATCAGAATGAGACTCAAGTCCAGACCAATTCCAGCTGGATTATTTAATAGACTTTACAATTTCCAGGAACATACTGTTTTCTATAATGGCTTGATGAAGTTACATTATGTAAAAGTTCCCTTTTCTCCAAATCCTCATCAGCACATGTGATTTTCTGCCTTTTGGATTATTTTTATAACTGTAGTGCAAGATTGCTTTTTTTGTCATTGGTTTATTTTAATATTTTATGTATTGAGAAATTCAACCCTATCTAGTACAATTTGTGTTCCCTAAATACTCTTGCATGTGGTTATGTGGAGGCTGGTTTACCTACCCGGCATCACACCCTTAAAGAAAACTGACTCCTTCTCCTAAAAGTTGTAAATTACATACAGTTCCTCAGCTAGGGCTGGGGCTTCTGTCATTGGTGCTTTGTGATACTGAGGATGTCTTTATATACCTATTCCAACTTGTTTTACATCTACTTTACTGATATTTTATGAGCATAGAATTTATTTTTGTCTTGAACCAACACACAATGATCATAATTATAATGGGATACTTTGCAGTGCTTATTACATAAATGTGTGTATTATACACTATATATGAATATAATATCCAGTATTGTAAGCATATCTACCTCCTCAAATGTATATAGTTTACAGATAATGTTCTAAATATCCCCTCTAGCTTTTCTTGAAGCTAGAGATTTTATATCTGAAATTCTCCTAAGGCACATCAAAATATCAGAGCTTATTTCTCCTAACTAACCATAAATTAGTAATTTGCATGCCCTTTTATTGCTAAAATTTCTTGAGGATTTGCAGACACTGTCCACCCTCCCCTCTCTTGGTATAAATTCACCAAACTGAACCCAGGGAAACCATTGAGCTTATTGGGCTTATTTACAGACCAATGGGTGAGGGTTAACTTACATAGAAGTTAACCTAAGGCCACAGCAAAGCGTGACTGATGGCTTCCCCATAGTTGCACAAAATTTCAAGAGAAACCCTCCCCTAGTCTCCCTAACCTAGATACTCTAACACCTCCTGCAGGTCTAGAGCTGTTAGGGCCAAATTTTTCATGCATTTGAGAGGTATATATGAAGTGTCAAGCAAGGGTCCAAGGGATCTCCCTGCACCTTCTACCATGCAGGGTATAAACACTCAGCAAGCCCTGCATGATGGTCTGAGGCAGGCTGGAGCAGCTCAGCTCAGCTCAGGAAGAGGCCATCTGCCGGTTAGAAGAGTCCTAAACACCTCTTTTGAGAAATGTTTTCTTAGCTCAAATTATTCTTCAATGTTTAAATGTACTACTTTCCTATTTATTTATTTATTTATTTATTTATTTATTTATTTATTTGCTTTTGAGTTAAAATCAAGTAATCTCATTACTGGAGCATATAGCTAAAATAAGAATGACAGAGACATCTGCGCACCCATGTTTATGTCAGTTCAGTAGTAAAGAAATCCACAGTTCATAGCTGACGAATGAAGAAATACACACTCATATCTACAAAATGGGATGGCATTGAGTCATAAAGAAAGAATGAAATTCTGTCATTTACAACAACATGAAACATTTTCCATAAAACAAGCTAGGCACAGCAAGTTAAATATCTCATGATATCATTCATACCTGGACTAAAATATGTTCTCATAGAGCTGAATGAAGAATCCTGGTTACTAGAAGCTAGGAGAGAAAAAGTGGAGAGTTGGAACTGTTTATCAATAGATAATAAATTGTAATTAAAATGAGCTCCTGTGTTCTGCTACATCATTGGGCAATTTTAGATGTTAATATGTTATACATATATAATATAGGCTTGAGCATTTGTGAGAAAAACGGACGCCAGAACTTGGGAATAGTGGACACCTACCTACCTGATTCCAAATTCTTTGTAAGCTGAAAGATTAATATTGAGTGAGCATGAAAGATTTAGAACATTCTACTTCCCTGACAAGTCTTGATGTAGATCACTTTCTTTTCTGTGGATCTGAGCCAGAAGGCACAATGAGTATAAGAAATCCTCAAAGAAAGCAGCAGTTGGAGCAGTAAGTTCTAGACAAACCTAGTGAACGTGGGGAACAACTTCAACCCCAGAGTTCTCCTTGGAAGCAAACCATAGAACTCACAGAAACTGCTGGAGATGAAATTGTGGACCTCACCTGTGAATCTTTTGAGCTCGTGGTTGTGGACCTGACTCATAATGGCTTTGTTGTGACTGTTAAAGAGAGGCAAGAGCCAAGGAGGAATGCAAGGAGGCTGAGCCAAGACCATACTGATAGCTGTGTGGTGACCAGGGATTATGAGGAACTGTCTAGGGACAGAGATGTATACCCATACTCCTCAAAGCACCAAGGATGATGGAACTACAGGACTCAGGCCGTTGGGTACTGTCAGTTGTCCAGTCATGAATGGATACAATGAGATTGTACACAACGGGCTCCTCATTATTTCTACATTGTGTCTACATCTTCTGTAGCTAGTATCTCTGAGATTCCCTTAAGAAAAAAAAAAAAAGAATGCTAACACTTGCGGGGCGTGATGGTGCTTGCCTTTTTTTTTTTTTTTTTGTTTTAATTTTCATTTTATTTTTGCAATTTGTCATTATTGATGGCTTTGGTCATTATCATTAACTTCCTTATCCACAAATTTGATTTCGAAGCGACATGTACTTTTACATGCGTCTTCCCATTTGCGCCCCGCCTCACCCACCCCTACCCATCACAGATCATGCATCTGCATAAGTTTTCTGCATTTCCTTTTTTTCTGCTTTTTTGTTTGTTTTGTTTTATTTTTTTTAACAATTGGTGATAATTTGTGAGTAACAGCATCCTTCATGTAAAACCAATTTTGCAAGCAGTTGTGCCCAAACCCCACACAACTCATGGGTCCCACCATCCAGCAGGGGGTCTTGTATGTTCAACAAGTTGGATCAAATGAGTGTCCAGTCTATATTGTTGTAGTTTCACCAATAACCCCCAATCAAAGCCCTTACATTCTACCACGCGCCACCTCTTCCGCAGATTGTTCCCTAGGCTTAGAAAAGGGGCACAGGAGGAATGAGAAGCAAACATCGTACTTTCTCTGGAGCTATGTGTTGTTTGGCTCTGTCATTCTGTCTGTTTCTTTATGGGCTGCAGTTGTCCAGGCTACCTCTCGATCCTACTAATGAAGCACATGCAATTAGATATTAGGTATTTAAACAGTAAATATATTAGCCTGTTCGATCCTAATAATGAATGCACAACAATTAGGATATATGGGTAATTTAACACATACTAATTGTTATGGTAGTTACTTTGGATAGAAGATGTTTGATGGTATTCAATTCATGATCTACATTTTCTGTCAAGTATGCATGGGTCTTCGTGTGGTTTATAACATCATCCTAACCTATTACGAGGAGATTAAGCTTTGTGACATGCAGCCGTGGGTTTTTCCTCCAAGGAGAGAGCCAAAGCCAATTAGATTTCGGATATACAGACATATATTGGCCTGCCACTGCCTGCCACAGTATTTCCAGCAGATGAAGGTGTAGCTGGTGCTGTTTAACGGACATAGTCTTGCTGGGGGGGGGGTGACCACAGGAGGACCACTATTTTGCTTTATTGGTTTAGTGGTCTTTGGTTAAGCCTCTTCTGTGGTCATGGCCTAGGAGACCATTCAGTTGTATAATTACCTTAGAATTTTATGTTGCGTCTCCCTACTTTCTTTTCACCATTGTTTGTATCATGTTCATTCATAAAGCATGATGGTCATTTTATTATCGTTCTCATCATTCTTTTTACCTTGCAGCATATCCCAAGTAGCGATGAGTAAGTTGATCCATTTTATTTTACCACTTGTGGCTGCTTGAATCCCACGTCTGGGCCAACATCACCTTGGTAGAATAATCCATTGTTGATGTCAGAGCTCCTGTATTGATATATTTTGTTTAAGTGCATAGCTTACGGAGACTTTAGCATTATATTTGGTTCTGAATAGAAAATAATCCTTTTCACAGTTTCTATGTCCATTAGTCAATTAAAGAAGGCAGTTTTACTGATTTTACAAGAGAACACTTCTATATTGGTGCTTGCCTTTAATCCCAGCACTCAGGAGGCAGAAGCAGGTGATCTCTCTGAGTTCAAGGCCAGCGTGGTCTGCAGAGAGAGCTCCAGGCCAGCTGGGACTAAAGGGAGACCCTTTTCTCAAAAAAATACACCCCCTCCAAAAAAAGAATGTTAACACTTGTCCAATTTTTAGAAAAAGAGCAGCCATAAACAATATTACCCCATTTATATACGAAATATTCAGGGCTGCTCAGGCGAGAGCAAGGGATAAAGAGTTGGGCTGGCCTCTCGGCATTGTATCTGCTCTCAGCTTCCTCCTCCATTTCAAAAAGGCTCTCCAAACCAACGTCTGATATATAAATAGCTCTTTTGTTTTCAAACCCAGTAGATCTCTTTGTTATCTCCAGTTTGATGCTGTGGAGCTGGATTGAGGTATCCTAAAGGCCGGCTCAGCATCTCTGCTCCCAGGTGGTCTCCCAGAGTAGGAGAAAAGGAGTCAGATCCAGCGTTGTGGCCCCAGCCTCTTTATGGTGCCGGGCGTGTTTGCCAAGAAGTTTCCCTTTTGGGAAAGTACCCAACTCTTGTGAGTGCAGCACCTTCCCAAGAACTTACCAGTTAATTATTCTGCCTGCCACCCAGTGACCTGTCTAAGAGTCCCAGTGCAGAAGCTACCCTTGAAAAGCCCAGCTACTAGGCTTTTTTCATTCCCTGGAGAGTCAGAAGTGAAATGTGATTGTGCCTGCACCTTAGCCTTGGTTTGTAGTGTTTTCTGTAAATCTAGAGAGCATCTGCAGGCCACCCTGGTTTCCTAAGAATGAGAAAGTTCATTGAAGCTAGCTGGTTCATCTCCTGCTTCTCAGCCATCCGGGAGATGGAGCACTATTACACTGGTAGCACAATGTGGTTTGTGGAGCAGTTCCCATCTGACTGTGTCTGTTCACCAGCTGTTCTCAGGCACGCTACGCATGCCCCAGAGTTCTTTGCCGTAGGAGACAGATAACCGAATACCTTCTTTCTTTGCTGAAAAGGTTTGTCCTGTGTTCTCCGACATGCCCTTCAGTTCCCAATGCCTAGAGCCTGCCCAAGCATAGGAAGCGGTGCCAGCGGCCTTATCAACTGCTCACTCCCATGCTTTTGCCCAAGTTAACAGTCGCCTGTTTCAGAGGTATTAGCCTCCTCATCCTTGAACTGGTCTGGTTTTCTCACATCCCTTCAGTCATTACTTATTTCCAAAGTTGCTCTTATGGCCAGTCAGGGTTTTGACTGCCTTGTAGGGTTTGGTTGGCAAAGCACGGTACCTCTTCCTCCCCATGGGGCCATGCAACGTACTGGTCTACTCCATGCCTAGGAGCCTCTTGGTGCTCTCTAAGGCAGTGGAGGATACTAGGTACAGGATGGTTTGTTAGGGGATAGGCCTTGGGTGTCAGTCTGCATTTACCTCCACACTGCTTCCTCAGAGGGCTTCAACCAAAACAAGTTTGATTTTGTGTGAAACATCTTCAAGGTGGGAAAGGGACTACTTGGGGTTTTGTGGGCCATAACTGACCTTGTTTAACCTTCTGAAGGAGCAGGGACTCAGTAGAGAATTCACTTTATATGGAGCTGAGGGGGTGTCCCTCCTCCATGTGAAAAGAAAATAGTTTTATTCTTCATTCTGACTGTTTAACTGTTTGACTTCCAGTTTGTTTGAATGAGAATAATAATTTTCTACATGGAGTGGAAGAAAATAGGAGCATTAGCTCTTATTGTTATATATTGACTGTGCTCTTCTTTGATGTTACAGACATTGAGTTCTCCATGGGCTCATGGACTTTGTCTTTTTCACCAGACTTTAAGAAGCCCAGTTTACCATGCAGCCATTACAGCAGTATATACTGTGATGCCCATTTAAAATCTTATTTTCTCCTTAAAGACAGTTTATAAAGTTGGCATAAGCTTATTATTTCATCCTAAATTAAACTGAGAAAAAGATGTGTTTTGTTTTCCTAATCAGAACCTGCACCATAGGAAAAGGTTGATATAGAACAACAACAAAACAAAACAAAACACCCAAAGCTTCCTTTCCTTTGCTCAATGTATATAGTTAAACTTTCTTTATTACAATTGAACTATGGTCGTGGATGTCACTCTGTTTTGGAGTCCTTTGCTAGTGTTAATAAAGATGGAAATAAAACCATTATGTTGAAAAACGTATATATAATCTATATTTGGATAATATATATTGCATGAAAAGCTAGAAAAGAGATACAGAACATTTTCAGTAAAAAGAAATGATATATGCTTCAGGAAATAAATACTTTTATTTGGTTGAGCATTACTCTGTGTGTGTGTGTTCCTCTGTGTGTGTGTGTGTGTGTGTGTATGTGTGTATGTAGGTATTGCAAAATAGTTTATTGAAACTGTGGTTCTTGTGTGCCAGTTAAATACAAAAAAATCCTATGAATATAAAATATTAAGAAAGATAGTATAGCACTAGGTGAAGTTTAGAAAACTTATAGAAATTAAAAATCATTGTATTTTCTACTATGAAGAAAAGGAATGGGCCTGTCTGTGGTCATATGGTCCATGTAACTAGAATTGTTCTGCTTCTTTAGCTGTTGATACTATTTTCACTACTTTGAATTATACATGGAGGTTCTTTTTATTATTCAGGTTTTCTAAGGTCTTAACCTGTTCCTAGTTAGAACTGCAGTGTATGTTTCCAGAGCAAGACTTTTAGGTCAATGATGCAGTTACTGAAGAGCTAATTAAGCCACACTGACAAAGGTCAGGATAGGCTGGGTGTTTATCCAAGCTCAAGATGGATGCTATCCTGTACAGTTTTGAGGATTTGAGGGATAGGAGCTCACAAATCACTGCAAGAATTCATGAAGACTGTGCATAGCAATGTCTAGGAATATGAAACATTGAGAATTTATTTTGCTGTCAATATAATTAGTGAACTTGCCATGATTTCATGGGTTCTGGCAAAAGATAACAAGTTTCCTAGGTCAGATATAAATGATTTTATCACTTAAAGTAGCAGCAATATCCAGAGCACTGTTTTTCTCTTTTACTTCTCTAAGCATTAGTTCCTAGAGTGACAGAAAGCAGAGAAAGGATACCCAGGTCACACAGCGAGATGAACTAGGGGAATGAAATCTCAAACATAGGGACCCAAAAACTACCAATAGGCATTCATCATTCTTGTCCATTGATATGAAAGGGGGGCATTATCCTTATCTTCTAAAGTGCTTCACCACACCAACAGTGATGCTCACCACACCAGCAAAGGTATCTTCTAAAGTGGTTCACCACACCACTCATGAGCAAAGGCTCTCCATACCTTTGCACAGAGATATGAAGAAATATGTGAGCCTTGGACAACCATCCACAAAGGAAACCCTCCATTATTCTGCTTTGGAAACAGGCTCTGTAAAGTTATATGACACTTCAGGGGAGATTTTTCTTTCTCCTTCAACCATAATTGACCTTTTTGCTGGGTATAGAAATCTAGGTTAGCACTGGGAATACTTTGGTCTATCTTCTTGCTTACATTATTTGTACTGAAAAGTCAGCTGTAATTCTGATGTGTTTCCCCTTATATGTAACTTGTTTTTCTCTTGTGGCTTTCAGTATTTTGTCTTTGTTTTGAGCATCTAGTGTTTTAACAATGATATAGCATGGGGAATTTCTTTTCTAGTCTTGTCTATTTGGTGTTCTATGTGCTTCTTGTATTTGTATGGGTTGGCCTTTTTTGAGTTTGGGGAAATTTTTTTCTTTTATTCTTTTGAAGATCTGGTCAATACCATTGTCTTGAGATTCTCCTCCTTCCTCTATCCCTATGATGTGGAAGTTTGGTCTTTTCATGGTATCCCACATTTCCTGGTTGTTCTTCTTACTTCAGGGAAACAAAATTCAGTTAAGGAAGATTTGGGTCTGGAACTCAATGCTTGTCTGAGTAGCAAAACCCACAATGAAATATCCTAATTATTATTTTTATGGGATAATTCTTTCTTTCTTTGTTTTTCTTTCTTTCTTTCTTTCTTTCTTTCTTTCTTTCTTTCTTTCTTTCTTTCTTCCTTCTTTCCTTCCTTCCTTCCTCTCTTTATCGCTCTCTGCATGTCTCTTTCTTCTCTGTGTATATGTGATATATTGATATACATTTAATTGAGAAGTAATGATAAACAATACCCATGAGTCCCTTCTATATGCACATTTGCAGCATAATAATTGAATTGAAATACCATTGCCAAGAACATTTTCTGAAAGACTGATGAGAATGGACCACTTTGTTCCAGTAGATACAGACATATACATACTTTTCCCCTGTAAAGACACGAGGTTATTTATAGAGCAACTGTCATGTGTGCAGTAATATCAGAGCATTATTTGCTGACTCTATCAAATGAAGGCAAATACCTCAGAAGCAGAGCCCTGGACATCAGAGACTGTGGAAAAGCGTATGTCAGGGGTTAGGATTGAGTAACTCTTGGAGTCGTTCAAAGAACTTAGTGATCTTTGGCATGAAGACATCAATGCCAAATGCTTTATCTGAAAATTAGGTGAAGACGATACCCCAAATGTATTGCAATTAAAATTAAATGTAATTTATATGACTTTCAGAAAAAAAATAGTGACTGCACCCTATTGAAAATCTAGCATGGTTGTGTGTACTTCATAACATCTGTCATTGATGGTCATGCTGACAAAGACAAATTGACCAGGGTGATGAATATGACATTCTGTTTTCCAAGAAATGCCGCTTCAGACTGTGTGAAGGTGAAAGAAAAAATTCAATTAAAACACTAAACCTAACTAAAATAAAACCAAGATTACAGGAAAACATTAAAATTTACTTTTTAAATATGTAATTATTTTTATTTTCTGTGTATGAGTATATTGCCTGCATGTGTTTAAGTGTACCCACATCATGTGATGCCTGCAGGAGCCAGAAGAAGGTGTCAGATTACCCTGAAATTGGAGTTACAGATGGTTGTTAGCTGCCATGTGGATGCTGGGAATTGAACCAAGTTCCTCTGCAAGAGCAGACAGTGCTCTTAACCACTGAACCATCTCTCTAGCTGCCAACTTTAAAATTTGATATATTTTTCATAGCAGCTTAATTATATAGAAAAAGAAAAGCTTTCAAAATTATTTGTTTAGTGGAATAGTTTTAGTGGAATATAAGGTATATTTAACTAGGTTTTCAATAATTTCCACTTTTCTTAAAGTGTTAATTATAGTGGTAACTTAAATGTTCAGACACATCAGTATTTGGAAACAGGTGTCATATTTGAAGCTCCTCACTATTTGCCAATGAGATCTGGTATCAGTATCTCTACTCCAGACTGCTCATCCAATCCTGTTTTATTATCTTTCTGATACTGAGTGTCAAACCCAGAGATTCCTGTATGTTAAATAAGCACTGAATCTCTTGAACTGCATCACTAGGCATTGTATTTATCTGTAACAGGATCTGCAGATAACCACCAAAGTGCCATTCTAAAGCATGTCTCCTGTGGAGATATTGTAGAAAAATGGAGAAATGGGTCCTTACAAAGTTATGTTAAAAGACTTTACAGTGTTATGGTAATCAAGGACCTTGGAGCTAGAAGAGCTCCAAGATAAAATAAAACAGGGGAGTGGTCACCCAGAATAGAAGACTTTGCTCCTCCAGGTTGTCACATTGCTGCAGCCTCTGTGATTCTAAGTTACATGTAAACTACTTGAAAACTACTTATGTGCTATCTGCTTTTTTTCCCCATGGTTATATGCTATCTGTTCTTTTGTCACATGGGTAAAAGAAGCCACTCAAAACTCTGTTGGGGGCTGACTCCTGTATGGAACTATACCTGAAGTTCGACCCCCACCAGCATCAAATAAACTCCCTCTCTTCACCTAACTCTGGCTTTGACATCATGATTTTCCCACAACATGTACAATGTCCTAATCAAATGTAGGAATGATTCCTGATATTTACTAAAGAAACTCATGTGTGTCAGCATAGAAGTCAAAGATTTCCATATCCTGATCTCAATAAACTTTTGCAATTTCACTTTCATCCCTTCAGTAATATACTTTTGTACTTTAGTGAAACCCAACTTAACATTGCCTGTACTTTCCCATCTCCCAGATGAGATTCTTTTGGCCTGAAATGCTCCTGCACTTCTTATTGATCTGTCAAAATTTCTTTAGTACTTCAGGATCGGCCCAGAGTATTATTTGAATCTTCAATTATCTTCTCTCATTCCCTTGAAATATCCAAACACTTTTGTATCTCCCTCTTTGCAATAAAAAACCTCTGGTTTTAATTGCATTTATATGTGCTCTTGTTATATTCTATTATCCAGTGATTCCAAAAATTGCAGTCCTGCTTATTTTAATGTTCTGTTGACTCATACTAGGTTTGAAGCAGCTGTAAAAAAAGTATCTTCATTAATTTTGCAGCAACATTTCTTCCCCCTTCAAATTAGCTTTTCCCAAGTCTTATGTTCAATTTTCCCTTTCCCCTTTCTTTGTTTATTGATAATATTTTGCACATTGAAACAGAAATGAGTTCATCTCAGAAAAACATTCTATAAGAAATGCTATGTATCTACTTTTTTTTTTTTTTTTTTTTTTTTTTTTTTTTTTTTTTTTTTTTGTCTTTTTGAGACAGGGTCTCCCTGTAGTCCCAGCTGTCCTGAACTCACTCTGTAGACCAGGCTGGCCTTGAACTCGCCTGTCTCTGCCTCCCAAGTGCTAGGATTAAAGGCGTGCGCCACCATGCCCGGCTAAGAAATGCTATGTATCTACTTTGAATACATGCTTACAAAGAGAGAAAAGTCATAGAAGTATCAGAATCAATTATGTGTTAAATTTCACATGGGACCTGGGCATCAAGCAAAGCATTACACAAATAAAAACTGAAAGTACCTAACCATCAATGAGGAATTTTGAATCATCAGTATGACAGGAGTACTTAGGTATCTCCCATCAGTTTAACTCTGTACATCAAGTGCAAATAATGTATGGCTACTACTATGCTTATGTTATTTTGTGCTAAAAGTCAGTCTACAATTCACATTAATTTGTAGCAAGTCTTTTTGTGGGTGAGCAGAAGGTTTATACATTCAAGGTCTTTGCACAACACACAGCTTTCTCTCATATATATATATATATATATATATATATTTATATATATATCTTTCATTAATCTGTGATCTGTAAGAGTTGCATTTCTGTCTGCTTTTGCAAAAATCTATGAAAATACTTGAAATGATTCCTTTCCCTAATAAGTAGTTTATATGTAGGTTTGTGGAAAATTATATATTTATTCATATTTATTTTTTGAGAATGTCATATGAGTATTGTGTTTGTGTCATTTCCACACCTTCCACTTCCCACTCAACTTCCCCCTACTCTCTCCAAAATTCTTATCCTCTACTTTAATTTTTATTGTTAAATATACATTTATAAACACATATACATCTATCTATCTATCTATCTATCTATCTATCTATCTATCTATCTATCACCTATCGGTCTGGCACTTAATCATTTATTGGTGCTGGTGTGTACATGTGTTTAGGGTGACCACCTGAGATTGGATAAACTACCAGGAAGCTCAGCCCTGGGGAAAACTGATTCTCCTTTAGCAGCTATTGATTACTTATAGCTTGAGATTTCCTCAGTATTCCTACCTAGTTTCTGAATTCGTCTTTCAAACCTGAACTATCTTTGTCATTTAATTCAGCTGTATATTTATATTTTCTTAACTTCACTTGGGAATTTATTCACATCCTCTTTGAGTTCATTGAAGTGTTTCTTCCTTTAATCATGTTCGTGACTGTTTTCAGTTCTGTTTTTTGGAGTTCCTCTGGGTAGTTCTCATTGTGGAACATTTGTTTTGGACTAATGGGTTTTGGTGGGGACATGTTTTCTTGGATTTTCATATTGTTTGTGTTTTTGTCATATGATCTGAGCATATACACTTTTTTGTTGGCTTTCTTTCTGATAAAAAATTTCTAGTCAGTCTTTGTTGAGTGGAAATTTGTTTCCATTTATGTTGTTTTCCTAGCTTCTTTGATTTTAGGTCAGGTATGAAAGGCTAGCTGATCATACTTCAGATTCTCACTGCTTATTTTTTATTGAAAGTACAGGGAGGATTCTAGACTGGTCTAGCGTGGTAATTTGAATGGGAAGTGTCCCCCATAGTCTCAACTATTTAAACATTTGCTCAGTTGGTAGCCTTTGGGGGGGGGGGTGACAATCATAGAACCTTAAGGAGGATTGGCCTAGCTGAAAAAACCACATCCCCGGAACAGGGTTGAGAGTTCATAGCTTTGCTCCACTCCCAAATTACTCACTATTACCTATTCTTGCTTGGAGATGTCAGTGCTCAGCTTTCTGTTCCAGGTGTAGCCTCTTAAATATGACTGATTCTTACCCTATGGAACCATTGACCAAATAAATTCTTCCTTCTGTAGGCTGCCTGGGTCATGGTGTTTTATCACAATAGAAGAAAATTAGCTAATACATCTGGTGTATGAGGTGCCCATACAGGTCCTAGCAGGTAGGCCTGTGAATACGGACGGACCTCTGCTGTGAGGTGGGCAAGGTTCTCACCAGCCTGGTCAAGATCAGAAGTGGGAAGGAAGTCCTGGGAGTGTGGAGATAACAGTGGGAAGAACTGCATATTTAAAGGTGTTTTCTATATCTTTTTTTTTTATCTTGATACTTTTTAGAAAAGAGCTCCCATCCAGGATGTAGATACTTCCCTTGATTAAGCCTTTCCACATAGTCACATTCTTTGACTTTTGAGGGGATTTAACATTTAGTGTGTGCATCATTAAATAAAACTCTCTGCTGACAGTATCTGGATCTTTTACTGTTTGTTCCATCATAATTTGGGAGCAAATAGCATTAATTATGTGAGTCTGTTTATAAGCACAGCCTTCTTCAAGTGCCATGCCTACCTGACTATCATCTTTTTTTTATAACTGCAAAATTCATTTAGTGTACTAGTTTTTCTACATAAATCTTTTGACAGTCTACAAAGTAAGAATTAAGAAAAGTATGACTTTTTACCAGCCCTTGTTAATTATTGATATTATTTAACTACGTGCTTCTTTAAAAAATGTTTGTAGGAGAATAAATATAACCTCTGTACTAAATATGTTTTCACATTTCAAATGCTTCTTGGCATCATTGTCATTCATGTTATTTTTCTCAACATTTACACCATTTACTCTGTCAGAGAGAAAGTTGTGGGTGGTTAATAAGTTATTTTCAAGAACAGTAAGGCATTAAACAAGAACAATAAGAATTAATGAAAGACACTTAACTGACATCAGCAAAGAGAGCCTGACAAAACTTAACCACTCAAATAGTTTTAACAGTAACCAACTTTGTATGCTACAGTTTAAGATTTCATAAATAAAATTAACTTTATACTCACTTATTTTTGTTAATAATTTAAGACATTCTAGTGAAAACTTTAAAAAGTCCAAAGCTATATTCTACATTTCATTACTTATTCGTAACTTCTGAAATAAAACTCATCTTCAGTAGTTAGCTATGATCAGCATATAAACCATCAACTAAATTAGGGGTAAAAAGATAGGTCAGTGGCTCAGAGCACTGGTTGATCTTACAGAACCCAGGTTCAATTCCCAGCACCCAGATGGTGGGTAACAACCATTCATTCCTACAGTTCCAGGGGATCGGATGCCCTCTTCTGACCTCTGCAAGCATTGTACAACAGAAATGTACATACATAATATGCAAGCAAAATATACTCATACATGTAAAATTAAAATAATAAAATATTTTAAAAAAATAATCTAAATTAAAGTATGTGGATATACCATTAATATTATGCTTGAATTTAGATATAAAACCAAAATATAACAGGGCAGCCACAATTTATGTACAGTCAAGTTCCTGTCAACTAATCAGAGGTGGTGGAAGACCAGATTTCTCTTCCTCTGTAACAATCGTTTTTATAAACTATTGTTCCCTTTAATTTCCTTCAGAAGAACAAATGGAACAAAAATCTGAAGGATACTATAATTTGCACCCAGGTAATTTAGATGCCAATCTTCTTTTATTACACATAAATCTGAAATTATTACTATTAAGCTATCTTTAAAATTCAGTACGTCTTCTGTATGAGTGAAACTTAAGTATAGAAGAGGTACATGTATAGAATGACTATTGTACTAGAGTACAAAGATTAGATTTCTATGATGCACAAAAAGTCTACTGAAGCAAACTATGAGGCCCAAAACCTTTCTTTTGTTTTTCATCAGAAAATCTTATAAATTGGCATATGCCAAGAATGGCATCTCTGGGTAGTTTTCTCTCCAGTATTCAGTACAAGACTCTCAAAAGCAAACAACTTCATGAGTTCAGTCACCCAACTGAAACCATTCCATAGTGTCAAGTAGTTCTTCCACTCTCTGTGTGTACTCTCAACTCCATTCTCCTAGCCTGAGCCACAGCCCTTAGTCACTGCTTCAAGCTTCCTTGGTGATTTCTACTCTTTCCCCCCCCCCCTCTGGACTCTGACTAGCTGAGCATTTCTTTTTCTTTTTTTTAATTTAATTTTTATTGATGGTTTGTGCATTTCGTACATCATTTTCCAATTCAGATCAGGCATATTTCCCTTTCCCTTCCCCCCCACCCCCACCCCATCCCAGATCATGTATTCTGCCATAACTGTCCTGCACTCGTCTTTTCTAGTGTTTTTTTATTAAAAAACTTTAAAATATTAAAGCTATAAATAGAAATCCATCTGTAGTATATAGATCCTTATCGCTGCCAAACCCAATTTCCTTCGTTACATTGGCAAAGACACTGCTTCTTCCCACAGATATTCATCGAGTTTCGATACAGTCCAAAGATTTAGCTCTCTGATATACTTCCCTAATAGCTACTCAAAAATTCTCTTCAGCCTATAGTGAATCCCTCATGATGATATCTATAAAGAAAGCGGCCTCTTTTACTTCTAAAGTCAAATAATTTTTATATTTGTGGGCTTCCTTAGCTTTAGGTTTCCAAGGTTAAGTTATTGCAAAAAAAGAAAGCATGAGTCTTGTGTTCAGAATATCACCTTTCTCAAACCGCTAACTATAGCAGTTACAGAACTATAGGAGATGAAGCCATAAAGGGGCTATGCGTTCTTTTCTTGTTATAGTTTGACTTCTTCATCCTGTGGTTCCTTAGAGCAGGACAGTTCTTTGATGAGAAGCTATTATGACCCTCATGCTTGAGTCAGTTCTTTTTATTTATTTAACACATTTAAATATTATGAAAACCGTCTGTAGTATCCTGTGTATTTACAGAATGTTGAAGAGGATATAACCATTAGGTTGGTATGTTAGATCCATTAAGGATCTATACAATTAAATTTTTAATTTTTTTGTTTTGTTTTTCATAATTTTTGAGAAATTTGAGAAAAATTTCATTTTTGTTCTTTTTCGTGTGTCATTTAGTTTTTAATATATATTAAATAATAATGAGTATTATATCAATATATATAATACTATTAATCAAATCTAGACCCACAAATGCCCCTCCCTACCCCACCAGGCAGAGCTCATGCATTCTCTGCCCAACATGTCTTTTCATTCTCTTTCTCAGTCGTATTTCTCATAATATTCTGCACGTGGAAGACTTGCAGCTGATTTTGCAGCAGACAGGTCTCACTGTATTTTCAGTAGGTTCTTTGAGCAACTAGTCTTTCTGTGTGTTAGCGGGTCTGTTGATTATGGTATTTCAATATGCATCACTCCAACTGCTTGGACAAGCCCTGGGCACAAGAAATAACTGTACAAACTGAGGTTAATGACACTACGCATCACAGAATTGTAGGACGAAACATCTGGAATGCTTGACTATTGGTTATTTTCCTAGGGACGTGTACTCTCATCCGCATTGTGATGATCCACTCCCTTGCTAGCTCCACCCCACTTTTCCTGCCCAAGCTCAATGATTGCTCCTTTCCTGTACATGCTGCATAGAACTCCGATTGCTTTCGTCAGATGTACCACATTTTTCTATCCACTTATCAGACTTCGAGGGATCATTTGGAGTTTCAGGTTCCAGCCTCCTTGTTTTGTTGTGAAGAGAGCTGAAAATAAACATGGCCAATGCATGTATCTCTGTGGATGGGGTGAGTCGTCGGAGTGTACAATGGCCTCAGGAGTCGGTGTTGGCTTGGTTCAGGGGACTGTACAAGTTCATTCCAAGGGTCTTCCAATGGGTTCTCCACACTGCTTTCCATGTGGCTGTAAGAGTTTACATACCCACCAGCATTGGATCAGTGTTCCCCTTTCCCACAACCCTTCTCCAGCACCTTGAGATTATCATTTGTTTTCTGACCCTAGCCAGTCTTATTGGGAGAGTAAGATGATATTCTTAAAGTGATTTTGATTTACAATTCCTTAATTATAAGTGATGGTGAACACTTCTCAAGGTGTTTTCTCACGCTGCCACTCTGTATTCTCCTCATTGTGAAGTCCTCGTGTTTCAGCTCTATTGCTCCCCATCGTTAATTTATTAGTGGGGAGGGAAGTTGGACGTCAGTTTGGTTTTCTTATCCTTCTTTGATTTTATTTGCAGATAGTTTATATATTCTGGAACTTAACGCTCTGTCAGATTGGTTTCTTGCGCGGTGAAAGTTTCTTCCCACTCGTGGGATTTCTCTACACTTCCTTGATTTGTTTTCTTTTGTGATTGTACAGAAGCTTGTTTGAGTGTTTTAATGAGTGGGTCCCCGATATTATTTTGTCACATTTCGACGTCTTATAGTTCTTGATTTTGAGCTGCTTTCTTGGATTGTAGGAATCTTTTCCTGATGCGTATGTCTTGTTAGTCTTCGCTGCCAACTTTTTCTCTCTATGCCTCAGCAGTAATTGGTAGGTTCACATTGAGGGTCTTTGACCATTCTGGAGCGTTGACCTTTGTAGACAGGGTGAGATTTCTGTTACAGTTTAATTTCATTCTTCTACATGGGTGATCCAGTTTTGCTCACACCACCTGCTGAAGATGGCTGTCTTTTCCTACCATTGTGTTTTCTTGGTTCCCTTGTCAAATATGATAGATCGGCTGAAATTGTATGCTCTCAAGTTTGGATCTTGATTTTTGTTCCATTGGTCAACAGGTTCTGATTTTGTGCCAGAAGTACCAGTGCTGTTGTTCATGATATTAGGCGTAGTATAGTTTTAAACCTGGTATAGAGATCCCCCCTGCGTAGCTCATTTTCTGCTCAGAGACGTGTTTTTGGTCTATTCGGAGGGTCTTTTTTTCCATGTGAAATTAAGGACTTATTTCCAAGCCTGTTCATATGCGCAAGAAACTTCTTTGGGGATTTTGATTGGAATTGAGTTAAAGCATTAATATTCACAAGAGTTTCAGATTAAGGACATGGATATTTTTACAACTGTTAATATTTCCACATCCATGGGGCAATGGGGAGGTTTGCCACTCTTCTGAGGTCTTCTTTCATCATTTACTGTCTTTAAGGTTCTTAAATTTTTGTCTGGTAGACGAATCTTTAGTGTCGTTTGGTTAGGTTTTTGTTCCTAGGTATTTTATTGTTCCTAGGGCTACTGTGAGGGAAGGTCTCTTTGAGTTCTTGCTCCAGTTGCTTGTTCTTGGTGTAAGAAAGGGTCAATGAATTTTTTTTTTAATTAACAATTTTTATTGAGTGCTTTGTGCACATTTCATACATTTTTTCCAATGTCAGTTCAGGCTTATTCCCCTTTCCCTCCCCCCGTGCCGCCGCCCCACCCCATCCCATCATAGATCATGCATTCTTCGCCATACAACTGTTCCGGCACTCTTTCTCTCCAGTTTTTTTTTTTTTCTCATTTTTCTAGCTATAAGGATTTAACCGAATGAGTACAAGGCATCCTTCATATGTGCAAACCTATCTGCAGGCTGTTTGTGCCCAAACACCTACAGCCCCCACATCCAGTGGGGGGTCACAGGTTGTCTGTTCAATCAAGTCGATCAAAAATGGAGACCTGATGTCGGACTAACAATTGACCGATTGCTATAGTCTTCACCTATTCCACCCCTAAAATCGCCAGCCCTTACATTTCTACACACGCCCCATCCTATCCGCAGGTTAGTTCACCTAGGGACATTAGAAAAGGGGGGGCACAGGTGGATGGGAGGTAAAACAGTTGCCACTCGTCTCTGGAGCTGTTGACTCTGGTCAATTTATGGTCAATTCTGGCATGTATTACCTTCATGTGGCTGACAGATATTGGTCAGGAATACCTTTCGATCCCCTTACTAATGAAAGAAACAAGCAATTAGATATTATAGGTACTTATTAGACGCAGCACATGTAATAAGTTTATGGTGAGGTTACTTTAGGCATGAGACACATAGTCTAGGATATGTTATCAGTGAAAAGATTACAATTATTTCCCCCTGTTAAATATAACAGTGTCCTACTGTGGCTTATAACATCCTAACCTGGTAAGAGGACGTTATGAGCTCACTTGGTTGGGCTTCAGCCAATGGGTTTATATTCCATCTCCAAGGGAGAGCCGTAGCAATAGATTCTGGGGTACAGGCACATGCTTGCCTTGCTTGCACCAGGTATCTTCCAAGCACGGTGAGTGTAGCATGGGCTGCCTTGACGGTACTGGAGTCATTGATCTTGACTAGGGGCGAGACCCATATTTGCACTTTATTTGGTTTTAGTGGCCCTTGATCCCAAAGGCCCCACAAAAGGTAAGGCTCCTTTACCTCTAAGTTGGCGATACCCTTACAGAGGAGACCGGCAATAAGAACCCGGTGGCTGTCCCGGAGAAGACCCTGACGTTAAACATGGGAGGGATTGTGATTGAGCTGTACACATGCAGGTGTATAGATGGCCTCTGGAAGGCCATTGATTTTTTAGGGTTTATTTTGTATCTTGCCACTTTTGAAGTCTTGTTAATCTGTTCTAGGAGTTTTCTGGTGGAGTTTTTTTTTTTTTATTTATTTATGTATGTGACACATATTTAAATCATGTCATCAGAAAATAGGGTTAGCTTGAATTCCTCTTTTCCCCAATTAGTACTCCTTTAATTTTACCTCCTTCTTTCCTAATATTGCTCTAGCACAGTGTTTGCATCACAGCACTTGTAGCGCCCGCGCGGAGTGGTGATGAGGGGCAGGACTTTGCCGAGTTCCTTACCTTGAAAAGGCGGAATGTTTGTCTGTCTGTCTCGTCATTTCCCCATTTGAGATGATATTGGCTGTGAGTTTCCTTGTATATGGCTTTGATTTTTTTTTTTTTAATTTTTAATTATGTTGAGTATGTTCCCACTAGTCCAATTCTTTCCAGGTCTTTAAACATGTAGGGATGTGGAATTTTGTCAAAGGCTTTTTCAGCATCATTTGATGAGTGGCTGTGGGTATTTTGTCTTTCATCCCATTTATGTGTTTGATGATGTTTATTGATTTTCATATGTTGAACCATCCCTGCATCTCTGGTATGAATCCAACTTGGTCATGATGGATGATCTTCTTGATGTGGGTCTGTATGCGATTTGCCAGTATCCTGTTTAGAATTTTGGCATCTGTGTTCATTAGGGAGATGGGTCTATAATTCTCCTTTTTAGTTGTATCTTTGCCTGGTGTTGGTAATAGAGTGATGCTGGCTTCATAGAAGGAATTTGGGAGAATTCCCTCTGTATCCTTCTAAACAGTTTCAGTAATAATGTTTGTAGGTTTTTTTGAAATATTTTATAGAATTCTGTCATGAAACCATCTGGGCCTGGGCTTTTTTTAGTTGGGAGGTTTCTTATTATGTCTTCAATTTCTTCATGTACTAGGGATCTGTTTAAGCTGTTGATCTCTTCTTGGTTGAGCTTTGATAATTCCCAGGATTTCAGATATTTATCCATTTCTTCTAGGTTTTCAAACTTGGCAGAGTATAGGTTTTGAAGTATTCCCGTATGATTTTCTGGATCTTTTCCTTGTCTGCTGTGATATTTCCCTTTTCATCATGGAATGTATTGATTTGGAGTTGTGCTTGGGTAAGTTCTACCAATGCTATTATACAAAGCTACAGCACTTGATATAGAACCAGAATCAGTCAGAAAACTGGGATCCATCTCATCTCCAGGGGCAGCAGTATCCACCTACATTTTTGTGTATTTTTTCTTTTAAGTGAACTGCAATCCATTAGTAAGAGAATTGCAGACGTAAATAGGAAGTGTAAGCTTGGGCTTATGGTGAACACAGTGATCAGTCATTGGCCCACACTAACCACTGCAGGGACTTTGTTGTGATGTGTCCATCTTCTCAGAGGATAAATACAGTTTTGGTTCTAGAAGAACCAGTCCTGCCAGGATTATTTGATGTGCTACCAAAAGCAATCATTTCTTTCTTCCCCTCAGGGTATCTGTCAAGATAGCATTTTCATATTTCTGATATCTTTGACTTTAAAGGTATTTTTAAAGGAAATTTTCAATTAAATTTAAATGATGAATGATGTTCTGTTTTATCAATATATGTTTTATTTACAGAAGTCTTTGAAAATATATTTCAGGAAGATTACAATGATTGGATTAAAGTCTCATCAATGCTTTTTTATGTCAGATAGTACTGGCTATGAAACTCCACCCTTCAAAGGATAAGGATCTAATAAGGAATTAAAAAAGCATGTCAAACTCTTTGTTAAAAGTAGTTACCCATACTTTATTTAAAATAGAGAATATATTAACAATAAAATTAAGATTGATGTAATTGAAAGAAGTGATTTCTACTTAAATGTAATTGAACTGTTAAAGGTTTCCATTGGGCATGATGCATCTTATTCTACATGCTTATTAACACTTTTTTATAATCAAATCATTTCACTCTGAATTTAGCAGGCAGAACTTCTGAATGCATGCAAGATAATGAGTTCTTTATTGCAAATGTGTTGCTTCCTCTCTTGAATTTTTTCTTATGTGTTCCTACTGCCTCCTTATTTATACCTGGGAGTTACATACATAAAATATTATGGCTCTCCTCTGTTTATTCCTCTTCCTCTTCATCTTCCTCCTCCTCCTCCTCCTCCTCCTCCTTCTTCTTCTTCTTCTTCTTCTTCTTCTTCTCTCTCTCTCTCTCTCTCTCTCTCTCTCTCTCTCTCTCATCAGCAGAATCTATTGTCACATTAGAGTTGTGAGCCTTGGGGCTAGACAGATGGCTCAGCAGTTAAGATCACCGGCTGCTCTTGAAGAAGCCCTGGGTTTGATTCTCAGCACCCAAGTGGCAGCTAACAACTGTCCTTAACTCCAGTTTCAGGGTAGCCAACACCCTCTTCTGACCTCCACATTTATTGCATGGCATGGGTGTACTCACATGCATGCAGGCAATACATGCATACACATAATATAAAATAATAAACTGTCAAAAAATAAAATGTGTCTAAAAATAGTTCTGGACCTTCTAGGATGTGTAATTATGTCAGTGACAATGGCTGCCATTTATCATGGAACTTACTGAGCATTTTGCCTTCATGTGGCAAAAACACTATGCAGCATGTATAATTGTCTGCCTGTTAGGAGAGACAATTCTGCCTGGTAGTAATTAAGTGCCCTTCAATTAAAAGACTAACTCAAAGCCACAGTAATGGTGTGGGATGGAGACAAGTTCCAGATATAGATAACATTGGTTCTGCCCTCTCAGATATTAGGCTAAAATGGAGAACAGAAATGCCTAGTCAATTCAGGGCTTAGAGAGGTCAATTCAATGACTACATTGCACTTGTCTTCACATATTCTTAAAATGAGTTACCATGTACTAATTATTGGTAAAGAGCACAGGATCACTTTCCTAAGATTAGTGACAAGTTATCAAAAAAATTTTTGGGAAAAAAAAATCAATGCTTTATTGCTATGCTCTGACAAGGAACCTCATTTCAACATAAAGGACTCATTTCATTGCTTCAAGTAAGAATCCAACTTGTAAAATTGCCTCAAATTGGAATTCTAGTTCTACTTCTTATCTGCTACACCATGAAGTGTAGGTGTGAATAGTTACCTCATAGCCTCAGGAAAAATTATCTATGTTATTGGAAGAGTTCCTGGTACATCATGCTGCCTATTATTATCATTACTGTTATATCTTAGTTTCATGAAAAAAATAACACAGCCATTCCTCAAAGAGAAAATAAGATCTAACTCATCATGAATAACAAGATACTTCAGAAATGAAATAATAATGCTTTAAAAATAATAATTCTTTGGGAGATGAGTCTAAAACATCATATATTAAATATTCCATTTCCTAATGCTTCCCCAAACCCACTGATCACATAGTTTGCCACAATGATTTCATGTCATCTTTATCTTAACAACATGGGGATATGATCCTAATTGTATCCAAGCTGGGAAATACTAAGTATAGGAAATACCTACAGGGAGATGGATTAACACAGAGGGTAATTGAACTGTAGTCAATGTACTATCTTTTAAGGGTGCAAAAATTCATACTTAGAAATAAAGTCACTTTAGTAAATGGATATTAAGCATTTTGTGTCCTGAACCTAAAATTTCTTGATGAAAATAACACTAGGGAGAGATAAGTGGTATCACTGATGGAATTCATGGCATTTTACCCCAAAATGTGACACTTTGACATTTGAGAAATTAGCAGAAGTAGAAAAGTTAAGTTTTTCCATGCTCTTTTCCCTGAAAGAGGTCATAAATCCTTGGAAGAATTTTCTGATCTTCTTACAAAGCAGATCCTCATGGGTGAGGTCTCATATTTATATTTAAAGGAAAAGACTATCTTTGTTACTGAAGGTCATGTTAATCCAAGTTTATCATTACATTTTATTCTTTGTTCTATCATATTCTTCAATATTGTCTATTCTTCATCAAACCTAACAAAAGAAATATACAAATTTAAAACTATCATTAAGTCTTCATTTTCTTTTGAGTATTCTTAGATCACATAAAACTTGTATGAAAGAAATTCATAGACTTTTATTTTGTGTTTTTGAGACAGGGTCTCCCTATAGTCCCAGCTGGCCTGGAATTCACTCTGTAGACCAGGCTGCCTCTGAACTCACAGAAATCCACCTGCCTCAGCCTCATGGGTCCTCTGCAAGAGCAGTCAGTGCTCTTAACTGCTGAGCCATCTCTCCTGCCTCAAAATTCATAGACATTTTTGCTTGTTAATATAGCTTTTGTTAATACAGTTTTCAAGCAAGAATTTAGCCAAATGGTGGACACCCTTGGTGTGGGTACAGAAGATCCACAGCACCTGAGATGCTTGGGAAGAGATGTAGAGAATATTTTCGTAAGTGTTTGCAACAGGAGTACATCATTTTGGAGAAAAGCTGTTCCCTAGCACAACTGTAATAGAAGGAGACATATGTACATCAACAAAGTCCCCTGATCTAAGTAATTTCCTTGGGTAACAACCCTAAACCAGTTTAAGTATATGTAAGTCCAAGTATCAGTTCTCAATGAGAGGATTCTGCCCTCAGCCAGAGCTTTCATTGAAAAGCTCCCTTAGGGAAAGATGTATTGAGACCACATATGCAAGTGTACAGATGGCCTCTGGAATACCAGAGAGTGTTACCAAAGGCCACTCAACCAAAAAAGCAAATATGGGTCTCCCTGAGTCAAGCAAGACTCCACCGTCAGCACCACCTACACCTCACCTGCCTGGAAATACTGTGCAGCAGAGGCAGCCATATGCCTGTATATCCCAAACCTAATTGGCTATTGACTCTCTCCTTGGAGGAATAACCCATGGCTGATGCCACAAGCTTACATCCTCTACAGGTTAGGAGATGTTATAAGCCACAGTAAGACCCTGTCATATTTAACAGGAAAAAATGTAATTCATGGATTAACATATCATCCAAACATATGTGTCTATACCAAAGTAACCAACTATAACTATTAGTGCTGTTTAAATACCTGTATATCTAGCTGCTTGTGCTTCATTAGTAGGATTGAAAGGTTATTCCTGGACAAACTGTCAGCCCATGAAAGGAAACAGCTAGAATTGATCAGAGTCCAAGACAACAGCCCCAGAGAGAGTGGACTGTTTTGCTTCTAATTCACCTGTGCCCCTTTTCTAAGCCTAGGGAACAATCTGCAGAAGAGGGGGCATGGTAGAATGTAAGGGCTGCGATTGGGGTGAATGGTGAAACTACAGCAATGTAGTCTGGACACTTATTTGATCAACTTGATTGAACATACAACACCTCACCCCCCGCTGGATGGTGGGGCTGTGGCGGTTTGGGCACAACAGCCTGCAAATTGGTTTCATATGAAGGATGCTTGTACTCATGGATCATCACTTATAGCTAAAAAAATGAAAAAAAAAAACATCTGAGAGAAAGATGCAGAACAGTTATGGCAAAATGCATGATCTGGGATGGGGTGGCAGTAGGGGGGAAGGGAAAGGGAAATATGCCTGATCTGAATTGGAAAATGATGTATGAAATGCACAAAGCATCAATAAAAAAATTAATAACATTAAAAAAAGAAAAGCTCCCTTAGGTCATGCATGACAGAAAACAAACAAAATAGCAAGCAGAAGTACCTCCACATTAAAATAGAACAGAACTCTGAAAGCTTCTCACATTGATCTCTTATATCAGGCCCTCAGTCTCCTTTCTTATTAGAATGGTAGACCTCTATAGTCAAAGGGAACCCCAGAAATAACCATAAGTAACAATATGGGCAGTGTCTTCATGGAGTTAATATTCTGTATTTTTTATTTCTCTATCTGTTCTAGTTTGTCTGCAATTGCTGTGACAAAGAACTCTGACCAATACCAACTTGAAAAGGAAAGGGTTTATTCATCTTACATCTCCCAGGTCACAGCCCATCTCTTAGGGAGCCCAAGGCAGGAACTCAGGGAAGGAGCTGAAGCACAGGCCATGGAGGAAACTGTTTACTGGCTTGCACCCCTGGCCCATACTCAGCCTGCTTTCTTATATAATACAGTACCACCTGCTCAGGGGTGGAACCACCCACAGTGGGCTGGGTCCTCCATATCACTCAACAATCAAGAAAATACTCCACAGACATGGTCATAGGCCAGTCCAAAGAAGGCAATTCCCCAATTGAGACTTTCAACTCAGCTGTGTCAGGTTGACACTAAAGCTATCCAGCATACTATCTAAATATTTTCTGTAGGGAAAGAAGAGAACAGCAAGTGTATTTTAGTAAAACTTTCTTATTTATATCCACAAACCCAGTTTTCTCTCTCTAATCATAGTCCTATCTAGATACATCCTTGTCTATTCATCTTTTCTACAGGTGCCTGAGGACACACTTCTTACTTCTTAACTTCCGATCCCAAATAAGCAATGTTTTCAGTGCTTCCCATAACTCCTGCCCTGTCTCTGACCTTTTGGGAGATCTCTTTTGTTTTTAGATAGACTGTTTCTTCCCCCCTTTATTTCTGTCCCCACTGTCTTAATGTCGGTAGCCAACCATTTGGCATAAAAATAGGTCTTTACGGAATACAGCAGAATACATATTATATATTTGCCACTTTGGCCCACTTTGGCCAGCGTCTATCAGTTTAAAATGTCTTTGCACATCCAGTTTGATGCTTAAGGCTCTTCGGATTCATAATGAGGTCATGTGCATGGATATCCTGCTTACTCTCTGCATGCTTTCAGCACACTCATAGAAAACTCACAGCTTCCTCCCAGCTCTTCCCACAACTCAACTTCACCTTTATTTCCCCACTGTCTATACTCAGAAGTAGCCTGACTTTTTTTTTTTTATTTGGCCTTTCTCTTGGTAATGGGTCTCTGTTTGAAATGTGTAGCCTGACCCAGGTGCCACCTTTCTAGTGAAAATTTACAAATCTGCAAGCTAGTATCTCACCTTACATGGGAATACTTTGTGGAAGTGGATTTTTCTAATAGATATTTGGTACGATTTGTATTATCACTTTTTTTAATCCCTTCTGGTTAAATTGTCTCAACAACTTATATGCTGTTCTGTGTCAAAAATTAATTAAGTGAAATAATAAGAGATATCTGTATAAGAATGGTGATTTAGTATAAATCTAGCAATATAAATATTTGTGATCATATTAAATTCAGGTGTTATTTTAGTGGTGATCCAAGTGATTTTGAAATGAGAAGAGACATTAATTTTAGCAGAAGATAGAGGAATTGTTTTTCTATTCTGCAAAGGAGACCTATGAGTGTTTTGTCCATAACACAGCAGCTGGCATATATTGTTCTGGTTCCAAACCCATCAAGAACAATCCTAAAACAAGGGAAAAGGTATCCATCTACAATGTAAAATCCTTCCATCATCTCTTCAACAGCCACTAAAACTCTGCACCAGAATTGGATAAGATGAGCAACTTAAAAAAAAAATTTTTTTTTATTTATTAATGTGTACAAGTGTATTGCCTGCATGTTTTTAACTTTATCAGTGTCGTGCAATGCTGATGGAGGTCAGAAGAAGGCATCATGTTCCCTAGTTCCCCGCCATGTGGGGTGCTGGGAACTGAACCTGGGTCCTCTGAAAGAGCAGTCAGTGCTCTTAACTGCTGAGCCAACTCTTCACTTCCAAGATGAGCGACTAGAAGATGTCTACAACACCTATTCCCAAAGTCATTCTCTCATGCATAAACTCTTAAAAGAGATCTTAATGAATAGAAAGTAATATGATTAATATGGACTTTGAATTTATTAACATAAATAAAGAAGTAATATTCCAGGAAGTAAAACTAGGAGAGGAATTATGAAAAAATGTTTATGTTTTCAAATTCCTTATCAATAAGCAGAGGAAGAATCTGCATTGGCATGGAATTGGGCCACTAACTTGTGAAAATTCCTCTTCATCATATTGTATCCTCAGAAGGATCCAGACTCTAGCTCTCTTATATATTATTGGAAATTTGCAAGGCTGGAAGTTCTAATTATAGAATATTTTCTGAAAAGTACCAATGTAAATCATTCATTTTAGAATATATGAATGTTCTCTTTATGGCAGCTTTATAAATTACAGTGTTTGGATAGAATGTGATTAGATTCCTTACTATAATAATTTGAAATATATTGCTATGATTATTTGACTTTCAAGTTGGGACAGGGAAGACTTGAAAATTTGGAACATTGACTTACTCTCTTAAGATCACATAATATATCTATCTCTATTTTGAGCCTATGAGTAAATGTCTACACTTCTTCCCCAGTGTCCTGAAGCAGAAGGAGCTTGTGATATTTCTTGAATATAGAAAATTTGGGATGTGAGATAAACAAATGGACAGCAGGAAAAGAGAGCAGTTAGGGCAGAACAATAAGTGTGCATAATCATTTCACCGACGCAGAACTGTGTTTTCACATGCAGCAGGGGGACAGGTAAGCATAGGAATAACCTAACCTGGGTGTGGTGGCACATGCCTTTAATCCTAGCACTTGGGATGCAGAGTGAATTCCAGGACAGCTGGGGCTACAGGGAGACCCTGTCTCAAAAAAGATAAAAAATAAAAAAAATAAATAAAAAAAAAGGAATGACCTAGCAGCCTGCATAGCTTGAGCAATCAACACAACCTATTCCTATTAACCTACCTAGCATCCTGCTGGCAACCTGACAACCTCATCTGCATCAGGCTGCATCTGAACCTACTCTATACAATGGACATAAGTTACTCCCCTTAGCAATCTCTCAATAAAGTTGTTTCTATTACAAAATGTTCCTGGATATATCTTGGATTGGAAGACAAGGTCTGATCTGGCCTAGACTGGTTTGATTCACATCCAGTAAGGACAACTGTGTCCTCTGAATTAACTTTTAGGAAGAATCCCCTATTTACCATCTTTTGCATATGCATGTGATTAAAATCAGAATCATCAGGAGAAAGGACATGCAGAGGAAAGAAAAATTGTGCTTAAACAAATCTATCAAAACAAAAATCCACCAAGCTATGGCCCTCTCCTTACAACCATGTCATTTTCTCTTGGATCCCAAGTAAAAGGAATTCTAAATAAATAAATAAACAAATAAATAAACAAACAAATAAGCAGGGCCATTGCATACTCTCTCATTCAGATGGCCAGCTCTCCTCTCCTGGTAGTGAATCCAAATCTTATACTTCTATTTGCTTATAATGAAACTTCTTGGTGCTTTACCTTTTAAAAATATTTTCTTTATTATTTTTATTTTATGTTTATGAGTGTTTTGCCTACATGTGTGTAAGTGCACCTATGTTGTCCAATGCCTGTAAAGATCAGAAGAGGGCATTAGAGCCTCTGGAACTGGAGTTACAGGTAGTTGTTAGCTGCCATGGGAGAGCTGGGAATAGAAACCGGGTCCTCTGCAAGAGCAGCCAGTGGTCTTAACTGCTGAGCCATCTCTCCAGCCCTGCTTTACTTTCCGTGCAGACATTTTCTGGCCAATTCTTTGAAAAAAGTACCAAGTATCTGGCAATACCAGACAGGGACTGCCAGTAGCACTGGCATCTTGGTACTGTGCACTGTCACTTGCACTGACAACTTCTCTTTCCCCTTTCGGATTCCTAAACACACCGGCCCTTTCAGAGCTTCTGGCCCTATTTTCTTCAAGCTGTTTGCTCTTTACTGAATTCCTCTGTTACTCTCAGCTTCCTCCTACTACCCCATTGTACGTACTGCCCAGTCGAAATGTACAGTGCTATGGTCTTTGCTTAGACACCATGTATTTTCCTAAACAAATACCCCAAAGAGGAATATTGTCCCTTGTTTAAACATTCCTAAAAATCGCACCATTTTCACATTCAGATTTGTCAGTTTCACATACTATATGTAGTCACCCCATATTACACAAAATGAAACTTGTGTTATAATTAAATTAATGCATATTAATGAATCAATTTCTCATATTACAAAACGGATTTTAACAGTTTTTCAAATTGCATGTGGAAACAATATTCTCTTAAAAACTGGAATGACTCTCACATTTACAAATTGAAAAATTCGTCCTCATCTGAAATAATTTTTTCACTTGCCTTCTAAGAAATAGCACTCTAGGGCTAGAGAGATGGCTCAGTGGTTAAGAGCACCGACTGCTCTTGCAGAGGACTTGGGTTTGATTCCCAACACCCACATGGCAGCTAAGAACCATCTTTAACTCCAGTTCCAGGGGAATCCAACACCCTCTTCTGACCTCCTCACCATTGCAGGACACCGGTGCACCTACCTACATGCAGATAGTACATTCATACACATAAAATAATAATAAATAAAAAAAGAAATAGCACTCTACCAGTTATCTACTTACTGATGGAAACTTCTAGGTTTCTTTGCTGGATATTAGGACTATTTCTGTTAAAATATTGGGTTGTGTCTACCAGGATGGAGTCCTCCTGTGATCTCCTTCATTACCAGGGTTTATAGCACCACTATGCAAGTAATTCCTCAACTGAAAATGTTAAACTCAGGTTACTTGCAATATTTCAATTTTCTTTGATTAATTTTGTAAATTCACTTTCTCATAAAATTATTTTGTTTGCTTGCAAAAAATTTTCAAGCGGGGCTGTATGCGCTATCATATTGAGCAAGGTAGAATCTTTGCATGTGTCAAATAACCATTCGGGAAAACTAAAATATGTTTAAAACTTAACATCTTCAATCCCCAAGCACATTCCTACATGTATGCACAGCCACGCCCACAGGCACAAATGTGCAAATGCACCTCCAGCTCACTAACTTAGATTGGCCATCTCAGATATGGATCTCTTATGTGCCAGGTAACTCAGATACATTCCTGATTCATCTCTTTTCCTTATTTTCCATATCCCCTCACACTTCTACCTAAAATATACTCTGACTCTGAGCACTAATCATACAGTAGTCTTTGCCAGTGCAGAAAAAGATGCCAATTAATGGCTTAGACAGTTGATATAGCCTCCTTATGTCTGCCTTTCTTCCACCTGTGCCCATCCCCATTTATTATTTACAATCAGTTTATTCTTTTAATCAGTTTATGTCTGCTTGGGTTTGTATGGGTCTTGTGCATGTTGATAGCATTGCTGTAAGTACATATGAGCAAGGTCCCAGGAGCCTATGAGAGTCTATTTCCATATATGTGTGAACCTGCTTGTTTAAGTGTGCCACATGCATTCAGGAGCCTTCAAAGGCCATAGAAGGCATCAAATTCTTGGACCTGAAGTTGTGGGCAGTTGTGAGCTGCCCAATGTAGGTGCGGGGAAATGAATCCAGGTTATTTGCAGGAGCAGCAAGAACTCTTAACCATTGAGTCAGCTCTCTATCCCTGCCAATATTTTCTTTATCACAAAAAGTATGTAACCAGCCCTTGCCTATAGGACTCTGGGTTGTACCCACAAGACTTCTCTAGCCACTCCTGTTATTTATGGCCCTTCTCTCCTCCCTCCAACTGCTACTGTCATTGCTTATACTTGAAGATACAAACATAGTCCCTTCCACCTACTGGACAAGACATTTGTTTCTTTACCTAATATACTGGAGGATCAGATACTTACATAGCTCAAGGCTTCTTTTAACTTAAATCACTGTAAATGTTACTTACAGAGAGAAGATGATTACTTAGTCTCAAGCAGGTTTAACTCCCTAAGCCTTTATCATACACAATGGAATCATTTTCCCCCTAAACTATTGTTAAGTACTATATGTCTTCATGTTTTGGCATTGAGCTTCCTATACCTCGGTGTCATGTTTCTATCATAAAGAAGGGGCTGTAGTACTCAGCACTTTCTCCCTGACTCTGAAAATTAAAATCACACAAACTATATATATATATATATATATACAATATATATGTATATATAAAAAAAAAAAAAAAAAAATGTTTTATTATTTTTTTTTTTTTATTTTTTGTATTTTTTATTTTTTTTATAATATTTTATTTTTTTGAATATTTATTTTTTTTTTTTTATTTTTATTATTTATTTTTATTTTTATGTAATTTTATCTTATTTTATAGTTTTTTTTTTTATTTTTTTTAATTTTTATTATTTTTTTGGATTTTTTTTTTTTTTGTTTATATACATATATATATGTATTATATATTATAATATATATATATATATATATATGTTATATATAATCTGGTAAATGATTAAGTGAATTAATTAAAACAATCATAACCTTTGTCTCAGAAGAAAGAAAATGCCAAAGCAGATGATGGAAAAATTGGCATGAGTAATTTCAAAGGATTTTTCAACACTTTTCTTCTTCAGTTAAAGAATAAAAAAAGAGCAGTTCTGTAGTGTGGAAGGTACAAAGGATTGTACTCCAATTATATGATCTAATGATGATATTTGATCATTCTCCATTTTGCTTTCCTCAAAAGTTACACTCATGTATAGATTTGCTTAAGGATTAATATCACATGCAAAATTTTAAAGAATAATTTGCCAAATTCTATGCACTATTTTTTCTTTCTCCTTTCTTCCTTTCCTTAGATATTTAAAAAGAGATGCCGGAATATGTTATACCACAACCCCATTTTCTTGAGTGGAAACCACTACACAAAGCAGATTACTTTGAAATGCATATTATCACTCACTCAAACATCATGCGATTACTTGACATGAAGCAATAAAGTGTGGAAAGTAGGAACATGTAGGGCTTTAATGCTAAATGGTCCGTAGTCGGCTAGACCCTGATGCAAATGATATAATGGTAGGTATGCAGTTAAATCATGAATGGTTCCTTGATGAATCAAATTATATTAATCACAGTCTTTTTCTGCCTACAGATGTGAACAAAGATGCAAGGCAAGCACTCCAGATGAGGTTTTTGGCTTTATTTTCTTATTAATTTCTTTCTATTCTCTTTGTCATTTTTTTTCCTCTCACCTTGTACCTTTATGGGAAAATTCAGCTGCTATGGTGCAGGTGCTTTGGTGTTGGTTAGATGGAACATGTGGCAAATGGGTTCTTTATTTGGGAGATGTTTAGATTTATTTAAAAGAGAAACAGCTGCTTCTCTTCCCCTTTAACTGCAGACACCTCAGGAAGAAGCTGTAGGGAATAATAACAAATTATTTTATCCTTTTCATCTTGAACAGCAAGATTTTATAGCAAGCTAACTGAACTCCACCTTCTCTCATTCCATCTGGCAAAACAAAATTGATGAAATCAGTGGAGTATTTTAATCACATAAGAGATCTAGTTTTTAGTTGGAATTTCCTCATCCTGGCATCATCATAGGAACTAAGCCATCATTTATTTGCACTACTACAGGGACAATAATGTGAAATCTAAAGAGAAGGCTTAGAGAGAAAAGTACCACAAATGCTAACTGCTAACACAAAACTGGGTGAGGCTCTGTGTAGTTTCCTTATTCTACAGCCATCATGAGAAGAGTCACCATAGACATAGTAGCTTTAGTGTTCCTCCATTAGTACAGAATCCCACAGCTGCAAGGAGAGCTATTGCAGAAAATCGTAATGATTTGGGGGTTGAATTTGTACCTTTCAGAATGTCAAGATCCCAGCCCATTGTCCTTAAATGGCATATCATTGCCAATTGATTGAAATTAGTCTAGCTTGGTTTGGTTTCCCATAACAAGAGCTCATCAAAGAACATGTTATGTCTCTTATTACCACAACTTCAGTATCTAGGCTGTCATTGCGGAGGATTGCTGACTTGCTTGTTGCCAGAGGGACAGTCCAGTCAGGCTTTGACTCCTCTATGATCTTTGAATCAGTCTTCAGCTTCCCTGCTGTATTAGTTACTTTTCTGTTGCTGTGATAAAACCACCACGAGCAAGGGAACTTATCAAAAGAAAGAGTTTATTTGAGCTTACAATTGATGGTTCCAGGGAATCAGAGTCCACTGTGGTGGGAGGCATGGTGGCCGGGGCTGGAGCAGCAAGCCAAGGTTCACATCTCTCAATGAGCACAGAAAGTCAAGAGAGAGACTGGAGACCTCAAGGCTTGTTGAACACACTAAGCCCACCCCCAGTGACATACTTCCTCCAGCACGGCCACACCTTCTAAGACCTCCAAGAACAGTGCCACCAACTGGAGACAAAATGTCTGAATAATTAAAGCCTATAGAGGGACACTCTCATTCAAACCACCACACCTGCTATGAGGTCACTGGCAGCTCACCTGGTGTAATGGAAGCTCTATGATTGGTCACCTACTTTCAGTTATGACTACATATTTTTGCCTGAATTATAGTTGTTTTTTCTCTACCATAAACATAATCCCAAACATGAAAATTTGATCAAGGCAATTCCACTAAAAACTGTCCCTGTCCAGCGGCTCAGTTTTAAAGTATGTATTTCAGTTTGTGGATTTCCTTTATAACATTAAATGTAATACAGCTTTGTAAAATCCATATTGTTATCTTTTTTCCTCTTCCCATCATTGTTCATTACCACCTAAATACATTTATTCTAACACACTTTTTACTTCACCATTCCCAATATCATGAATCTTACAGTCCGTGAAAGAAGTACAATGAATTTCATTTTGTGTTGGTATACAAAATCAATATAGTTTTGTTTGATGTAAACCTTGATCCATAGGCATGTGCTGCATAGCTTTAGTGTCAATTTGACACACCTGTGTTGAGGGAGCCTCAATTGGGGAATTGGCTCCATTGGATTGGCCTGTGGCCACATTTGTGGAGTATTGTCTGATTGTTGAGCAGTGTGGGAGGGACCAGCCCACAATGAGTGGTACCACCCTGGGCAGGTTGTTGTGTACTGTATAAGAAGGCAGGCTGGGCATGAGCCAGGGGAGCAAGCCAGTGAACAGCATTCCTCCATGCCTGTGCTTCAGCTCCTGACTCCAGGTTCCTGCCCTGAGTTCTTGCCTTGGGCTCCCTGAGTGATGAACTGTAACCCAGGAGATGTAAGCTGAATAAACCCTTTCCTCCCCAAGTTAGTGTTGGTCAGAGTGTTTTGTCACAGCAATGGAAGTCAAACTAGAACGAGGCAGTAGTATTTCAATTTCCTTTGACATGAAAAAGCACTTCAGGTTATGGCTGCTGACATACTGGGCAAACAGAATATCTACCTGGTTAACAATCTTTCCAGGCATATATCTTAGGTTTTATTTAATTAACTTCATAGAAATAAATTTTTTTTAATGCTTTCCAGCAAATGTTTACATAAGACCAAAAATATATATGGCCAAAGCTCAATAAAATATTTTTGTAAATGGCTTATACACAGATTCTTTGATTACTGTCCAAATATAACTGCTTCATTGCCAGAGTCAGTGTTCTGCAAATAGAAAAGCGAATCCATATCATAAAAGGAATGGCCGGGCATGGTGGTGCACACCTTTAAACCTAGCACTTGGGAGGAAGAGGCAGGTGGATCTCTGTGAGTTCAAGGCCAGCCTGGTCTATAGAGTGAGTTCCAGGACAGCTGGGGCTACAGGGAGACCCTGTCTGGAAAAGACCCCTCCCTAAAAAATAGAAAAAAAAAAAACATAAAAAGAATGTGTTCCTTGCTACCTGAGATGTAGTCCAGTGTCCTCTTGACACTGTGTCACCATATGCTTACCCAAAATACTTTTGCTCAGTCAGTTGTTTTTACATTTATCATTTTTTTCCTGCCAAGATTTTTGTAATGACATTGAAAAACATCATGAATAAATAAAATAATTCACAAAGATGATTAAGCTAGTTTGTATAGCATACAAAACATCTGTCCATAACTAACAATTAGAAATGGCAATGAGAATTTTTAAAATATTTTATATTGTGAAATAACCATTTGTAACTTACACGTAGTTTAAGCATTGCTTTGAATGATATTTAGGGATTTTCTTTAGCAACTGGATTGAGAGGTGTGGTGAATTTTTGAATGCCTTCTAGAAGAGGTGACAGGATTTTCCAGAGCTTCATCTTATGCATACAATGGTTTGTTTTGGCCAGTGGACTGAGGACCAATGCTTCATAAATAGCCATGAGCCATGTGGTTGAGTGCTGTATATATAGTGTTTTAACTTTTGTTTATTATGACATTTGAACAGTTTTCAATTTTTAAAGATAACAAAGGACTCAAGAGCACACCTTTGAGATGCAAAATAGCCAACCCAGTGGGAGACTTCCTGTGTGTAGTCTGTGCATTCCAGGAAACAATATTCCTCTGCCTTAGTCATCTCAGGGCCATGAACCAGCCACTTAAACCCACATCTATAGTTGAGACTCTGCCAAAATTATTTGAAAGATCAGTTCAAAACGGCGGTCGCACACCTTCTTTTCTGTAGAAACCCCAATAAAAGGCCTAACTTGGTGTGTTAATTAACCTTAGTGTAACTGTGATCAAATACACAGACAACAAATTGGCAAAAGGAAAGACTACTGATTTTGAGGCCTCAATCTGTGGTAGTTTATTCCTATGTGGTAAGGAAGAAATCATGGCTGCTGAAAAACATGGGGAAGCTGTTTTTTCACTGGGTAGGCAGACAAGATTTGGAGAGAAGGGAGCATAAAGGAAGAGGCCCTGACAATAATTTGCCGCCAAGGAGATGCCCTCCTTCCCCCTGCTTCCTAAAGCCAGACTCAACATCCTATTTTTCTTCACCTTTGCATAATGTCAGGATTTTATGAATTCATCAAGGCTTTAATAGGTATTTCTTATTCCACAATCTAACAATGTTACCAGTCACACTTAGCTTTCCCACAACTGCTTTCTACCTCCTTACCATCCTGAGGATTCATAGCATGGCTTGCCTCATATTTCTGAGACTAGTGTATATAGCA
This sequence comes from Rhizomys pruinosus, assembly GCA_009823505.1. NCBI lineage: Eukaryota > Metazoa > Chordata > Mammalia > Rodentia > Spalacidae > Rhizomys > Rhizomys pruinosus. The sequence goes on from VZQC01004214.1 coordinate 287,746, forward strand.
ATTTTGTTTCTCTGACTCTTACCTGTCCACTCTTAAGTGTTTTCTGACTGACACATACCAGCTTGTAAGCTTGGGTTGTTCCCTTGTGTTTCTGCCTTTCTTCATGGAAAGTTCAGAAAGATCATTCCTCCAGAAGGGCTGGTATCCAGAGAACAATGAGAGAACCGTGGAGCAAGAAATAAGTGATTAACTTAGGAACCTAATGGTTTAGGTATGAGTAGTGTCTAGAATTGTTGTCAAACAGCAATATTACCTTGTAAAATACCACCAGTGTTCACAAAGAGGGTGTTAGGTAGAGATTTTTGTTCAGATTTTGGTGCTTCTTGGGAAAACAAAAACAAATACTAATGTTAAGTAGGAGATAGATAAGACATACTGCATATTGCTAACAGCCAAGTGACTGATATTTCCTTCATCTCTGTGTAAGAGTTTATGCCTACTGAATTGAATGAAAGATCTCTTTGTCCGTTGTTTTGTAGCTCTGTTTTCTACATTTATAGCATTTACCACATTTTAGCATTTACCACATTTACTCTTTGATTAGCTATGCTGGGCTCTCAGATCTCACACACCTCGAGGGCAGAGATGATATACATTCCAAGCACTTAGAATGATTCCTGATACAAAATAGGCTTCCGAATCATTTGCTGATTCAAATACCTCCTCAGCCCAGTCTGTTTCTTAATAATGTGTGCCTTTAACCAGATTCTTTATTTTTAGAAACATTACATCATTTTGTGAAAATCAGAGAGTTGAGCTAAATGATTTCTAAGACTGAATTCCTACAACATATTTCCAGGTACCAGAAGTTAAAAACAACCACTTGTTTAACCAAGAAGTTTATAAATTTGCTTATATCTATAAAAATTAATTATAAAAATAATTTATTCGAACTCTTTCAAAAAGGAAAGATTACAAAATGAAGGGGAAAAGCCCTACAAGAATGATTACTATTGTATGTATGTTTATAGAATTGTGGGGTACTAGGAATTGAACCCAGGTTCTTGTGCATACTGGGCAAGCATTCTGCTATTGAGTGAAGGCCCCAATGCTATTGTTTTCTGTAGCTGCATATATATATATATATATATATATACATATAGCCTATTTTTACACTTATGATAAATTTTTAATAATTAAGGTTTCACTGAATATATATTCATGCATAATGCATTTTAAGATATTTCATTTCAAGTAGAATCTCAGTTCATTAAATTTCAGTATATTAAATTTTAAAATGTACTTCTAGCTTTTGAACTTATGAATATTTGCACTAATTGTAGCTTTGGCTGCACTCCCTTAAGACCTGGGTCTTAATCTTCAGTTAATTTTGTTTATTCACTTTATTTAATTTGTTGAACCATTCACCGGTTTACTTAAAAATACACAGCTCTCTTTGAAGGACTACAATTACAGCTATATAGAAAAGGAATAAAGGCTGTGTCTTAAAATGACATTACTACAGTCCTCCACTCTACCAACTGAGCTTTGAAAAGAATCAGAAAAAGATACAGAGCAGGGATGGCAGTGTGCATGAACTTAGGTGGGGTGGGGGGCAAGGAAGACAGGATGAGTCCAGATTGGACTGAGAAATGATGTATGAAACACACATAACTTCATTTTTTTACATTATTTATTTTTAAATATATACTTTGTACAAGATTATCAAATCCAGACCCGTGTCCCCCCCCCATTCCCCACCCCACCAGAGCTCATGAATTCTGCCAAACATGCTTTTCATCTCTTTCTCAGTCTTTCTCGGTATTCTCCAAAACACACATAACTTCAATAAAAATGTTAAAACATTCTTACCTGATTAGTATATGAACAACAATTTGTTGTTTCAGTTAAACTGTGGTATCTGATTGATAGATATCATGAAGTATGTAACAATGTAGGTGACTGTTTTATACATTAGTTATCGAAAGCCTTTAAAATACATTATTCTCTCAATTCTGGCATATCAAAGTCTATGATAATTATTAACTTATTATTATATAGTTGTCAAGTAGTGAGTAATGAGACATCTTTGGCTGCTAATTCTGATTTTACTTCTTGCTGTGTGACCAAGCACCCACTACATAATCTTTTTCAGATTTATCATTAAATAATAATGAAAACAAAAAATGACATTACTAATAGTTTATAGTTTGAACTACAGGTTGAAAAGGAAAACTAGGCTTCCCTAGTGTATGAAAACCCAAATATTTTACCTTTTTAAAAATTCTCAAAAATATTAATTGACTGCTCACCTTCTAGTTTGAACAAACAAGAGATTTTCTAAGCTGCAATGGCAAGGATCCTAATGCAGTTTCAGAGGAATACAGGATTTCCTCCATCTGTTTTTAATTATTTGTTTTGTTTCTTTTTTCAAATCTGTCTTATTATTGAAAGCAAATTTCTGACGCGTGGACAATGTTCATTAATCTTACTAGGTGTTAACAACTAGAGAGAAATCTCCACTTATGGCTATTCATATAAAGTAGACTTTATATAGAGACTGGAAAACAAGCTCACACATTTCCCAGGCCTCCTTGCAGGCAGAGGCACCAATAGTTCTTCTCTGTTCTGCTGGTGGGTATGTGATAAGGTGTGTGCTCTTCTAAAAGATTCAGGAAGAATTCTGCCACAAGCTTCCTAGTCTCCCATTAATCTCATCTATTCACTGGGATGGAGCTTACCTGAGACCAACCAGGTACAGCTCAACTTGTCCCAGATGAGGCAGGAGGGCCATATAATAAACAGTGCTCAGAAGGATAGAGAGCAAGAAGAGTGGATCTCAGAGACACTGTGCAGCTCTACTACTAGATGTCAGAACAAATGTGACTGTCACTGTCCAAAGCAGCACCTGCTTCTCTCTCATGTATTTTCTCAGTTGCTTCATACAATGCTTCATTTCCCACAATACCCACTTAATCCATTTCTAGAATTAGATGTCAATGCCACTATACAAACAAAACTGCAGGTAGTGTCTAGGAGTTGATGAACTAACTGATGGCAGACACTTCTGTAGCATTCATGGACTCATGAAGTGACTATACTTTGTACCGAGACACTGAATATTATATATTTTATTCCAGTTATGCCCTGGAATTATGCTTAATATATTAATATGTAAATTAGAACAAATGTATTACAAGATCTTCAGATCCCTTCTATGTTTCCACTGACATGACTCATTCTGTGTCATATGTATTAGGTCAGGTGTCTCTACTAGTATTTAAAATGCTTTACCAAATTTTATAAAGCATAATCATGTAAGCTATATAAAAAATACATAGTTTTAATTTCTGAAAAAATGTTTATATTCATAACTGATTAATTCTCAAATTGCTGCCTCATAAAAAGAGAAGTTAAAAGTCAGCTAGTGTCAAATACAGCAATAAAATTAGACTATCCCCATTGCATTTTTCCAAATTTAAAATGTGCAAAATAAATGTACATATGCTTTCTAAAACTTAAAATTTGGATGTGCTGGTAGTTGCTTTGAAAGACTGTTGCATTTCATGTCACACATATTTGTGCTGAACTGTATGCATGTTGATTACTGGCTGAAGTTGGAGTTGTTAAAATACCCCTCATAATTTATCCAGTTCAAGTGGCAATGAAATTGTGGCAGATGATGAATAAATATGAAACGCTTCCTTTGTTAGCAGCTGTGTCCTTACTGAGATTCAAGTTACATAGAAGAAAAAGGGGCGGTTGTGCCATGAGGCCCAGGAGTATTTATTACACGAATCTCAGTAGTGAACTAATGACAATCAAAAGAATTCTATTTTTGTCAGGCACCCAAGGCACACAATAAAATATTCATTTACCTTACACTGCATATAAAGCTGTTTCCTTAGCACATTTTTTTTCTTGTATGGAATTGCTATAATGTGGTTCCCAGTACATTAAGCACCAATGCAATTATTACCTTCCTTGTATACAGCCATCTAAATTAAATATCATTAAGTGAAATGCTATTCTAAATACAGTATATTTTTATAGGAGTGTTATCTACATTTTCTGAAAATACTGTGTTTATTTGGTCCAGTGGAATTTGAGGGATTATTATTTATTTTATTTTTTTTTTTTGAGGCAGGATCTCCCTGTAGCCCCAGCAGACCTAGAATTCTCTATGTACACCAGGCTGATGCTGCTCTCATAGAGATCTGCCTGCTTCTGCTGTAACACTGACCTATTGTTAAAATTCCTTGGTGGGTATTGCAATGTCCATATCCTCCTGCCTTGATCCCAATGGCAAACCAAGTTACAAAACTGGAGTCTAGGAAACAAATGAGTTTATTTTGCTTACGTATAGAGTAGTGGGAGAGGCGTACTTAAAGGAACATGAGCGCTCCCCAGGAAACAAGTTACCCCAGAAAGCTTTTACCCAGTCATGGATGATAGCTTCCCCATAGCCACACAAAATGGTGAGAGAATTTGTTAGTTTTCCCCAGACGAAACATTCCATATCCCCGCCCCAGACCATGTGCAATTGGGGGCTAATTTCTCATCAAGGTTTGGGAGACAGTGTTAGAATCTCGGGTGAGGGTCCCATGACTCTCCTGGCCTCTCCTTCCATGGGGAGTGTGAGCAATCAAGGAGCCTAGATGTGATGAGGTTAGACAGGAAGTCGCAGGAGAGCTCAGGAAGACAGCATTTGTATGTCAGAGCACAGTCCTGTACAGCATTCCATATAATCCATTAAAATGGTTTACAAACTTTTATGCATATTAAAATTCTCCCAATAATTTTTTAATGTCCCTAAGTTTAGGGACACATGGCAAACCAACGGGAAGAGCTAAATCACACTACTTTTTAAGTTCCCTAGGAGATTTCACTTAGTGTTTCTGGCAATCAGTATAGTATCAATGATTCAGATCTAAGGAAAATTGTCTTAGAGATCAAGTTTGAATTTTCAGGTTTAAGGAGAAACATTCAGGGGTAATAGAACATAACAAATCTGAAGCTATTTGTTTATTTATTTATTTAATTTTTATTTTTGTCTTCTGTAGGTGAGAACTGAAGTATATTTCAAGAAGGTATTATCCCTGAAGTCTGATTTGCTTAGCCACAGCCACAAATGTATATGTATATATCTATGTCTTTAGAATTGATTCTACGGTTTTTGTTAAAAACCTTTTTTTTTTAATTGATGCTTTGTGTATTTCATACATCATTTTATAAATTGTTGTTGTCCACATTTGTTTTACTTAAAATCTGTATAACAATAACTTTGGGATTAACATGTACAAATGTTCTCTATAATTTTTGTGTTATACAGTGTCATCTTGTAACATTCTCTTTTACCTGTAGGATAATTTAACTTAAGGAATTAAATTTGCTTCCCAAATTAACAACATACAGTCACCCAAATCAGCTTGGGTAAATTTAATGAAATTTACACCTTGATTCCTACCTATAGGTATGTGTACTACAACTGCCTTTTTGAGACTCATGGGTCAAAAAATAAAAACCTTTTTGTCAAAAAAAAAAAAAAGAATTGATTCTATGGGCTGGAGAGAACGCCGACTGCTCTTGCAGAGGACCCAGGTTCAATCCCCAGCACCCACATGGCAACCGAGAACCATCTTTAAGTCCAGTTCCAGGGGAATCTGACCCCCTCTTCTGACCTCTGCGGCATTGCAAGACACGGGTGCACCAACCTACATCTACATGCAGACAGTACATTCATACACATAAAAAATAAATAAAAATTTAAAAAATGTTTAAAGAAAAGAATTGATTCTAAAAGTAGCTGTAAGAAGTGAAAAGTAGCTTGCAGAGTGTTTATTAAATATCCTATTGGGAAACTTTAATGTTTATTAAGTCACCACAAACATACTGAGGCTTATCCAAAAATAAAAGAAATGAACTGATGAAGTTAGGTAGTAGATCATATAATTTAATAAGAACAAAGTTGGGGGACTAGATAACATTTGATTTTGTGAGATATATTCTCATGACTTAATAAGATACAGCTGGAGGTATGTCATGAGATACATAGCTTTCAAAATTAGAAGGAGCACTCTTACAGGGCCGAAGCTCAGCAAGCTTAAAGGGCTTGTCTAGTATGTGCAAGATACTGGGATCAATCCCCCAAGCTATCAAAAGTAAAAACAATTTGCTCTACATAGTAGCTCACATGGGCAATCCCAACAATCTAGAAACTAGGCTAACCATGGGTTCCAGGGCAGCCTGGGCTAAAGAAAAAAAGTTCTAGGAAGATGGAGCCACAAAGATCCTGTCTCAAAAAAGGCAAGAACAAAGAGCTCCACTTTTTCCCTGAATTTAATCAAATTTTCTCTCAAATTATTTAGCAATTATGAAAGTTTTAAAATGAAATTTACATGATCAAACAAACATATGTCAGTACGGTTCAGTAGGAGATACAGTGAAATGTTTATCATTTTTTTTTTAACCTAAGCTTCTTCTGTCTTGCAAATAGAAAGCAAACACCAGAAGCCAGAGTGAAGAGAAGACAGAAGTAATAGCTGGGCCATGAGTATGCTTCATCTGAAATGAGTTTAGATCCAGGTAAGTTTGCCGACTTCTCTGTTGCATGCTTGTTCAACACATGATCCCACAGCACTATTTTTTTTTAAACTTACAGATTCCCAGCCTTCAAATGGTGAAAAAACTCAAGGAAAAGAAACATTTTGGTTGGACTATGACAATCTTCGCTTAAAACTTTCAGAGTATATCAGGTCTATAGAAACAAACACCTATATCCCATTACTTGGGGAGGAGAGTTGGGAAGAGAATCCAAGGAACTAAAAACATTTAGGAGGTGATAACTGATCTTTGAAAACATATCTGTTCATTGATTTATGGATGGGGGATCCATATTTTTATCTTTACCCTAATCAAAAAGCAAACTACTATTTCTTTTCACCTTTTATTTCAGCAAGAAGGAACCAGCATATTTGTACTCACTAGCTAAAAACCTGGCCAATACATGTGTTTTTATTCACACATTTGAAGTATCTTAAAATTATGTGTCAATATTTTTCAGAAGAAGAATTATTTAACATTTGAAACTGCTTTTAAATTTTATAATTAAAATGCCTCTTGATCCTGAGTATATCATTAACAAAAACAAAATAGGCAAATCAAAATAAAATATAATTAGGCTGTCACTGGACTTAATTTCACCTGCCCTGTTTAGTTAGAGGTGAGTAACTAGTTCTTCATATGTGCGGGCAGCTGGGCACCATATCTGCTTGGGTCACATTTCCTGTCTAGCTCCTAAAGATACCAGAGCACAAACTTCCTGGAATGTTTAAAAATGATGGCATACAGGTAAATAGAGCTAAGATAAAAATGGTAGTGTCTCAGATACCTAAGATATTAAAGGGCACCACGGTCATTTTTTCTCACTTGCTATAGTGTTAGGGGTGGTATAATATGTGAGTTTGGAATGGAGGTCAGAACAAAATGCTTTAGATGTCATTAATAAATAGTGGATATCTACAAATTAATAACAGTGATATTTCTAGGTCTGATGCTTGATTGGAATTTCAGTTTTTCAAAACTTGGAAATTGAGTCACAAATGGCCCAGGCATGTACATACTATTCTTATCTGGCCTCCTTTGGCCTAGGCCCCTTCCACTACAACTGCCTCAGAGTGCCAGCCTAGCAAGTTCTGTACCATGTCCCATCCACTGGGACACCATGCTCCTGCTTTGGTTCCAGCCCCATTCCTCATTCTCGCGGGTTCCAGGCTCACATCTTCTTTGCTTTGCTATTCAGAACATGTCTAGTTAATCCCCATCATCCCAAGTTGTCCTAGGCCTCTCTCTCTGCTGGTCATCCTAGAATAAACTTGTTGCTCCAAATAAACAAAATCAAAAGTGAGATCCTGAAACACATACCAAATGACATTTCATATCTGAAAAGAAAGCCACAAAACTACAATAAAAATAAAAACAGAACCAAATTTCTACTCAACAAAGGCAGACTAGGATGTCATATCAGACACACAACTAACAAAGTAGAAATCCACATATGTAGATCACAAGGAAAAAATACAAATAATATGAAAAACCAATAAAATATGCCTTTACCAAATCTCACCAGTCCTATAGAAGTGTTCTAAAAGAGAAGTACAAAGAGGAATCCAGGAGGCAAAATTTAAAAGAGAATTATAAACATGATCAAAGAATTCAAAGACTTTAAAGAATACAGACGAACCATTCAAAAACTCAAAGAAGAATAAACTCTTGGCTCAAGATTAAGAAAATACAAATACATGGTTGAATGGAATGACAAAGACAGCTGAGGACCAAAAAAGTGAATTCACTAAATAGAAATATTGAAGAAAGCTCAACTAGAGTTGAAGACCAGAGTAGAATTGAAGAACTCATGAACCAATTTGAAACGTTAGGAAAAAGCCTCACATCATAATGAATCAAATGAAAACTACATCATCAATACTAGATGATAAAGTTGAAGTATTGAAATGCCCAAGCAAAGAATATGGGGGAAAAAAACCCAACAGCAATGGAAAATGTGGGACATCATGAAAATACACAAATCTATGCATCATCAGCAAATAAAGGAGAAGAATCTCATGTTAATGGCATTTTCCTAATCTTCAACAAGATTATAGAAGAAAGCTTCCCTAACTTAAGGAAAGTCATATGCATACAGATACAAAAAGTACACAAACACCAAGTAGTCAGGACCAGAACAGAAAGTTCCCACATGTCATAGTAAAAACACTAAACATACATAATCATAGATGCCAATCCAAAATGCTTTATACAGAAAAACTATCATAGACAAAGGAGAAAGGCATTATGATTCTAATATCTGACAATGGTCTTCAAATTAAAATCACTGATCGAGGATGTTGTAATTTCATTCTTATATAAGTAATAATCCAATAAGAAGATATTACATTCATGAATATATATATATATATATATGACTTTCCTTTAGAGAAGTTTTCTTCTATAATCTTGTTGAAGATTATATACACATATAACTCAATGGCACAGTGTTTTTTAAGCCAATTTTTAATTGAAGCTTTGTGCATTTCATACAAAATTCCAAATCAAATCTTGACCTGTGTCCCCCTCCCTGCCCCCCCACCCCACCAGAGAGGCACACTGTTTTGTGTAAAAAGTACTAATGGATTTGAAGACACAGATTAAGAACAAATCCATAGCAAGAGGAGATTTCAGTAACTTACTTTTTCCAGTAGACCAGTCAACTAAACAAACAATAAACAGAAACATTTGAAGTAAGTGATATCATACATCAAATATACTTCACAGACATCTACAGGATATTCAGCCCAACCACCAAAGAATATAGATCTACTCAACAGCTCGTGTGAGTTCCTCTAAAATAGATCACCTGCTGGGGCACAAAACAAATTTTATCAAATACAAAAACATTGAAATAATTCTATGTATTCTGTTGGACCATAGTACGATAAAGCTTAAAATCAATAACAAAAGAAACTATAATTGGCATATGAATTCATGGGGATTAAATAACACACTTCTGAATGATGAATGAGTCAAAGAAGACATAAAAATAAATAAAAATATTCCCGGAACAAAATAAAAATTATAACACAGCATAATAAACCCCTGAACATATTAAAAGAACACAAATAAATGACTTAATGGGACAACTCAAGAATCTGGAAAAGGAAGAACAAACCAAACCCAAACTCACTAGATGAGAAGAAATGATAAAAAATCAAAGCAGAAATCAATAAAATAGAAACAAAGACAACAATTAAACTAATCAATGAATCTAAAAGCTGGTTCTTTCAAAAGATAAACAAGTGCTAACACCTCAAGGACAGAGAGATCTGGACAGAATCGCTGGACAGGTGGCAGCTGCCAACAACAAGCCTTAAGAACAAAGGATGCTGGGTTAATAAATTGCCTCATTCGTACTCTTAAAAAAAAAAGATAAAGAAGAGACACACACCATTACCAAGCTAACCAAAGGAGGAGAAGGAGGAGGAGGAGGAGGAGGAGGAGGAGGAGGAGGAGGAGGAGAATGATTCAGCATATTATAGGGGAACAATTTAAAATCTTATAGTCATTAAAATAGAAAGTCTAAAAAGAATTGTCTGATTTCTAAATCTAATATAGCATTCAAAGTTAAACCAAGTAAAGATCACCAACTTTAAAAAACAAAAACAAAAACAAAAAAAGCAACCAACATAATAGACAGGGTGTGGGCAGCTGGTGCTGAGCAGCATGGCCCAAAGGTTTCTGGGAGTTGGGGAGCTGAGTTTTGAACTCAACTCACAGGGCACGGACAGCTGGTGCCAAGTGTAGGCAGCTGTGAAGACCAGCAGTTTTGACCCAGAGGTTTCTGGGAGCTGGGGAGCTGAGGTTTGGGCTCAGCTCACAGGGCATGGGCAGCTGGTGCCAGAGTGGCAGGGGAGGATACTGGCACACCAGCTAAGCAAGCAACTCACCCCCCCCCACCAGAGAGTTGCTGGCAGCAGAGAGAATACAGTCCTCAGAAGGTGTCGTCTGGGTTGTTACCAGCCCAGTTCTTGTGGAACAGAAAGGGAAGAGTGAATTACGTCTCCCAATAATATAACCAAAATGGAAAGCCTGAAACCTAGACAAGCCAACACTCCATACATAAGAAGAATACAAGGAAGGTACCTGAAGGAATCAAGGAAAGCAATCCTTCAACAAGGTGAAGAGGCATTCAAGATTCACATCAGAATATAGACAAAAGGCAAACCACATGCCGAGAACACAACGAAAGAACAATATAGGAAAACTGCAGAATAACTCCACACCAAACTCTACGGAGCATGTGGAGGACTCCTACAATGAATCTCCCTAGAGGTAACCCAGGACAGGAATCGTAGATAACAATGACAGATACATTCAATGAAATCATAGAACGAAGGGGGGGAGAGAACGAAAAACACAGAAAGGACTTAGAGGGAGACAATGACAAACTTCGGAATGGACTAAAAGGAGAAAATGACAGACTCCAGAAAGAGCTAGAGGAAAAAAAAAATGACAAACTCCAAAAGGAAGTGGAAATACTGAAAAGATCCAATGCTGAAATGAAAAAGGAAACCAACGAGCAAAACAAGGAGCTACAAGAAAACATTGAGAAGCTCCAAGAGGAAGTAGAAATAGTAAAGAAAACATAGGAAGAAATGAAATAGGAAATAGAACAGGCATCAATCAAAAGGAAAGAATGGGAAAAAGCCTCAGAAACAGAATGGAAGAAGAAAAGAGAATATCAGACTTAGAAGATAATACAGAACAACTAAAAAGCTTAAGTAAAGACTATGAAAAATTAAAAAATGCACAAGAGTGTAACAACCAGGAAATGTGGGACACTATGAAAAGATCAAACCTCTGCATCATAGGAATAGAGGAAGGAGAAGAATCCCAAGAGTATGGTGTGTGTGTGTTATATACAGAGTCATATATATATATATATATAGATATATATTATAGATATATAAACTCCTAATAATATACCTATAGATATATATATATATAGATAATATATATATATATATGTATATATACTGTAGCAATACAAGTTAGAGAGAACAACAACAAAAGAACTGAAAAAAAAAACTCTGGAAAGACTCAGAAAAAGATACAGGACATGTATGGCAGAGTGTAGGGACTCAGGTGGGATGGGGGCATGGAAAGGGAAGAGATTATAGATTCGATTGTGAAATGATGTATGACCTATGGAAAAAGTTTAATAATAAAAAATTATTTATATTAAAAAAACATAATAAATAAGGAAAAGCCTCCCAACTTGTGGGGTCCTCCATGTCTCCACAGGCTAGTCACTGGTGGTCTCTCACTCATGTTTTGCATGCCAAGCCACAAACTGAGACAGGGAGGGGGAAGTGACTCTGAGTGGATCAAACAAAGATCCAGGAGCTGGCTTCAAGGGGCCAAATAACTCATTTATTTGCAGAAGGTTAGGGTCTTATATAGCAGCTTTTGTCGGGCTTCTGGGGGTGGGCATTCAGGGGAAGTTTATAGTGCACTTTCTACAATAGCCTTGTTTATGCTAACAGGCAGAGGTGCCATTTGGTTCCTGAAAGCAAGGTGTGTTCTTTGGAAGTGACAGGTTTAGGAATGTGACACCTTCTACTGAAACTCCCAAAGGGGGCAGGGGTCAACCATCCATCAGCAAGTAGTGGCAGGCTTGTTTCCTGGCCTTTGCAGTTTGCCAGGACAAAAGCCTGCTCTCTTATTGCTCAGCCAAATGGAATATTGGCCCCAACACCAACTGAAAAAGACTCCAGGCCCAGATGGTTTCCAGAATTCGAAGATCTTCAAGGAAGATCTGTAACCAATACTACTTTAATTATTCAAGAAGATAGAAACAGCAGAACTCCTAAACTCCTTCTATGAATAGAATTTTACTCTAATACCCATACCAAATAAAGACAAAACAAAAAGAAAACCATAGGCCTATATCCCTAATGAACATTGATGCAAATATTCTTATAAAAATACTCACGAATCACATACAGACACACATCAGTAAGATGAGCTACATGATCAAGTTTGCTTTATTCTAGACATACAAGGATGGTTCAATATATGTAAGAAGATAAATTAATAAGTCATATAAATAGGATTAAGACAAAAATCACATGGTCATCACAATAGATGCTGAAAAGGCCTTTGAAAAATTTGGACATGGACTCATGATAAAAATCCTAGAGGGAATTTGACTGAAGGGAATCATATTTCAACATTATTAATGCTAAATACAACAAACTCAGCCAAAAACATTCTAAATAGAGAAAGACTTAGAACATTTGCTTAAAATCAGAAACCAGGGAAGGTGTTCCACTATTCATACTCCTTTTTCAATATAATGCTTGAAACTCTTCCTAGAACAATAAGACAAGAGAAGGGAATTAAAGGAGCACACATCTTGAAAGACAAAGTCACATTGTCCCTATTTGCAGATATGACCTTATACGTAAGAAATCCCAAATTTCTGCTAAAAAACGTCCAGAATTAAAGTAAAAAGTCAATAGCCTTCATATATTCAAATGACAAGCAACTAGAGAAAAAGTAGTTTCCATCACAATAGCCTCAAAAAAGTATCTATGAATAAACCAAACTAAAAACATTAAAGCTGTCTTCAATGAAAACTTTTAATCTGTGAAGAAAAACAAAATTGAGGAAGACATAAGGAAATGGAAATATCTCCCTTTCTCATGGATTGGTAGAGTTAATATTATGAAAATGATCATCCTACCAAAACCAATTTATAGATTCAATGCAATTTCTAAAAAAAAATTAAATAAAAAGAAATCCATGCCATTTTCTCCAGAAATAAATGAAAAAAATCCCAATATTAATATGGAATTAAAAAAGACCCCAGATAGTCAAAGTAATCCTGAGAGCAAAGAGAAATCCTGGAGGGATTACCATACCAGATCTCAAAGTATGTTACAGAGCTATAGTCATAAAAACAGCATAGTACTGGTGCATGTGCACGTACACACACACACACACACACACACACACACACACACTGTGTAGATCAATGGAACTAACAGAAAACCTAAACGAGACTGCATGCTTTTTAAGCTGCCTGATATTTGACAAAGATTCCAGGAACCCACACTGAAGGAAAGAAAGACAGCATGTTCAACAAATGGTCCTGTAAAACTGCATCTCCACATATAGAAGAATAAAATAGACCTGAATCTATTATCTTGTACAAAAGTCAACTCCAAATGGAAAGCCCTCAATGTCAAACCTAAAAAGATGAAACTGTTGAAAGAAAACATAGGCAGTATCCTAGAAAATATAGGTGCCCAAGAATTAAGGTAAACAGTGAACAAGTGGAGCCTTATTAAACTAAAAATCTTTTGTACAGCAAAGGAAATAATCTACTGAGTGTTGAGGAAGCCCACAGAGAGGGAAAAAAATCTTCACCAACTATATATCTGACCGATGATTAATATCCAGAATATACAAAGAATTCAAAAAAAACAAAGAAGCAAGAAAAGGAATGGCCTGATTAAATAATGGGCTATGGATCTGGACAGAGAGTTCTCAAAAGAAGAAATAAAGATGGACAAGAAACACATTAAAAAGTGTTCAACAGCCCTAATAATTACATAAACAACAATCAAAATTTCTTTAGGATTTCATTTTACTCCAGTCAGAATGGCTAAAATAAAGAGGAAAAAGGCTGGCATGGATGCCAAGAAAGGGAAACATTCATTCACTGCTGGTGGGATTGAAAACTGGTGAAAGCACTGTGGAAATCTGTTTTGAGAACAGTTAAAACCTAAAAATAAATTTATCATATTATCCTGTTATACCGCTCATTGGGAAGAGACACTGCACAAGAGATTCTTGTGCAGCCATGTTTTTCCTAGGCTTTTTGCATTAGCCAAGAAAGAGAAAAAGCATAAATATCCCTCAACTGATTAATGGATAATGAAAATGTGGTTCATTTACACAAAGGATTTCTATTCATCTGTGAAGAAAGATGAAATCATGAAATTTGCACTTAAATGGATGGAACTAGAAGCTGTTATACTAAGAAAGGCAACATAAATTCAGAAAAAAAATGATATATTGGGGCTGGAGAGAAGGCTCAGTGGTTAAGAGCACCGACTGCTCTTGCAGAGGACCCAGGTTCGATTCCCAGTTCCCACATGGTGGCTAACAAGGGTCTTAAACTCCAGTTCCAGGGGAATCTGACACCCTCTTCTGATCTCCATGGCATTGCATGACACAGGTGCACCAACCTACATGCAGACAGTACACTCATACATATAAAAATAATAAATAAAATTAATAATGCTGTTTATTAAAAAATTATGTATGTTTTCTCTATTTGAGAGTCTTAGCTCCAAATACTTAGCCATGATTATATACCCTGATATAACCTAAGATACTAGAAAAATGGAAAATAACTGGGGGGATGAAGAGGGAGAAGGAGTGGTAGGGAGGGGAATAGTAAGAAATAGGTGCTATCAAGAGGAAGATTGGGGAAAGTAGGGGTACTTTAACAAGGGAGGGAGGATGATTATACAGGGGAAAGAGAAGATAAATGATACTTAGTTTGTCTGAAAAACTAGAAGGTAATGTATTAGTTCAGTCAGCTTACTGACAATTACACACACACACACACACACACACACACACAACTGTCATATGATATATGGGAATAGCTGAAGGCTAAATAACAAAAAATACAGGACTTTAAGCAATTGAGCTGAAGATGACCTGGAAGCCTCCTCCCTGAAGACTAACTGTCCTGGTATCGGAGGATATTATGTAAGCTACCAAGGGAGAAAACTAATCATTGATCTTATCTAGCTTTAAAGCCTGATAAACACAGCAATCATTGACTCAGCAAACTATCTTTATTGGTGCAGTAGTGGCACTCTTAGCTTGAAGGTTAATCAACAGCTATCTAATTGAACTTAAAGCCTGTTCCTGAGGGAACTCATGTGTGGTTCTACAAACATAGCCAAATACACATGGCGAGATAAATCATAGATTTTATAAACAAAATATACTTTTGACACATTCTTAGAGCAATTAAATTTCTTATTGTACTCTAAATATGTATCGTTTTGTTTGCAGCAAGTGACAAGTGTGCCCTGCTTGTCTAAAAACACTCCTTTCTGTAACAGAATGGAGACTAGAGTTAGAGTTTTACAGCTGGTCAAACACAGAGAATACCTGTCTGTGAAATGTCCAGCTATCTATAGGGCAATCTCTGTACCTAAGGAACAAAGTGGAACAGGGGGTGGAAAGAATATTGATGCATCTTTCAACACACACCAGTGATGCTTTTTCATGCCACGGATAATGATTAACACAAAAAATCACATCTGTCTGAAGTGCTTGTTCCTGGGTAGACACCTATATCAAATGTCTGCTGCCCAAGGCTCAGGACCATTGTGAAGGAAGGGAGGGAAAGACTGTAAGAGTCAGGGCAGGTGGATGGCCAAAAGGTAATGAGTTTTCAGGTGACAAGAAAGTTGCTCATATGAATTTGCAGAGATGCAAGAGATGCGTGCACAAGATCCATGCAATCTCAAACCAGACAAAAATGACAAATCTTACCATAGCAGTGAAGAAATTAATATGAAGTCCCAACCTTAGTGAGGAACTATTGAAAAACGGCATTTATTGGTAGAGGGACAGTTGATTTTCTTTAAGGGAGTGACAATAAATAGGTTGACTATGTTCCACTGGATGGACTCACAGCAAGGAACATTTGGGAACAAACATGGCTGGATAAGCTTTAACATATATAACAGAATGTGTGAAATCTGGTGGCAGCTTATGGGGTAATTGGAGGGTGTGGATAAGAGAAAGGGTCTAAATATGATCAAGATGCATTGCATAAAATTTTCAAAATTGAATAAAAAAGTTAACTTGGACATTGTCAGGCAAGCGGGTAAGTTTTCCCAAACTCATTGTTCTTCCCAAGATTTAATGCAATTGCACCCGCTTAGTTAGCTATGAGAACAGAAATGTTGACAATATCAGCAATTGTCAGAGACAGTCTAAATTTGCTGCAACACCAAACATGCAAAGGTATTTGTACTTGAAGTCCCCTTGGCCTATCCAGATCTCACTGGGTAGATGTGAGTTTAGACTCATTTTGTACAGATGACATCTTGCTTCAAGCTGAATGGTCACATCTCTTCACTTTTTCATCCCCATGTTCTTCAAACCTGTTCCACTGGGACATGTACAAATTTGGCCTGGAAGTGCAGCTAATGCTGTAGAGTGTGATCTTTAATGTGCCTATCTAGAGGAGATAAATGCTCTAACCCTCTGTCCTTCGGAAGACAGGAAGACAAAGGCTACATTAGATTTACCTTCGTGTCTAGTAGTACTGTAGTTTGAAAGTTCAAAAAGCAGTGAAAAACACATATGAAAGGACAGATTATAACCATATATCCAACAGTTGGATGGCAAGGGCATTTTATTGACCTGAAAATTAGAAGCATACTATACATTGCAAGGAAGAATGCTGCCAAGAGATAAAGTTGATGGGTAACATTTCCTTATTCATTTTACTGCACAGCAGGCAAAGTGATATCTTTTTTTCCTCTATCTTTAAGGAGACAGAAATAGAAAGCCACAAGCAGAAAAACGACAAGCATATGGAAGGAAAGGCCAAAGAAAGGATATGTCAAGGAGTGCTGAGTTACAAACCATGCTTGACAATTCTATCAGGAGTAACATAGAAACATGCATTATAATGTAGGAAAAAATAACTTCACAGTTAGCTCCACATTTTAGATTTCAATAGATTGTTTAGGATGAGGATCTCTCCACAGCTTCATTCTTCAAGGTGGAAATGACACTCTGTTTTACTTCTATTCATAGAACAGACCCTTGGCTTTAGCAATATGCTTGGCATGTTGCACTAGTTCCTCAATGAATCTATGCTGAACAAGGAGTGAATTGTGTTCAGAGACCAGATATGGTGATAATTAGTTAATAGCGAGATACAGTGTTAATCAGTTAGTAGTGTCATGTGATTTTAATCTCTTAGTAGTGAAGTGTGCTGTTAATTGGTTAGTTCTCCAGAATGTTTGGCTAAAACATTTTCCCAGATCTATTTCTTAATGACTTTCTATTCCAAGTGAGTGATATTACATGGATTTTGCTTTAGCCTTATCTCCTTAACAACTGAATTCAAACAAAGAAATTTTGCTTTAGGAGCCCAGGAATAGCATGTTCTACCCAATTTGCCAAAATTATTTATTAAATGAAGCAAACACTCATATTTCTAAATAGACAAGTTAATTTAAATGACTGGTCAGTTTTAAATTAAACACCAGGCTACTTCTGATCATACAATCCAGTCCTATTTACAGCATGAAGTTTGGCATGGTCTCAAAGGTGTTAGTCTTACTTAATTTTTCAATAAATAGAAAAACCGAGCCTCCTCTTATTTTGTTATCATTCATGTTCTTTAATTTTCTTAAAGTAAATGTTTATAATATGTTGGAATGTTATGTTCTGGATTATAAAGCTGAATGAAAAAGACCAACAATCTGTTGAATACACAGCACATGTATAATCTCATTTGTATATTTGGTTATATTTTACAATATGGATCCTATTAGTAAGAGGTCATCCTTATGATATTATAGACCGTTAAAACCAAATTCTAAATTATACCACACTTTCTCAGACTTCTTGTAACTGAGACTGGGAATATGATCTAGTTTGGGGGAGATTATGTGACACTGAAGTTGGCTTTGAAACACAAACTGATCCCAAGAAAATGGGACCAAAGATCTCCTCTTGGTAAGAGCAACAGGAATGAACTGAAGGACCAAACGTGCCATGCATCAGTGTCAACAGAAGAAGTCACACCTCTTGGTGTTTGGTAAACATGGGTGGTGATGGCTTCCTTACCAGATTAATCAGGCAAAGAATTTGTTAGTTGAGCCTAATTCCATGGATGTCATTGCACAATTCTACTGGTTTATCTTAGCTATATGAAATGTTTCTATTCACCCAAGTTCAGTTGTTGCTTATAAGACTAATATTTAAGCAAGCACACACAAAAGTACATACACACATTCTACTCAAAAGACAGA
This sequence comes from Rhizomys pruinosus, assembly GCA_009823505.1. Lineage (NCBI taxonomy): Eukaryota > Metazoa > Chordata > Mammalia > Rodentia > Spalacidae > Rhizomys > Rhizomys pruinosus. The sequence continues at coordinate 306,330 of VZQC01004214.1, forward strand.
TATATGGCTATTATAATTTTGATTATGATGATATATTTTGATAATATATTTAATGAATAAGTCACAAGAGAAGAGAAATCACTATATATTAAACCACACTATGTGCCTGAAATCACATTTATTTAAATGTTACATTTAATTGGCTAAAAATTGGATAGCCACAAAAAGTCTACTGTGTCCATTGCTACTAAGGGTTATTACATAAATAAGACAAATCCACTTGTAGTGTGGAGAACACAGCTCATGGCACCCAGTGGATGATCCATAAAACATAGCTCTCCTACTTATGTGCTTGTCACAAAACAGTTTTGGTGTTGGTTTACTAAGTGGCTTAAACATTTTACAGTCTCTCAGTTCTGGAGTATATAAGTCCTGTATCAAGGCATTGACAATGAGTTCTTTTTCTTTTTTTTTTTTTTTTTTTTTTTTTTCCTTTGGGTCTTTTCGAGACAGGGTCTCCCTTGTAGCCCAAGTGAGTTCTTTTTGCAGGCCAGGAGGGGAGTTCTTATCCATGCTTCTTTAACATTCTACAATTTGCCTCCAATATTACCTACTCCTGTGTTTAGAAGATGCAGCACTGGGGCTGGAGAGATGGCTCAGCAGTTAAGAGCCCCGACTGCTCTTGCAGAGGACCTGGGATCAATTCCCAGCACCCACATAGTGGCTAAGAGCCTTCTTTAAGCCAGGCATGGTGGCTCATGCCTTTAGTCCTAGCACTGGGGAGGCAGAGGCAGGTGGATCTCTGTGAGTTCAAGGTCAGCCTGGTCTATAGAGTGAGTTCCAGGCCATCTGGGATTATAGGGAGACCCTGTTCTCCAAAAAAAAAAAAAAAAAAAAAAAAAAAAAAGATGCCATGTTGACTTGAACATCAACAGAATGGGAAGGTGTAGGCCAGAGGGGCTGGCTTCACTTTGGGAATCCCAGTGCACCACCTCTGGGTGCCAAGGATGCAGGTTAATAAAAAAAAAAAAAGAAAAGAAGATGCAGCACCCTAATCTCTGCCTTACTCTATTTCAATCTCCATAGTGGGTTTGTGTGTGTCTAATTTTCTTTTTTCTTTAAGGATAAGGATAAGAATACAGTTCTGAGTCACCCTAATGAAGTTAAATTAAATTTATCATCTGTAGAATTCTCATTTCCAAAGCTCACATTTGCAGATATGAAGAACTAGAACTTCATCATTTGGGGGAGACACAATTTAACTCCCTCAACAATTTAACTCCTTCAACTCTAATTATACCCAAAGGTGCATGCCTGATTTCCCCTTCCTTACCCTTTGTCTTGTCTCTTACCAGTCTGCTCTTCACAAATCATTCTCTGGAGAGATGGCATCTTCAATCTTCTATTTCCAATGGTGCTATATTCTAGACAGAATATGGTAGATAGCCAAAAGCAATGATTTGAAAGCATAAGAACTGGGTATGAGTTATTTCCCTTCCAATTACAAGCTAGATAACCTAGAAATTTACAAAATTACTATTCCCTCTCTTTCCTCAACTATAAAATTGAAATAACTATGCTGACTCATCGATGCAGACTCAAAGGTTGGATTCAGTTAACAAGTCATATGTGGAAAATCACTGTTTTCTTCTAATGCAGAATTCTCTTTCTAAAGAAAGTTTCTGCATTCCATGTAGGCATTAGTTAGAACTCACTGTGTGTGTGTTTTAAGAAAAGAAAACAGAGGCCAGGAAGGTTGGCACACACCTTTAATACTAGCACTCAAGAGACAGAGGCAGATGGATCTCTGTGAGTTAAAAGCCAGCCTTGTCTACAGAGTGAGTTCCAAGTCAGCTGGGGGTACAGGGAGGCCCTGTCTCAAAAAGACAAAAAAAAAAAAAAAAAAAGAGAAAAAGAAAAGTAAAGAAAAGAAGCACAAACACAGGCCTGCATAAGTTGGTGGCCCCCAGGAGGGACCTGGGGGTAGGCAGACCCAGGATATGCATGCATGCCAGTGGATGGCAGCCCCCAGAAGGCATCCAGAAGTAGGCAGGCCCAGCTTGCACTGGGAGGCGGCCGCTAGCATGCCAATGGTGGCAAGAGGCCAGGCTTGAGCATGCACAGTTAATGGCAGCATCCCCAAGCAGGCGCCCAAGGGTAGGCAGGCCAGAATTGAACATGCACATAGGCTTGGGTGGTGGGGGCCAACCCCCGGCAGGCTCAGAGCTCATGGACTTGAGCTTCATAACAGAATATAAACAGCAAAACAAATCTACATTCCAAAAGCACAATGGAAAAACAGTAACACGGGAAAACCAAATAATGAATCCCGTCTAAATTCTACCAGCCCTAGAAATGATAAACAGTTTCAGTGAAGTGGAGGGATACAAAATTAATCTAGAAAAATCAGTAGCCTTTCTTTATGCAAATAACAAGCAATTGGAGAATGAATACAAGGAGACCGTCCCATTCATGATAGCCTCAAAAAATATCTAGGAACAAACCTATCCAAAGACACTAAAATTCTCTACAAAAAAAATTTTAAATCCCTGAAGAAGGAGATTAAAGAAGACACCAGAAATTGGAAGGACCTCAAATGCTCACGGACTGGAAGAATTAATATACTAAAAATGACCATCCTGCCCAAAGTAATATACAGAGTCAGTGCAATCCCAATTAAAATCCCCATGAGCTTCTTCACAGACCTAGAAAAAAAATCCTAAAATTCATGTGGAAAAAAAAGACCCCAGATACCCAAAGCAACCCTGAGCAAAAAGAACAATGCAGGGAGATTACTATAGTGCTTCAAACTATATTATAGGGCTATAGTCATCAAAACGGCCTGCTATTGACACAAAAACAGACCCATAGATCAATGGAACAAAATGGAAGATACAGCACATGCAATTTCAGCCAACTCATATTTGACAAAGGGACTCAGTCGTGGAAAAGGAGCATCTTCAGCAAATGGTGCTGGCAAAACTGGATCACCAAATGTAGAAGAATAGGATTAAATTCCTACCTCTCATCCTGTACAAAAATCAACTCCATATGGATCAAAGGGCTCAATGTAAAACATGAAACTCTGAAAATGACAGAAGAAAACTTTGGCAGTAATCTTTAAGACATAGGTGTAGGAAAAGACTTTCTAAATCAGACAGGAGCTGTGCAGGAAATAAGATCAACAATTGACAAATGGCACCTTATTAAACTCAAAAGATTCTGTATGGCAAAAGAAAGAATCAAGAAGTGAAGAGAAAGCCCACAGAGTGGGAGGAATCCTTCACTGGTGATACATCTGACAGAGCATTGACATCCAGAGTGCATAAACTACTCAAAAAACAAATGAGAAAGGAAACAAATGACCCACTCAAAAGATGGAGTAAAGAGCTGAACAGAGACTTCACAAATGAAGTAAAGATGGCTCAGAACATCTTAAGAAGTGTTCAACATTGATAATTAAGGAAATGCAAATTAAAATCACTTTAAGATATCATCTTACTCTGGTAAGACTGGCTATGTTCAAGAAAATAAAGGCTACCAAGCGCTGGAGAGGTTGTAGGGAAAGGAGATCCCTCATCCACTGCTGGTGGGAATGCAAACTCCTACAAATCCATGGAAACAGTGTGGAGAACAAATAAAAGACTCAAAGTGAACAGCTGGGCATGGTTGGTACACACCTTTAATCCCAGCATTGAGGAGACAGAGTCAGACTGATCTCTGTGAATTCAAAGCCAACCTGGTCTACATAGTGAGTTGCAGGACAACTGAGGGTACAGGGAGACCTTGTCTCAAAAAGAAAAAAAAAAAAACTCAAAATGAGCCAGTTGTACCTGGTCATATACCTATAAGACTCATCGTATCACAGAGATACATGCACAGTGCACATCTATGTTTATTGCAGCTCTCCTCACAATAGCAAAGAGCTGGAAGCAACCCAAGTGTCCTTCAACTGAGGAGTGGATAAAGAAAACGTGGTACACAATGTAATTCTATGCAGCGGTAAAGAAAGAGGACATCATGACCTTTGTGGGTAAATGGATGGATCTAGAGCCACTATGTTAAGTGAAGTAACACAGTCCCAGAAAAACAAATGACATATGGTGCCCCTCATTTGTGTATCCTAGCACCATATCTCTATTTGTAAGGCAAACTGAATAATTTTTTTTTCTTTCTTTTTTAGTAAATATAATACCTGATGTTACTCATCAACCTGTTATATAACGTAGGAATGTAAGGTAATATTTTTTCCTTACTTGCATGCAACTCTCCTATCAAAATTTGTATCCCTAAACATGTTTTGGAATTAACCTATAGTTTATTTTCAGACGTCATAATTTTGGTATATGTGCAGTGTGTATATATGCGTATTTTGGAGTGATATAAATGGAAAGGAACAACAACAACAACAAAAAGACTGGGTCAAAGAACTGACTGAAACAGTAAACTTCTGCCCCAAAACAGTAAACTTCTGAATTGAAAAATTTAAAGAAGACTGAGAAAAAGATGCAAGACATGTATGGCAGAATGCACGAGCTCTGACAGGGTGGGGGATCAGGAAGGGGAAGGGGTCTAGATTTGATTAAGAAATGTTGCATGAAATGCACAAAACCTTAATAAAAAAAGAAAGTAGGCAAAAATAAAGAAAAGAAAACAATAAAAATTAAAATTATTCCATAATATTCAATATAAAAATTTCTACTTAGAAGAAAAAGATAAATCTAATGTTGTAATCACTAACATAAGCATCCTAGATGTGTTTAAAATGTTTCTCTCAAATGGCTGATTATAATATATGTCAAATTAGTCAATTCTATGAAGTTGAGATAAAAATCAGCATAAAATGTAAAATGAGAGTCAGGTCATGGAATGAATGAATATAAACTGTTGATTAATATTCCAAGGATTTTCTTTTAAAAGTTGTAATTTTATGCAGATGATAACCTGCATTTGAAAAAATGTGAAAAATTGGCAATACTCTTGTGATATTAAAAGAGTAAAAAGACTGAGAATTATAATATTATATATAGAAAATGAGTCACGTCTTGTTACTGGTGAAAATGTCAATCCAACATCTGGACCACACAGCAGTATAATGTGTTTCAAAAATAAAATGCAAGTGCACAGTCTAATTTTTAAATATAAAACAGAATTTACAGAGTCATTTTTACTTTATAGAGTACTTTCTTTAAATACTTCTAGGATGTCATTAAGCTCTGTACTCTTATTACTGAAGTCCCTGGACGGGGGCTGTGATTGTAATTTATGCCCCTCAAGATGGGCACAGAAGATTGTGAAGCGATTCATTCCTGCACAGGTGGGATTGTTGCTTGGAGCCTGAATGGACGGCCTGTGGCTTCTAGCCTGATTGTAGTCATGACTTTACTTGTATCATGTTGTTTTATGAAGCTATTACATAATGAATACCAATCTTTGTTAGTATATGCAAGTTAGAGCAGAGTTGCAATGATATCTATATACCTGATGAATTCAGGAAAAGTATTTAAAATATTACTTTTAACATATTAAATATTGCAACTTACTATGTATACACATGGTAGTAGCTGCAGAAAATGGTTCTTCAATCTCCTAAGTAAACATGTTTCTGGTTTCAGGTTTAGATATATTAAAGAATGTGTTATCAGATTTCAATCAGCTGGGTGTGGTGGCACATGCCTTTAATCCCAGCACTCGGGAGGCAGAGGGAGGTGGATCTCTGTGAGTTCAAGGCCAATCTGGTCTACAGAGTGAGCTCCAGGCCAGCTGGGAGTAAGGGAGACCCTGTCTCAAAAAAAAAAAAAAAAAAGGATTTCAATCAGATTAAGGGTGTATATTCTTTAGACACACTCTCTCTCTCTTTCATATATATATTCAGAGACTTTTAATAACATTAGCATTTGTCATTTTTCAAATAGTCTAATAATAAAACTAAGGAAAAACTTCAATCCTGGACACTCATGGTGATTGGTTTTAATGGCAACATCATGGATTAACATATCCAAACATGTGTCTATGCTAAAGTAACCTACCATAACTATTAGTGCTGCTTAAATACCTATATATCTAATTGCTTGTTCTTCATTAGTAGGATCGAAAGGTTATTCCTGGACAAACTGTCAGCCCATGAAAGGAAACAGCCAGAATTGACCAGAGTCCAAGTCAACAGCTCCAGAGAGAGTGGACTGTTTTACCTCTCATCACCTGTGCCCCTTTTCTAAGCCTAGGGAACAACCTGCGGAAGAGGGGGCGTGGTAGAATGTAAGGGCTGCGATTGGGGTGAATGGTGAAACTACAGCAATGTAGTCTGGACACTCATTTGATCAACTTGATTGAACAAACAACCTGTCACCCCCCACTGGATGGTGGGGCTGTAGGTGTTTGGGCACAACAGCCTGCAGATAGGTTTTGCATGAAGGATGCTTGTACTCATGGATTATCACTTATAGCTAAAAATGAAAAAAAAAACTGAGAGAAAGATGCAGGACAGTTATGGCAGAATGCATGATCTGGGATGGGGTGGGGGTGGGGGGGAGGGAAAGGGAAATAAGCCTGAACTGAATTGGAAAAAATGTATGAAATGCACAAAGCATCAATAAAAACTAATTAAAAAAATAGTCTAATAATAAAACTAAGGAAAAACTTCAATCCTGGACACTCATGGTGATTGGTTTTAATGGCAACATGCCACAAATGAAAAGCAATTGAGTAAGGAGCTCACACTGAAGAACTGCCTTCATTGCCTTAATTGGTAGAGGAAGATCCACCCCAAACCTGCCAGCACCTTCTTGTAGCACAGTGGAGCCAGTGTTTCTAGGCTTCTATTGCTGACTGAGGACCAGCAGCTCTTCAGGAGCTGGGATTTTAGGGCCAGACTGGGACTGCTGAGGTACTGAGTCCTATGGGCTGAGCTGGTTTCAGCCTCTCCAGAGCGAGACAGCCACTGCAGGACTATAGCTGCAGAGACACCCACCCAGCCTCAAGGATGCAGCAAATCCCATGTTCTCTACTGCTTGGGTATGGTTTGGCTGTTGTCACAATTTTGAAATAAAGCTGATTAATCACACACACACACACACACACACACACACACACACACATTCTTTCTGTTCTTTCCTCTGGAGAACTCTGACTAACACACCTCTTATAACTAATGGATTGTCTACCTGAGCAAACAGGCATATTCCTGTAAACTCATTTCAAATATGAGGCCAAAAAGGAATGATCTCTTGCATATATTATAAATGCTGGATACTGTTAAGAGACTACAAAGAGCCCACCACGTGGTCCACAAAGTTGTTATTTTGGTGAACAGTTGTGTGGGAATTTGCTTGTCTTTCTTTCACCACAGGCTGACTTGCTCTTGAAGACTCTCCCAAGGAGATGAAAGGATGACAAAGAGTGCAATCAGTTATCACTTTCCTAATAGGGAAAGATTAACATTATTTTGGTGAGAAATGATAACTTTAAAATTCTTGTGTGTGTGTGTGTGTGTGTGTGTGTCTGTGTGGTATATGTATTGGTGTGTGCTCATGTATGTGTGGGTACATGGGTGCTGTGCATGGCTGTAGAGACCAGACATCAACACTAGGTGTCTTGCTCCATGGCCCTTCACATTATAATTTTGAACCAGGGACTCTCATTTAACCTGGTGACCATCTATTCAGCTAGGCCTGATATATGCCTGGACAAAGAACTTCAGGGCTCTGTCCGGCTCCCTGACCCCTGCAGATGAATCTGTGGGCTTTTCTGTGAGCTGGATATCCAAGCTCAAATCTCCTTGCTTATATAGCAGGCAATTTACCAAAGGAGTCATCTCCCTAGCTACCCAAATTTTTGTTTTTCACATTGAGATGTTTTCAAATACTCTGTCATTTGTGCATAAATATTAGACATCAATTATTTTGCAAAACTGTGTGTTACAATTGAATCTATACATTTTGTAATTAATATAATTTATTTTAGAAAATGCTGAGTTGTTTAATTTTAATAAAGAATGTCTACAAATTGCTGCTTTTGCTATGAATGACACTTTTTACACTTTCAGACAGATTGTTTACATGATGGTCTGTTAGTAACAACAGCAACAACAACAGAAAATGCATTGTGCTATAAAGAAAAAAAAATTGAACCCCACAGTTGTACGCATTCCCATAATCCTCCTACCACACTATAATTGTGGTTTAGTTAATAAGCCTAAGTACCAGTGATGAATGTGATGAATGTAAGTTTATGTATGGCATATTGATGATAATATCTGAGTAGGATAAGCTGCCAAATGAGACGCAAGCAAAAAAGAAATATTGCAGTCCAAATTGCATTCTAAATAACTATTTTTCTCTCTGTGCAATCAAAATTGTATAGTGTGTAGTTATTTTCATAAACACCCATTGGTGCTGTAGAATGAAAATAATAACTTCATGTGATTCACAGCAGATGCTGATAACATAAATCTATACACCTGGGATGAATAGGATTTAGTAATTTCTCCATGATTAAGGAAATATATGCTCACTGTTCTGCAATTGTCACAGACTGTTTATCTTTTCTATTTTATGTGTAATTAATCACCAAGGCATGAACTGCTTGGTGCCAGATAGGTGGATATTTTGGTATATATATTGGGGCTGGACACAGAATGGGCTGTAACAGGAATGAAACATGAGGAATGCTCTGCAGTCTCTCTCTGCAGCCATGTGTGAAGTAAATGAGATGTGGTGGGGGTCTGAGTCAGCAGCGAAAGACCTTTGCTTAGTTTCAGCTAAATGCTAGACTGCCTTTTTTTTTTTTTTACACTTGTAAAGTTTTAATAGATCTATTTCGCTATTGTTAGCGAAAGGAGAAAATGGGTTTCTGATCATTTAAGTGGCTAAAGTACACATACTTTAAATGGTAACAAGATGATAAAGTAAACATTGTGACAGGCTGCTTAAGGATATGATCAAACTTCAGGAACTCAAGAGTCCACTAAGGAAGCCAAAGCTCTCAGTTGACTCTAGTAAAAAGCTCTAAACAGAGACTCTATGCAGCTTAAAATGCATGTAAAATTTAAAGGACCCTCCACCAGCTAGTAATAGCAAGAGAAAAGTAGATAGAAGCCTTGAAGTAGAAGTGTTCTGGGTGGTACTGTTGTGAATAAGAATGAAGATGCACTTTAGAAAATGCTAGCAAAAGATGAAGGATTTTTAACTCCCAAATTATTTTTCCAGGGTTATTTTGTAAATGAACCTCAGGATTTTACCCTGCCCATGTATAATATTCACTTGAGTAGCGTGTTCTGCTTGCATTGATATCTTGATAATTTATAGAAAGGCTTTAAAACTAAGAATGGGTGCAGTTCCTTGGTCTCATATTGAGCTGCTTATTGACCAAGGAAATCACTGGAGTGTCGAAGAAAGCAGAGAACATAGCTATTTCTGAAATCAGAAAGAGTATATAACATGGAAAGCATGTAAATTAAAATTCCCATATTTGGGGGCTGGAGAGATGTCTCAGCAGGTAAGTGCACTGGCTGCCCTTGCAGAAGCTGTGGGTTCATTTCCCAGGACCCACATGGGGGCTAACAACCCACCATAACTCCAGGTCCAGGGGATACCATGCCTTCTTCTGACCTCCAAGGGTATTGCTTGACATGGGTGCCCTTACGCACATACAAACAATTTACTCATACATATAAACTAAAAATAATTTTAAAAATCTCATACTTATCACCATTTTGTATAGGATTGTAGTAGTCTATCAAGTCTGTGAAATATTGGGTCTGTTGCTGATATTATGGAAACCAGCTGTGATACCTTAGATATATCTGAAATAAAACAATTTTTGTGGATTATGCAAGATTCATATTTTTTTCATAGGAGTGATTAAACATAAGTGATTCCATTTTTAACCTTTAAAATTTTTATTTATTCAATGTGTATTTGGGTGAAACGTGCCAATTTGCATGAGGGCAGACCAGAAGGATGCCTCAGAGTCCATTCACTCCCTTATGTGGTGCCTCAGGATCAAACAGGTTGTCTGGTTTTAATGGCACCTTTAGCAGGTGAACCATTGCTAATGATTGTATTTTTTTTCTTTTTTTCTTTTTTATTTATTTTTGTATGTGTATGAATGTACTGTCTGCATGCAGGTCTGTGCACCTGTGTCGTGCAATGCCGCGAAGGTCAGAAGAGGGTCTCGGATTCCCCTGGAACTGGAGTTCTCCTGGAATTGGAGTTACAGACGGTTCTCAGCCTCTATGTGGGTACAGGGGATCGAACCAGGGTCCTCTGCAATAGCAGTCGGTGCTCTTAACTGCTAGGTTATCTCTCCAGCCCCTAATGATTGTATTTTAAAACAATGACAAACCGTAGTTCAAAAGACGAATTCAAGCCAGGGCCTATTTTATAAATAAATTTTTATTGCAACACAGCCAAGTTCAATTATTGTCTATGGCTGCTTATGACTTCCAGTACTGACTGAGTTTCAGAAATGTGATAGTTGACTCTAAAGCCAAAATTATTTACTTCCTAGCATTTGTTGGAAATAACTTCTCTCAACTTATAGATTAAATCATTAGAATTTTGATTTCTGATCATCATTATGGGAGTTAGTAATACAAGGGAGAAAGAGCATCCCCTAAAGGGTTCTTAGCCTCATTCATAAAAAAAAAAATGGATTCAAATGGAAGCTTTATGACAATTTTATAAGAATTTAAAGAAAAGTCCTCAGGGCAAGCAAGCTGGGAATCTCTGCAGCTGCCTTTAGGAAGAGAATGGAGGGGAGAAGGAAAAAGCCCTGAGGCCATGATGGTTTAGATCCCACATGGAGGACAGACACATGGGGGACTGCCAGCCACATGGTGAGTAGAAGGAAGCTTTAGAGAAAAGGTAAAAAAATACAAGATGTTAGAGCAGCATTAGGCAGAGCATTCTTAGAAAAGGGACATGGAGAAGGAAAGATTAGGCTTTCCTGAAGAATTCAGAAAAGTGGGCAGACTTATAGAGAGTTACGTGCCTTTGGCCTGGTCCAGAAGCACTGGATTGCAGGGAGGAAAAGTTCACTCTCTCATTATCACACTAGGTATTCTACCCATCTATTTGGCATGACTTAAGGTGAACCCGTCTTCCTAGGGGTGGTCCTAAAACCAAATGATTGACCTGTGAGACTGCAATGGTGGGTCTTCTAACAGACAGACCAGAGATTTTATATCTTGACCAGTTAATCTTATGAGCTTTCTTGTGTTGACCCAAATACACATGTCTTCACAGAAGTACTGGGCCAGCTGTACACACTCATGAACTGATGATTTAGAAATTCTTGGTGAATTATAATTGTTCGGTAAAGTGATAGAAAATATTTTCATTATTACATTTATTTGAATGAAATTATTTCAGAATTTAAAATCGGTCTTTCTTTTGCTAAATCCAGTGGGAAGTGTAGACTTAAAATATGAATTGAGGGTCTGTATTATAAAGTTAATGTTCAGTTTCTTTTATAACCTAAGATGTTGAAATGCAAGTTTTAAGAAAAATATTTTTTCAGAAATCAGATTTATTTACAATTTACTACCCCTAGGATAGTATTAAATTATTCCAACAATGTATAACTTTGAGTGTAATATAAAAAAAAATCTAGATAGAATACAAAATGACAATAAAACAAGCAAATGCATACAAAAGTAACTTTTTCTCTTGGAAGGCTCCTAACTTATGTGAACATAGGCAAAATAGATTAAGATAAAAATATCAGGTCATGATAGGAAATCTTAGCATATATAAATAATAATAGTCCTACTTTTCCTATAAATATTTCATTACTCTTTATCATCAAGAAGTATCAGAACTGACAAAAAAATACAGCTAAAAAGTATTTCTCAAGCTAGGAGTGGTGGCTCCTGCCTTTAGTCCCAGCACTTGGTGGGAGGCAGAGGCAGGTGGATCTCTTTGAGATTGAAGACAGCCTGGTCTACATAGTGACCTTCAGACAGGCTGAGCCCTGACAAAAAAACAAAACAACAAAACCAAACAAAGACCCCCAAAACAACAATAAGACATTTCACAAAATGTCAGTTTATACTAGCCCATATATGTATTTCGTTACATACATATATGTATTTTGTTACATATATATATATATATATATATATATATAGAGAGAGAGAGAGAGAGAGAGAGAGAGAGAAAGAAACAAGTAAAATAATGATGGAAATATTATTGAAAAACAAGATTGTTAACAGAGGATGGTGAGTAAAAGTTAAAGTGAATTTATTATGTTTTCATAACTTATTTTTAATTTTTTTGAGAATTTCATACATGAACACTGTATTTACATTATTCCCACCCCATATTCAGCTGTCCCCTTTTCCCCTCCCACTGCATCTCAATCTTATAATCTTTGATTATTGTTACATATACATGTTAGGTCAGGACGGGGGCAAAGCCAAGATGGTATAGACCGGAAAGATCCTCCTTTCTTTTCCGGTCAGGCCAGATTCCCATGAGACCTCTGGACCTGAGATCCACCTCCAGATCTGAGCCCCTGGCCTGGTTTAACTGGCCAGGTTCCAGTAAGTTACCATCTCCCTTCCCCCCTATAAAAGGTTCTCCCTGCTTCTCAGAAGGGCGCTTTCCAGGCCCTCAGGATGGCTGGTGGCCCGTGGATTCACCCAAGAGAGACTGCGTTTTCTGGAATAAATGCCTACCTTTATATACTTTTTAATTTGGACTGATTCGGCCTTTTCTTAGCGTCGGTTATACTTCTCAATACATAGAGAAGTGATAGTGTGATTTATTGATTGATAGATAATTTATAGATAGATGATAGATGATAGATAGATAGATAGATAGATAGATAGATAGATAGATAGATAGATAGATAGATAGAATGTACTGAGTCCATTTACTAGTGCTCTCATGTACCTGTGTTTATGTCTGATCACTTGGGATTGAATAGCCCACTGGGGAGCTTATCCCTGGTGGAAACTGATTCTCTTTCCCTCAGCAGCCTATAGCTCTTTAACTAGAGGTGAGACCTGGGGAAATTTCCCATATCCACACCAGCTGGTGTTGCCGTCATGCAGGTCTTGTTTAGGCAAACACAGTGTTGAGATTTCATGGGTGTGGCTTGAATATACTATCAACAAATGTCCTGGTCCTCTGGCTCTTACACTGTTTCCCCCAACTCCCTCTGCTGCAATGTTCTCTGAGCCTCAGGCATAGGGTCTGCATGGCAAATAATTCAAAAATGGCTTTGTATCCTGTGTTCACTGATTCTCTGTTTTGAGCAGTTGTAGAATTTTGTAATAGTCTCCATCTGTCTCAAAAATACTTTTTTAACATTTTATTGAAGTTTTGTGCATTTCATACATCGTTTCTCATTCCAATCTACACTCATCTACCCTTCCATGCCCCCCATCCCACCCAAGTTCATGCACCCTGCCATTTCTGCCCTGTTTGAAAAGAATCTTTTTCTGATTCTTCTCAAAGTCTTTCAAAGCAGAGGATTATTGTTCTTGGGGAAACTTTATTGTTTCATTCTGTTCCCTGTCCCAGTTCCTCTGCTATTGTAGTTCCCTCCAAGCTTTATTGCATATATATATATATATATATATATATATATATATATGTCATACCAATATTAAATTTATATAATCTGTACACAGTCATTTCCATATAATATTTCAGGATTCCCATTTTTCTTTTTAAATTTATATCACTCTAAAATATGCTTAAATATCCTCTACCCATATACCAAGATTACAAAGTCTAAAAAATAAGTGGTGAGTTCATTTTAGAGCCTGTTAAGAGTGCGTTAAGGGATTTACATTATAAGAGCACAGTTGCTTTCAGGGAAAGGGGTATATAACATTGCTAGCTTCTACAAATCAAGGATAATATTCATTTGCTTTTCTGGGACTGTGTTACTTCACTTAGCAAAATATCTTCTAGTTCCATCCATTTACCTGCAAAGTTCCTGATGCCATTTTTCTTTACAGCTGCATAGAACTCCATTGTGTAGATGAACCACATTTTCTCTATCCACTCATTTGATAGGGAGGAGATTTGGATTGGTTCCAGCTCTTTGTTCTTGTGAAGAGAGCTGCAATGAACATGGCTGTGCATGCATCTCTGCAGTAGGATGAGTCTTGTGGGTATATACACAGAGTGGTATGGCTGGGTCAGGTGGTAAGCTCATTTTGAGTCTTTTCACGGTTCTCCATACTGCTTTCCATAGTGGTTATATGAGTTTACATTCCCACCACCAGTGGATAATTGTTCCCCTTTCCCCAGATCCTCTTCAGCATTTGGTATCATTTGTTTTCTAGATCCTAGCCAGTCTTATCAGAGTGAAGTGATATTTTAAGATTGTTTTAAATTGCATTTCCTTAATTATTAGCAATGTTGAACATTTTTAAGATGTTTCTCAGCCATCTTTATTTCCTCATTTGTGAAATCTCTGTTCAGCTCTTTACTCCATCTTTTGAGTGAGTCATTTGATTTCTTACTTTTTTTGTTTTTTGAGTAGTTTATATATTCTGGATGTTAATGCTCTGTTAGATGTATCTCTAGTGAAGGATTCCTCCCACTCTGTGGATTTTCTCTTCACTTCCCTGATTGTTTCTTTTGCTGTACAAAAGCTTGTGAGTTTAATGAGGTCCCACTTGACAATTGTTGTCCTCACTTTCTGTGCAGCTGTTGAAGTCTTCTCCTTACACCGATGTCTTGTAAGCTGCTGCCAACGTTTCCTTCTATCACCTTCAGAGTGTCACGTTTCACACTGAAGTCTTTAATCCATTTGGAATTGATTTTTGTACAGGGCAAGAGGTAGGGGTTTAGTTTTATTCTTTACAAGTGGTGATCCAGTTTTGCCAACACCATTTGCTGAAGATACTGTCTTTCCATTGTGTCTTCTTGGTCCCCATGTCAAATATGAGGTAGCTGAAATTGTGTGTGCTCAAGTTTGGATCTTCAATTTTGTTACATTGGCCTACAGGTCTGTTTTGTGGCAGTACCAGGCTGTTTTTACGACTATAGCCCTATAATATAGTTTAAAGACTGGTGTAATGATCCCCCCTGTATTGCTCCTTTCACTCAGGGTTGTTTTGGCTATTTGGGGTCTTTTGTTTTTCCATATGAATTTAAGGATTTTTTTTCCCAAGTCTGTGAAGAAACTCATGGAGATTTTGTTTGGGATTGCATTGTGTCTGTGTATTAATTTGGGTAGAATGGACATTTTTACTATATTAATTTTTCCAATCCATGAGCATGGGAGGTCTTTCCATCTTCCGATGTCTTCTTCAATCTCCTTTTTCAGGGGTTTAAAATTTTTGTTGTAGAGCTCTTTGGTGTCTTTTGTTAGGTTTGTTCCTAGCTATTTTATTGTTTTTCTTGCTGTTGTGAATATAAGGGAAGCTCTCCTTATATTCCTTCTTCAGTTGCTTGTTTTCGGTGTATAGAAAGGCTCCTTATTTTTGTAAGTTAATTTTGTATCCCGTCACTTTACTGAAAAATATTTTATTTATTATTTTTATTTTATGCATATCAATGTATTACCTGCATGTGTGTAAGTGCTCCAATGTCATGCAATGCCCATAGTGGTCAGAAGAGGGGTCAAATCCCCTGGAACTGGAGTTATGGATGATAGTGAGCTGCCATGTGGGAGTTGGATATCAAAACCAAGTCCTCTGCAAGAAGAGTCAGTGCTCTTAACCACCAGGGCCTATCTCTACCCCCAAAATATTTTAATAAGTGGAAAGGTTTCATTTATATGTGAATATAAGTATTTAGAATATATTTAAAATTATATTGGTTTAGGAAATTGAGAATAATAGATGATTCTTTGGGTCTATGACCTTTCCAGATAGGCCATGCTTGCAGTACCAGGTATGAACTCTCTCCTATCCAGTGAGCCTTAAATTCAGTTAAATTAAAAACATGTTAACTATCCCCCAAATAAAAGTATTAATAGTGCAGCATTAGGAGTATCTTTTGGTGCAGTGGTTGTTGTGGTTCAGAGGCTGTATATCTGGGAAGTCCTGTTAATCGCCTTTTTCCCTTCGCAGCATGCATAGCATCTTCCAATACTATGAGAGCTAACCCTCCAGAGGAGGCTTCTGTGTCAAGACCAGCTCAATTCCTCTACGTCCTGAGCTCTTTGGTCTTCATCAGTAGGGTCCTACATTCAGTTTCTGGGAGGCAACCAAGGGCTATGGCAATAGCTTATACTGATTTAGAAATCTCTTGAACTACCCTCACCAGCAACTTAAAGGAAGAATTTCCCATTCCCATCACTGGGGTTTTTGTTAGCTAACCTTCAGCTAAATGCGTGCATGCACACACACACACTCAAGATGTGTATTTTTAAGTAAGCTTATAAAATAATACATTCCCCTATAACCTTTTAGAGGCATACTTAATAGTATTTCTCTTTCCTTCCCCCACCCCTCCGCATTATACTTTCTACCCTCTTCCCAGAGTCCCCCTCATTTTCCCCAATTCTCCCTTTATAGATTGTACCTGTATCTAACTTTCCACCTCTGTGGAGTCTTTAGATCTGAGTATAAAATCTAAAGTAGCTTTTTAACAAACAGCTGACAATTCATATATAATAAATATAATATCCTAACATGTTATTTAGGGTTTTTAAAAATTTGAAGTCCTAGAGGAGTATATAACTGCTTCTCATTTAATAACTTTATTTTCTAAAAGGAAACAAAAGTTATAGTGTTTCATGCCTCCACCTTCTCAGTTCTACTGTCCCTGCCATGCACAGAATGCAGCCCTCACTCAGCTCTCCCACCCTCCCTCCAACTATCTTCCTGACTTTGCAGTTACATCAGAGACAGTGGGGTTTAAAAAAAGCAAGCAATCAAGCAAGCAAACAAACAAACTCCAGCCCTGTGAATTATCCAGCATAGACCTGAAAAAATGGGAAAGAAGGTCCAATTTTATTGGAGGAACTATCAACAACTGATCACTAGTGGGTAAAGCAAAGACCTGAAAAAATGGGAAAGAAGGTCCAATTTTATTGGTGGAAATATCGACAACTGATCACTGGTGGGTAAAGGAGTTGGTCTTCTTTAAGGGAGTGTCCCTAGATAGGTTGAACAGGCTCCAATGGATGAACTCACATTGAATTCACAGCAAGAGACATCCGGGGACACAAACTCGTGTTGACAGGCATAGTTATAATTATAGATTATATAATAATATATTATATATATTGACAGATTGCATGAAATCTGCTAGGAGGGATATGGGGGTGCAGATGAGGGGGCCTAAATATGATGAAGATGCATAGTATAAAATGCACAGAATTCAATAAAAATAGAAAAATCTAATCTGCATTTCAAAATTAAATAATGATGCAGTTTACTTGATATAAATATTCATCACACTTATGTTTTTCCTTCAATATGTTTGTCATCTCTTCTGGCTCTTGTGGTCATCAAATTTTTATAATCTTTCTGTTTCAATATTTAAAAATATGTTTCCTGGTAACAAATAAGCATTTTAAAAGGTATGGTTTCTGTTCATATTCTGTATACAGCATGTAACAGATGGGATCTTCACTCTGATAACCACAAAGAACTACTCCAACAAATAAAAATAACAGTGTAGATAAGATGGAAGTCTCCAGATACTGCCACCATGTCTCCAGGTGCAGTAGCCACAGCTCACCTCCTACAGACCCAGCTTTTAGAGGTCACCACAGGGTGCCTGGCAAAATCCACAGAGTGGTTATACTTTTTTATTAGTGTGAAGTCATATAAATGAGAGATTATCTCTTTAGATAGTTAATTATTCATTTATGCATTCATTAAACTAAAAAAGCAACATAGCAAGTACATTCTTCCCTTTACACCAATGTTTTATTGACAAAGAATCCAGAGATATTAAGAGAAACTGAATGCAAAATACCATGTTGTTCAGCAGCAGGAGCATAATACTGAAACACATTTGAGGGCTTAAAATTGATCCCCAGTCTTAGAAAGCCTATTTTAAAGTTAGTTGTTGTCAATGGGCAGCAATAAAGAAAAGTAGTAAGAAACCTGGGTTCAGAAGGGAAATTACTTCAAGCTTTAAAGAATATAATGTGAATAGTTTACAGTTCTTAGCACATAATAAATATGAAGTCAAAATTCTTTGATACAATTGTAACTTTTATTATTACTGCTGCTACTGCTCCTCATTTATTGACCATGCCATGAATTTAGTTTGGGGAAAGCACAAAGACTCAAAATGTTGGTTTGTCCACAGGACTTTGATATTATGTTTGCACTTGAAATTTTCCAATTATCTGATTGACATTTGGTGTTGAATACCATCTTTTGTCTAAGTATGGCTGATGAGAACTTGTTCCTGTCTTTTTTAATTGTGAAGGAATTAAGTTTCCTAGTAATTACTGGATTAAGCCATCATGTTTGAAGAAATACAAAGAGAGTATAGACATTCAAACTATTGGAAATGATCATTTATCTATTCATACATATAATCACTTTTGAAGGACAAGCCACTGCAAATAATCCCAGGAAAGGGTGTTCCAGTTAGGCAGTTAGGTGCACTGGATTAGTTGTTTTAATAGATTGCAGTGGAAAGACTATAGTTTCAGGGATCATTTCTATAGTATGTTACTAGAGAAGTTTCTCTGACTGTGCAGAGTACCAGAAACCACGAGGAGGAGACATAGCATTCTCTCCTGAGCATGAAGCCAGCTCTTGGTGTTGATTTGCTGCAACTGCCACTTGCCATTCTCTCCCTCGACTCTCCCAAAGGAAAGTAGAGGGAGAGAATGCAGTCTGAGTGGTTAGAAACAAAAGAAAAGGAAAAGATTGCAGTGGAGTGTATATGAATGTTAGCCAACAAATTAATATGCACAGATAATAACATTTAGGTTTAGTTTAAATTTTGTTTTATTTTTCTTAGGTTTGAGGCAGTATCTCACTATGTTTCCCAGTTATGCAGTACAGGCTGGCCTTGAACATGTGGTAATACTCATGCCTCAGCTTATTAAGTGCTGAGGTTTAGTTTACTTTCTAAAAGCCCTAAACATTACTAAATTTTGTTCTGTTAGATTTAAGTTTCCAAAGGAACACACCAATTTTCCAGAGCTTATATGATGCCAACAACTCAGGGCTGGAGGCAGGGAACCCTACCATCATCTGATCATTTGGGCAGTTGCCAATGCTGTAGTATTCTATTAGGTGAAATTTCTCTTTCCAAGTGTTCCCTGGATCTCTCCACTTGGCTTCATGGGTATCTGAGCACTTTAATAATTCTGTGTGGTGCTGTAGAACCATGAATCGATTTGGATGTTTGGATATGAAAGCCAGAACATACATAGTTTATACCTTTTATTTGTAGCCCACTGCAAACCTCCCTTCTGGAAAATCCTCTGATCATCATCAGCAGCAGCAGCAGCAGCAGCACCTTCAAAAACATCAATCATGTGAAGGAAGAAAAGAGAGAATATCAGCTGGAGAAAATATTGTTTTAAACATTATTCTTATGCAGGAATTGGGTTCAATCAATCCTGCCTTATATCTAGGACCCTTCCCTTGTCTAAAGACTAAGTATAAAGATCCTTACCACAAATATGATAATACCTGTACAAGTTCACATTGGAGGTAAAACTCTATATTCACTAGGATAGAGCTGTAATTATTTAAAGCCTCCTGTTGGGCATAAGCTCAACATTGTTTCCCATACAAATACCTAATATAATCCTCCAAATGCCATGAACACTACTTCCCATACATCAGCTAAGGTCTAAGGATAATTTACTCATGTCTTGTGTCACCTCCATGTCATGTTCTCATCCAACTTAAATTAACAATTTTGAAATGATACCAATAGCTTCCCATGTCCTCCAATAATTCATTACCAGGCATAAAGATTTCAGTTGGAAGAATTTCCTATTGCCAAGTCCTATTCTTTGTTTAAATTACAATGTAGGTTCTGTAAAGTATATGGGGTTGTTCAGCAGTCATTTGCTGGAAGTTCTAATTTGAAAGCTTGAAATATTTGGGCATAGTATGCAGTGCTATTTTTTCAATCTCTGATCAAGTAAAAGAAGTACATAAGTCCCTGCATTGATTTACTTCTCTCCATCCACTCCCCAAGCTTAACAAATCTATCTTTTGTATTTCTTTTTGGTAAGCATTTCAGAGAAGTGAGATTCGTAAAATACCATGTGGGAATGTTTACTAAGATATCCATGCCTAGGCTACATAGTTTGCTTTGCTGTAGTGTCCTCAAGGGCATTATCATAGTTCCTCTGCATGTGATATTACTGAATAATACCTTGGAACAGTTCCATGGTCTTATTACTAGATTATCATGAGGAAAGACAAAATATTTATTCAAAAATATTAGTATTTTTTTCAAATTTTATATAACATACTTCCCTCAAAGTTAGACAACTCCTCCATCTGTACTCCTCCTAATACCTCCACCCAACTTCATGAATATATATATATATATATATATATATATATATATATCATCCACTAGAGACAGGGGATCAGTAAGTTACCCAAGCCAGCCATGAACTCACACTGCAGCCCAGACAAAATATTTTAATTCACATCAAACATTATGTTAATGGAAAATAAGCCTATAAAAGATAGCTGATGACGTTAGTTATTGCTAGTCATTAGAAAAATAAAAATTGGGGCTGGAGAGATGGCTCAACGGTTAAGAGCACCAGGACCCACATGGTGGCTGAGAACCGTCTTTAGCTCCAATTCTGAGGAATCAAACACCCTCTTCTGACCTCTGCAGCATTGCATGACATGGGTGCACCTACTTACATGCAGACATTCATACACATAAAATAATAAATAAATTTAAAAATTTAAAAATAACAACAAATTAAAAAAAAAAGAAATAGAAGAATCAAAACCTTGTTAAGACAATACTATATCACTGTTGGAATAGTTTCAAAATGAAAGAAAAGAAGGGAAAAAAAACCCAAGTAGACAGCATTGAATTTTGTCAAAAATTCAGTGTAACTGGAATTCAGATGCATTGCTATGGAAATGCAACTTGTTTCAGTGGCTTTGGAGAGCAGATTTCCAGTTACATGTCTAGTTAAAACATTCCTAACATAGGATCCAAAATATTATTCATAGGTAATTATTTAAATGAAATGAGGCATACTGAGATTGAGAGGACTGTAGGTAAATCTTTATAACAGCTTTATAATCCAGAAAAGCTGAAATGTTGTCAAGCATTTGTGGTTCATAATTTTAATACTAACACTCTAGAGGCAGAGGGAGAAGGAGGTGGATCTCTGTGAGATGGAGGCCAGGCTGGTCTACATACAAGGTTCCATATCATCTTGGGCTACATGGAGACTCTGTCTCTAACAACTACACAATGGCTTAAGTTTCCAAATATCCACCAAAAATAAACCAATTTTTTATAGCCATACAATGGAAAACTCCTCAGCAATAGCCATGAACAAATTGCTTAATGGTGCTTAAAATGATATGGATGAATTTCAAAGGCATTAAGCTAAATAGAAAATTCAGAAATAAACACATCTTTATGATTATTTTTATTTGACGTTACCAAAAGGCGTACATGCAATAATGGAAATTAGATGCTCCTTTGTCAGTCCCTGGGAATGGGTGAAAGAAACTGAATGCAAAGGGATATAAGGAGACTTTTGAAAGTTATGAAAAGCATCTCTTTTGATTGTAGCAATAGTTTCTCAACTACATGCATTTGCCAAAATGCATAGAGCTATACACATGCTATTTGAGTCAGGGTCTCACACAGGCCAGTCTCTCCTAAACTGGTAACGTAGCCTAGGATGGCCTTCAGCTTCTGATTCTCCTACATCCACCTCCCCAGAGCTGGGATTAGTAGTGTTTACCATTATGTCCGTTCTAACTTAAACCTTTTTAAGATAGATTTTAACTTACCTTTTTAGAGTGAATTGCAGTTATACCTCAGAAAAACGGATGTTCAAAGACAGGTAGAGGTAGTAAATCTTCTTTGTTATCAAACACTAGGTAAGAAAAATCTCACACTTAATGAAGCAGATGCCTTTTCCTGTAAATGACTAGTGGTGAGTTATCTTGTGCTCAGAACTAAGAAATTGCAAATCGGTTCTTTGTCGGGTCAGTGTCTTTGAGTCACGCGTGACCGCCTTCCACACTCTGTCCTTCCCTTCTTGGCTCAGCTCCAGGACCTGCCTCCTCCCTGTAGGCCGGCAGTCTCTGGGCTGTGCTCCAGCAAGAAGCGGGGAGGGAAAACCGCTGGAGATCACCCGAGGAACACACACACACACACACACACACACACACACACACACACACACGCACTTGGAGAACCCGGGAGGATAAGAACTCCGTTTATTTTCTGTCAGCGAAGTCTATATATTCAAGACTACAGGCAAGGAAGTAGGGAGCAGATGGAAGGGAGGGGTGAACCAACTTAGTTCTAAAGGTTGGGGGCTGCAGAGCTCTGGTTTGTGCAACAGTTAACTAGAGGTGTGACATTCTGCTCAGTGCCTCAAGGGAAGGGGCCTGGAACTTTGCAGAGATAGGGTGAAGCAAGAATCATTGTAATATCCCAAATCTTCTGGCTACAGATAACTCTGGAAGCCCACAGAGATATCAGATAGCTGGAGGTCTCCCCGGACAGTTCTTACAAAGTCTTGCTTCAAGCCACACCCAAAGTTTCATTCCCACAGTTCTTTTTTTTTTTTTTTCTTTCTGTATGTGTATGAATGTACTGTCTGCATGCAAGTTTGTGCACCTGTGTCGTGCAATGCCGCAGAGGTCAGAAGAGGGTGTCAGATTCCCCTGGAACTGGAGTTCTCCTGGAATTGGAATTTCAGATGGTTCTCGGCCACCACGTGGGTGCTGGGGATCGAACCCGGGTCCTCTGTAAGAGAGGTTGGCGCTCTTAACCACTAGGCCATCTCTCCAGCCCCATTCCCACAGTTCTTTAATTCAATCCACTCCATTCTAGTTCCATTTCTTATTCTATGAACAACATGAGGGTTTCATATTAAGGATGTTAGAAATTGAGATGTATGAAACATGGATAAAGGATTGTTTAACTTTTAGAGAACAATTCTGCAATTGTTCCTAGGGGCTTTTCATTACTAGGGAGCAATGTAGGAAAAAGGAAAAGCAGACCCACAAGATGATGAGAAAATTAATCCTGTCATTTAATTTTGAGCATCAAATACTAGTGAAATGCAAATTTAAGTTGGAAAGTAGGTTGCATCTACTAAACCAAAGTGAACATTACTTTTTCTTACACCATTGCTACTCTCCTGCATCACTGAACATTTTACAGTTCACTTATAGGACTACCCATCTAAGAGGACCTAGGTCTACCATGGAGATGAAAACAAGCTGCTTTACAGATTTTAACCTATTTGTAAATTTTTGTAGTTAGGAATTCCAAAGAATTAATTCAATGATGTTCTGAGCAGCTTGACAGAAACAAACAGTGTGTGACAGGAAGACGAATATGGAAAATGAAGAATAACTACTTATTTCATACTTCTATTTTATTTGACTTTCCATTTGAACAATGCGAGTTCATGAAAATCCTGGCAGTACTGCCTCAGTGAGCTTCAAAAAGGAGACTACTGTTTGCCTTCCTGCCTCTGTCCTGAGAGAGCACAGGACTAAGCAGGTTCAGGGCAGTGTGTTAGATTATTCTAAATGTTTATTTTCACCAGTATCTAAATGTGTGAATATAAAAAGTTGGTGTTTTAGAAAACAGTTTGTCTTTTTTTCTTTTTTAGCATGCATGCATTTTTATATCAATCTGTTTCAGAGAAAAGCATATTTTATACAGAAGTTGTATGTTTCACAGAATAAGGTGTTGGCCATTCATATTTCATTTAGTTTCCATGAAGACATAATAGTAAGGTAAAAATTCTTTTTTTTTTTTTTAAATTAGTTTTTATTGATGCTTTGTGCATTTCATACATTTTTTTTTTTTAATTTGTTCTAGTTAATTTACCCGTGTCCCCTCCCCCATCCCACCCACCCCCCCCCATCCCAGATCAATCGCATTCTCCATAACTGTCCTGCATTCTTTCTCTCAGTTTTTTTTTTTTTTTCATTTTTAGCTATAAGTGATAATCCATGAGTACAAGCATCCTTCATGCAAAACCTATCTGCAGGCTGGTGTGCCCAAACACCTACAGCCCCACCATCCAGTGGGGTGACAGGTTGTTTTTTCAATCAAGTTGATCAAATGAGTGTCCAGACTACATTGCTTGTAGTTCACCCATTCACCCCAATACGTCATAGCCCTTACATTCTACCACGCCCCCTCTTCCGCAGTTTGTTCCCTAGGCTTAAAAAGGGGCACAGGGGATGAGAGGTAAACAGTCCACTCTCTCTGGAGATGATACACTCCTTTAAGAGAAACTGAAAAAAAATTAAGTTTGCTTCCCAAGTTAATCAAATATAGTTACCCAAAAACAACATGAGTGAATTTGATGAAATCTGTGGCTTGACTCCACCCTATAGTCATGTATAATACAACTGTCTTCTGGAGACTCATACCTAAAAAAAGGGGGGGGATACAGAAAAGACATGAAACCTTTTCATTAAACCCTCTGCAATTCAAATCTTAAAACTAACTATGGGAAAAGATTTTGTTTTCCAACAGGACAAAACGTCACCCACTTAACGCTGAGAAAGAAAAGATACAGGTTTGCATTGAGTAGATGTACCAAAAAGTGGCAACGGAAAGGCTGACCCGTCTGAACATTCAAAGGAAGAAAAGCCTCAGATTGCATAAACATCGAACCCCTCTGTGGATCCTACATGTAACAACTATTATATAATGAAGTCCTTAATGAAACTTACTTCTAGGTGCCACAAAAGGTTCTGAATATGAGAGACTTCCTTGCCTTCCCACCCACTTAGAAACAAGGAGAAAATATGACAATTATGAGTGTCGCTCCCCAACTGTAAATTGGAGACAACTATTGTAGAGGTAATCTCTTATAAAACCGGTAAAACTGCTTTCTTTAATTGACTACTAGACATGGGAACTGTGGAAGGGATTACTCTCTGTTCAGAACCAAATATAATACTAAAGTCCTAGGGCTATGCACTCAGGCAAAATATATTAATACAGGAGCTCTGACATCAGCAATGGATTGTTCTAAAAATTCTTTTTTTAAGAGGATAGTTTTTTAAAATATTTTATCTATTATTTTTATTTTCTGTATATGAGTGCATTGTATATTGCATGCGTGTAAGAGCATCTGAGTCTTCAATGCAGCAGAGGTCAGAAGAAGGCTTAAGATCCCCTGAAACTGGAGATTAAGATGGTTCTTAGCAGCCATGTGGGTCCTGAGAATTGAACCTGAGTCCTCTGCAAGAGCAGTTGTTGCTCTTAACTGCATATCTCCAGCCCAAGTAAAAAAAATTCTTAAAAGACTTGTTTATTATATTATACTTCTGTGTATTTTTATTAAATTAAACAAAAATAGCATGCATAAATATAAGACTTGCTGTATCTTTGCTTTTTAATGCAAGTACACAGTGATTAGGGGTTTATAACTGAAGCCACTTCTATAATAATTGAAATTCTCAATTTTACTGTTGGATCCATATGTTGGTATAGTAAAGCCTATTTTTTTCTTTTGACTTTTATTTGCTTATACAAACCTCAAGCACTTTATATAATAGTCAGATGCTTTGTTTATTAAATTCTCAGACTAAAATTGTTCATCAGAGGCATATTAAACACAAAGAACTTTTGAAAGCACTCACTTTGTAGTATTTTTCTTTCCTATCTAGTGTTCGAATGGAAACTGTGTGTGCTTTATAAATTAAAAAAAAAAAAAAAAGGAGAAAAAAACATGATGGAACTCAGCTTCCAAAAAATGCCTTTTTTCTATAAAACACAGATTTTATTGTGATCTTATGACCCCATTGAGATGTAATTAGGTATTTGTAAATTACTTTCATAGGGTATTGTAGGTCTGAAGATCACAGAAATCAGAATCCTCCTAACAGTGTAGAGACCTGTGTTCAACTGCCTCTGCATGAGAACTGTGAAGGATTTGCCGTGTAACTGAAATTCTGTTCTCATCTAGAGACTTGTTAATTCAATGCTAGCCTAACATTTCACATTTGATTGGTATCTTTCATTAATTTATTTAACTGGGCCTTGGGACTAACCTCCCATGACTCATCTTCTTTCCATTGTTTCTCGTGCTTCACTCTCCCCTTCTCCCTCACAAAAATCACACCCAAAAGGTAAGTCCACACAACTTCATAACTCCGTGGTCTTTTACTATTCATTTCACACAACTCTGGCTAACAAACATTTTATATTTAAGTCAATATCTTATATTTCTGAATGAGTTATTTTCTGATTAATTTGTGGGAACATGTTGCTTACTTTGGGGGAGTATTTTGTGCATTGAATGAGAGGATTCCAGTTACTTTGTGCCACAAATTATGCAGCTCTGAAAATCATGTGCACTGTGATTCAGTCATTTTCAAATAGCTGCGTGTTGGGCTTTGGCTTCAAACCTCTGAACAGAGTAGAACACTCTGTTTCCCAGGAGACACAGCATGACTGGGCCACGGAGACTGTTGCTCTGTCTTCATCCTTAATACCAAATAACCATGCACATGATTTCCTTAGAAGTCTGGGGTGAACAGCTTATGAGATTCAGGAATACCTATGACCTTAGCTTAAGCCTGGTCTGGAAGCAGTACTAAGTACTCAGTTTCCAGTTTCTTTTCTCTTACAATGAAATATTTTATTTATTATTATAAAACTGGGTAAGGAAATATCACATTCTTAAGGAATGTGCTACAGTGTGTCACATATAACTTCAAAATGTGTTTCATGAATTAATAAGACAAAAACCCAGCATAGAATGAGGGGAATGGGCAACAGGCCCCAATCCCAGCCTAGGAACAGTTAGGAAATGATTACTATGGAATAAAGGAGAGTAGATCTTCCTTAAGGGAGAGACTGTAGATAGGCTGACTAGACTCCAGCGGATGAACTTGCACCAAGGGACATCTTGACCAGATAGGACTTAACATATATGACAGAATATTTAAAATCTGCTGGGAGGGGGCTGTGGTAGACAGGGAGTGGGGAGGGGGTCTAAATTTAACTAAGATCTATTATATATAATGCACCAAAACTCAATTTAAATATTGGGGGGAAACCATTTAAAAATCTGTTTTATGAGATTTTTATACATCTCTTTAATTTCCCAGTTGGTTCCAAATTGAGGAAAATATATACAGAAAATAAGTCTAACCAGGAAAAGAACTATGCCAAATCTCTTCTAAAACCCTTCATTATTCTGCAGAGCATTTTGTAGAAAATACATAATAAACAGATTATAAAATGAGATTTTTACAATTTTACTTTTTACAAAGATTATTGATGAAATTCTGAATAGTCCATCTAATTTACATTTTAAAAACCATGTAGTACAACTTGTTAGCATGCAAACTAAAAATAATAAAGGCTTCAAAGAAATTAACCATCAAAGGAAACATAATTTATGATTTATGACTACAGAGATCAAGTGTTGTGCAATGTTTTGGACCCTAGGCTACGGAGTCTACTTGCAAAGTTTTAAATTCTAGTTCTACTATTAACTAGGAGGACAGATTCATTAACTGCCTCAAATCTCAGTTTCCTCATCTGTTAGATGGAATATGAATAGTCCCTATACCTATTGAAAAATTGAATAAGATAATGCTAAAGTGTTTTAGGCAAATTTCTATTGTGTGCTGAACATACGTTTGACCCAATGAAGAATCAGAAATGAGTGCTACTGGTAAATAGCCACTTACTGTGAGAATACCAAGAATGAAAAGGGATTTTGTTGAGTCATTATTTTGAAGAAAAGGTGGAGCATGAGTTATCTTAATCCATATACCTATTTTTGAGTAAATTAATTATTATTAGCTTTCTGAAAGTGAACATTTACCCAGAAACAGTAAGTGATAAAACATTTTAAAGACACAGATTCCTGAAAAATGTTGTCTCATATCCCAGAGAAGCTAAAATGGTAACTTTGGTTTTCTGGAGTGACTACTCCTCTCTGTTTCAAAACCAGTCTGATGAGTGTTTTGCCTTCTAGGAAGAAAAGAACATAGTAAAGAAATTAATAGCAAGCTCTTGAAGTAAAATGTCTGGAATTGAATGCTTGATCAGGAGGCAACTTATAATCAATAGGATGCTAGTCTCTGTTAGCATATATATTCAATGGAGATACAAAAAAAATCCTCAGCTCACAAGGATTAAAAACATAATCTTTGTGAAGAGGTAATGCACTGCCTAGTATATAATAGATGCCAAGATATTAACTGTTTTGTCATCACGATGATTCTATTTTCATGACTTCACTGAGCTCCACAAGCAATTATAAGTGTGTGGATGCCGGGTTTGGTGGCACAAGCCTTTAATCCTAGCACTTGGGAGGCAGAGGCAGGCGGATCTCTGTGAGTTCAAGGCCAGCCTGGTCTACAGAGTGAGTTCCAGGACACCTGGGGCTACAGGGAGACCCTGTCTCGAAAAGACCAAAAATAAATAAATAAATAAATAAATAAATAAATAAATAAATAAATAAGTGTGTGGTTAATTTCTACTAGGCTAAGTTAAATAAAGTTCCAGATTTTTGTCAATAATGGGCTTAATTAGCCAGAGCAGATAAGAGTATCAATAATCACATGAAAGGAGCTTTGGTATGGATAAACTTGTGCAGAATCATAATGAAATGCAGGTGCATGGCCAGTCATGCACTGGAGTACTCCGAGAATGATTTCCATGTGAATGGATACTGTCTCCTTGAATGTCCGTGCATGTAGTTAACAGTATCTTCCACTTACCATACTGGCCACCTTGTGAACTTAACAAGCAACTGCAAAAAAGTTTTGGAAATGGAGGCAATATTTTCAGTAGAAATGAGTTCGTTTATTCAGTGGAAACAAGAATATTCTTTGAGGTCCACATTATCAGATATTAACCAAATTTCCCTTTATCTATTTCCCAAAACCATTATCCCAGTACCCCCTTCAGATTAGAGACAGCAGAAGATATTCTGCAGAGAAACGTGTGGTTGTTTCTTCGAAGAGCATATGTCCCCAGATCAAGGAAGGACCAGTTGCTAGGGATGGCCTCAATCCTACACTTCCTCCCCAGTCTGCTGAACTTTAATTATTATGCTAAGAATTCCAGTGGCATTTGTTATATCTATCCTTTCCAGATAGTACATCTCTGTCCTCCCCATTCAATATTTTTTTTTTTTACTTCATTGCTAGGAACCATTTTACTTGGAAAAATTCCATCTGAATAAGTAGCTATTTCATCTTTTCTATATAGTTGTAACATTTTTGTAATATAAGTTACAATTAACACACTGAAAAACATAATAACCCAACTGTAAATAATCCATTGTCATGCCAAAGGTGAAAATTCTCTAAATGTGATGAGTTTTCAACATTTTTTTAGTTTTACTTGGAAAATGCACATATGGAAATAAATAATGCACATATTTTATAGGTTGTGCTTTTTTAAATTGCTGCATTTTACAAAGAATTAAAATGGATTTGCTATCAACACATTAAGGGCGCCCACACTAAATGGTACCAAGCTATCAGCTGTCACGACTGTGTCACGAAGATTCTCCCCTAAAAATATCTCACACAGAAGTGAAGGAGACATTTTCAGACAGTTTTGTCATTTAGACATATCTCATGATACATAATAGATCTTAGCTGGTGTGCTCATTAAAAAATGATTTCTCAAATTTCTCAAAATTCCCCAACTAAATGCTGAATATCTGTGGATGCATTGCTTGTGGTGGTCCTTGACCTCTCTGTGGTGTAGTACTTTGTGATCTGGCTCTTTCTCTTATTTCTGCTTTTAAGTGTTTGGATTGCACTTTGGCTTCGTATTGATTTGGCAACAGAAGTGGCTTTATGCTGAATGTGTAATGCATTACTCAATACTCTGTGGTTTTACAAATTAAAGAATCAATGCAGCCACCAAGTTCACCTCTGACTTGCTGTATTCCACAGGCATGATGGAGTTAGAATGACGTCACGGGTTGGGCCTTCCATCTTAACAGCAGTTAAAAGTCCTGGATAAAAATGAAGTGGATGAGAGTGTGGTAGAATGTAAGGGCTGTGATTGGGGTGAATGGTGAAACTACAGCAATATAGACTGGACACTTATTTGATCAACATGATTGTACATACAAGCCCCTCCAGCTGGATGGTGGGAGACTTGGACTGTGTGGGTTTGGGCATAGCTGCTTGCAAATTGGTTTTACATGAAGGATGCTTGTACTCATAACTTATTACTATTGTTAAAAAAGGGAATTAAAAAAAGAAAATGTCCTTATAAAAAATAGCACCCATCTAAAATGAAAAAGAATGGAGCAGAAAAATAAACAATGTTCTTTTAGAATAATAAAAAAAAAAAGGAAAATTGAGGGCAAAAATAGAATAAAACTGGGTTTGATAGAAAAAAAAATGAAGTGAATGATACCCCTGGCTACTTCCGAATTTCCCTATTTCCTTTACCAATCACTTCGTGTAAAGTGTGAAGTGGCTCCAGGGATCACACCACTCAGCACTTTTCTTTCTTCTCTCTCTATCCTAGATTCCTTTTCTGTTTCTTCTTCAGCCCTACTCTTTAATCTTCTGAGCTCACAGAACTTTGTATTTCTAAATTTGACAATATAGAACGAACTTAAAGAAAGTGTGTTTTAAACAGGGCTCTTGCAACAAGTGATATATATATATATATATGTATATATTACCTATAATACTATATATATACTATACTATAATACTTAGTACTAAGAGGAAAATATATACTATACTATAATATAATATAAAATATAAAAAAAAAAAAAATTGTTTTTTAAAAAGATGGCAATGTCCAATGGCTGTGATTTACTCAAACTATGGTTTATATGTGTATTGAATTAGTAAAACAAAGAACATTAATTTAATCTCATTAATTTGTATAGTAAAAATTATACATGCATGATTTCATGTTTATAGACACACAACATAAATATTTCCAACTTAAAGACATGCTCATATATGTTTTGTCTACAGTTTCTTCTACTATTCAAATTTAAAGTATATCTCTGCACTCTCTTTTTCACATGGCACTTGTGTTGGCCTACTTGTGCACAACCAAAGTTGCTATGGGGTGTTGGAGAGTGGAGGACTGGTAGAGGGTGTAGAAGCTGAGCATACAAGAGAAACTGACAGATTGCATAAAACAGATTTGATTTTTGAGATGTGACACTCTTACGGACCAATCTCTGGAAGTAGATTTGCTTTGGAAACATGAACAGCAGTGCATATATTTTGCTTCCAGCTTGTTACAATTCTAGAAAACAAATGCTTCCTTCAAAGTCAAGTCACATGGATCCAGAACCAGACCCTGCAGCAGCATCACAGCAGACAGAACACTCCCAAAGCCGCCTTTCCTTCCTTCCCTGTGGCATGCCACCTCCAAGCTAAGCGGCAACCGTCAGTTATTTCTATATACTACCCTGCTTTTTCTTAGGGCCTTTTTCTCGCTTTCTGTCTGTTGGTCTTTCTCTGTTCTCCCTTCATTTTTGCCGCAATGTTTGAGCAAGATCTTCATCTTAGCATACATTAATTTTGTTACTTGTTTTCCAACATAAATTAATTTTCCTAAAACTCTATTTGTATGAAAATCCTTTGAGTTAGATACCCTGAAGGTGGAGTGGTCTGATGCATACTTTTTTTTTTTTTTTTATTTGTACTGTGTATGAATGTACTGTCTGCATGCAGGTCTGTGCACCCGTGTCGTGCAATGCTGCGGAGGTCAGAAGAGGGTCTCGGATTCCCCTGGAACTGGAGTTCTCCTGGAATTGGAGTTACAGACGGTTCTTAGCCGCCATGTAGGTGCTGGGGATCGAACCCGGGTCCTCTGCAAGAGCGTCGGTGCTCTTAACCGCTAGGCTATCTCTCCAGCCCTGATGCATACTTATGGTCTTGAAGGGCAATGCCAATAGTCTGTTAAAGACTCCAAAGGACTGTCAGCTCTTTCAATAATTTATCCAACTGTTCTCCATTAAGACTGACCATTTTGTGGATGGGAAAGTTTCCTGAGCAAGAAGCTATTTCATAGGAGACAAGATCCAAAGGGAAATAACTTTATTTCATTATTGTTTTAGGCAGAGATTCTCCATGTGTGGTACTGGGAACAGGGATGAAAACATACTAACAAAAATTAAAAAAAAAAGAAGCAAAGATAAATAAATGTCAACAAAAATTAGCACCAACTGTAAGGTTATGGTGCACTCCCCCCGGAATGAAAGGCCATAAGGTCTAGGTTATTCTGAGCAAAGTTTAATTCAGGGTAGCCAGGGCTAGGCTCAGGGGAAGGATAGAGCCAAGCACAGAATGGCGTCTGGCTTGGGAATTTAAGGGAGAAGGTGGGTGTGGGATTCAGTGAGGGTGAGGTGGGTCAGAAGGCAAGGCAGAAGATTCCTGAGTAATCAGTGGTGGCCTGCTTTAGCATAACCAAAGGCTGGCCTGGTAGAGCAGGTTCCTGGGTGCCACTGGCCTTAGGTGTCTCTGCATTTCAATGGGCTTCTGCAGCTTGCAACCTGACATTCCAGCCTTTTGTTTCTATAGGGAAAAGGGCAGAGGTCTGTCTTCTGTAGCTGTTTCAGAGCTGATCAGGCGCGAAGTCTTTGGGGGGAATGGCTGTTAGGCTGGAGGGCTAGAATCCAGTTTCCCATTTTGGCTGCTTGGGGTGCTCTGCCCAGTGGGTTTGGTCCAGATCAATAGTGGCCAGTACTTAGTGGATGTTTTCTCTGCAACTGAAAGGACAAGCTGGTTGAGTCTTACATGAGTATACCAGTGCAGGGACTTCACAGTACAAACAGGGTGCTACAGGGTGCATTAGCAATTGGAGGGTCCCCGTCTAGGGAATGCAGAGGGAAAAAGGACGTGTACCCTGGTTCAAGAAATTGGAAAAAGTTTTAGTACACAGAGCTCTAGAATGAGGGCCAGCTTTAATATAAGGGCTCCAGAATCAGAGGCATAACCATGAGAATATAAAAGGTGGTATTTTTTGGCATGGCATACTAAATCTGTCAACTATCTCTATTTTCTAAAATGACGCAGTAGATTCCTAACTTGG
Source organism: Rhizomys pruinosus (assembly GCA_009823505.1). Lineage (NCBI taxonomy): Eukaryota > Metazoa > Chordata > Mammalia > Rodentia > Spalacidae > Rhizomys > Rhizomys pruinosus. The sequence goes on from VZQC01004214.1 coordinate 339,425, forward strand.
CACAGTAGGTCTCTCACCTATCTCTTTGATAATAACCTATTTCATTTTCTCTTCTTTACAGTTTCCTGTTGGGGTGTTTAAAACCACACAGTTAGCTCAAATAAATAAAGTTTGTTTTGATGTTAAGGTCACTTGAGGTTCTGGTCCTTAAGGAGTCACTCAGGCCTTGCACCTGGCTCTCTTCACCGGTTCCATCTATGTGATGACAAAGTCAGGCCTTGCTTGACCAGAGCTTCCCTTTGAAGCATGAGGAGTCTCTCCTCTATATGGACTTTCCTCCTTTGACTGGACACTGGCAGGATGAAGTCCTTTTAAGTGAATCTCCAAGACTTCCCTGGCACGGGATGACTGGTGACTCACTGCCACAGGACATGCACAAAGTTTCGGATGCAAGACCCTAGGACCCAAGTCGACCTCAGAGGGTGGGGGCCAAAATATTGTCCCATAAAATCCCTCTTGCCAAATCAGATTAGAGCTTTGAGTGTGGTTGCTAAACCTCCAAGAGGATTGTTTGAATTAATTTGGTACATTAATTACCATACAACTCCTAAGTAAAGCTTGAACATTGACTTAAGCACTGTTAATAAATTCTTAATTGTTGTGGCAAAAATATTCTAATAATAAAAGCTCATGGTAGGAGCCTGGTAGTGGCTGCAGCACAGGCTAGGAAAGGATGCTATTTACTGGCTTGTGTTGCTGGCTCATATTTAGCCTATTGTATACAATACAGAAATATCTGGCCAAGAATGGCATTGCCCACAATGGGCACAGGCCAGTCCAATGAAGGCAATTGAGGTTTCTCAGCTCAGGTGTATCAAGTTGACATTAAACATATGCAGTAAGTCCTACAATTTGTTCTTTAAGGTCTATGAAGATCATTCAAGTACTCAAAGTACAATGATTTAAACCATGCAAGGCAAAATTTTCTAACATAGCCCATGAAACAAACCCAAGATAATAAAGAGGTTAAAATCAGTACTTTCTCAGATGAAGGCCATGTCACTTGTCCCCAGATTTTGAATCATAGCTTTGAAAAGGAAAAGGAAGGGGGGGCATTGTCACATACCAGCAGCAGGCAGATAATACTTAGGGCTCACCCAAATTGGTTACATTCGGACTGTCTGTGTGGTCACCAGAAGTAAAACCTAATTTCTCTTAAAGATATTAAAAGGAAGATGTGCAAAGTATAACAGATATACAAAACAATTTTAGTATGTATGGGTAGCTCTATATATGTCTGTTTCACTTGTGGCTGTAACTAGGTATATAGTACCTGGTAGGTGCCATAATTACATTATATAATTCTTAAAAGTGAATGGTACTTCATGCATACACTCATAAATAAGGTTCTAATAAATAAATTTGGTGATGACACTTTGTAAAGGTTGTGCTAAGCAAAGGCACATGCATTGTAATCATACAGACAGATCTTAATATGCTGTTTAACAATGTCATACACACATTTATGCACTCATTCCTTTAAGAGATTTTTATAAGAAACACCTTTAGAAACATTATTTAAACTATGCAGCTCTGATTAATTGTGCTGCCAAGGCTGAGATGACAACTTGCACCTTTGGTTTTAAAACTATGATCTCATTGAAATACTTTAACACGTGATGGAAAACAGAATTATATATAATAATTAAAGAACTGACAATATCAAAGCTATTTAGGCTGCTTCATTGGAGGGAAGGATTTCAGGGGAAGCAATGTGCCACTGACCAAGTACCAGTGTATGAATGAATCCAGGGATTTTTTTAAAAAAGTGATCTCTGGTCAGAAGGACAGTTACATAGCACAGGAGAAAAAAAATCTGTTAGTGAACCCGTAAGGGTAAAAAAATCAGGTCTTCAGACGTCTGGAAACAAGAAAAAACTGGAAGAGAAAATTTTTAGTTGTAATACCTGTGGAAAAATAATTTGGACAGAGAAGAAATAAAACCTTCAGATAAACAATGTAGAAACCTAGGAACCCAGGTTCAAATCAGGCCTTTGAAAAAAATTTTAAGAGGCATGCCAAAAATAAACTTAATTTTTTGTTTGTGCGCAACATAGAATAAAACAAGTTTGAAGTGGCCACTTTGTTTTGACAAAAAACACAGAACGTGGACACATGACAGTCACAAAGACACATTGAAGAACAGTTATGACAAACGGTTATTTTTTTTTAATTAATTTTTATTGATGCTTTGTGCATTTCATACATTTTTTCCAATTCAGTTCAGGCTTATTTCCCTTTCCCTCCCCCCCACCCCCACCCCATCCCAGATCATGCATTCTGCCATAACTGTCCTGCATCTTTCTCTCAGATTTTTTTTTCATTTTTAGCTATAAGTGATAATCCATGAGTACAAGCATCCTTCATGCAAAACCTATCTGCAGGCTGTTGTGCCCAAACACCTACAGCCCCACCATCCAGTGGGGGGTGACAGGTTGTTTATAACACACAGACAGGTTTGGACAGACACATGACCTAACTGTATCCATTAACTCTGGACAATGGGAAAATCCCCTTTTATCTAAAGTTTTCCTTGTCCAGGGTTGTAGACAATTATCACATTTACAAAGAATCACTTAGAGTTTAAGACATTTGCTTAGGTGGAAAATAGACTGTATGCCCTACTGTGCTTTGCAGCACAGCCTGTTCTTGTACACCCATGAAGGATGGTGGACTGGGTAAGCAGGAATATCTGGTGGCTTGTGCATATTAACTGCTAATTTAATGAGAATAAATTTAGTTAGTGGAAAAATCAAAAGATCCCAGCCAAGTGAAAGATTACTCCCTGAGGGGAAATGCTGGATGCTAGTAAGACAGGGTGTGGTCAGCAGACCTTCTTAATCTCAGATATAGAGGCTCCTCAAAAGATCCCAGCCAAGTCAAAGTTTGCTGCCTGAGGCAAAAACTGGGTGCAGGTTGGGCAGGGCATGGTCAAAACACCTTAATCTCAGACACAGGGGCTTGTATCCAAAAGCAGACAAAAATGGATTTCTAAATAAAATGGGGTTTATAAGGAAAAAACAATGAAATGGAAAATGTCAAAATCTGAAATAATCCCTTAAAATTTAGGCAAGTTTTGTAAACAAAATATAAAAAAAACCAAAATTGTGAAAGGATCAGAATATGCCATTAAATAAATTGCAAGAGAATTAGAATATAGAAATATCGCCTAGCGGTTAAGAGCACTGACGCTCTTGCAGAGGACCCGGGTTCGATCCCCAGCACCCACATGGCGGTTAAGAACCGTCTGTAACTCCAATTCCAGGAGAACTCCAGTTCCAGGGGAATCTGAGACCCTCTTCTGACCTCCGTGGCATTGCACGACATGGGTGCACAGACCTGCATGCATACAACACATTCATACACATATGAAAAATAAATAAAAAATTAAAAAAAAAAAAAGAAATATCGCATTAGTTATTACAAGGTCTGATGTAAATTCAGGCTTCCTGCCACGTGGTCTTGTTGTGGCTCAGCAGAAATGGGGCAGCTGTGCAGCAGACTGGGGAGAGGAGAGAGCTGTATGAAGGAAGTAAAGTTTTTTAGCCTCAGAAGATAGGGGAACAGCGTGGAGGACGAGTCATCTGATGGGAAGTGGCATGGAGGCATACATCCTCTAAAGGGGCTGGTCAGAGACTCCAGGTCTGGAGTGTCTCTGAAGCAGAATGGGAGGCTAAAATGAAGGAAGAATTGGAGGGTAGACAGGCAGAGAGAAGGAGGGAGAAGGAAGATGGAGGGAAGCAGGAGAGAGTACCACCTTTGCACAGGAACCCAGTTCAAGTCTGTGGATTCAAAACAATGAGGGGCTAATGTTGAGAGAAGCAGAGGGAGAAGGGAGGAGTACAAGGGGAATGAAGGGGGGAGAGAGAGAGAGAGAGAGAGAGAGAGAGAGAGAGAGAGAGAGAGGAGAGTGGGCGAGAGCAGAGCAGTACCTCATCCTGAAGCCAGTTGTCTGGAGAAATACTTGGCTGGCAAGTCCAGGGGTTGCAAAATGTCATGGCACCAATAATATTAAGTGTAAAAAAGCAGGAAACAAAAAATGCACAGGAGGCATCGGTCACTCTAGTAGCGTGCTTTATTTCCACATGGGACTGCTAGCATGAGCCGCCTGCAGACAAGTGGTGGGACCAGACAGCATGGCAGGGGGCAGAGAGAAAGGGGTGGGACAGGGACAGAGAGAGGCAGAGAGAGAGGGGCACAGAGGAGAGCCTAGGTCAGCCACCCAAGGTCAAAAGCAGAGGTGGAGTTCAGGTGTATTGTATAGGGAGGGGGACAGGGGTCTTAAGAGGAATAGAGAGAGGGACATGAGCGAAGGGCATAGAATGCCTGTACATATAAACATTCTGACCATTTACTGAATCGCTGGCAGAAGTCTCTCAAAGCTGTGAGAATTTGGGGGTCTAAGGTACCCGTCTCAGGCCAGACAATATTGTTAGCTAATTGATATCCTGGCCACATAGTAGAGCAGAGTCTCTCACTAATTTCCTTGGAGAGGTTGAGTTCTCTAAAAGAGTGTAGGAGACCCTCCGAGGGTGTGAGGCCCAGGGCCTCTCCTTTAGAGTGTGAGGCTCCCATATTAGGAGTCCCACATTAGGAGAGGATGAGGAAGAGGGGAGAGGAAGAGAGGGAGATAGGGAGAGAGAGAGAGAGAGAGAAAGAGAGAGAGAGAGAGAGAGAGGAGATCTGTAGGAAGGAAGAGGATTCTTTCTAGTCTCTGCACCCACCCGAGTGCTAAGGCACATCCTCCTTAGTTCTAAGTGGGCGCTCAGAGACCCCAGGTCTGTGTGACCAGTGTGGGAGTCTCTGAAATCGGGGCATGCAGGTCTGTGAAGTTGGCGTCCCAAAAATCACAAAGGAGGCCAGCATTCAGGTCCAGAGTCTGTCCCCAGCTTTCTGGTAATAGACAGCAAAATGGATGGGGGAAAATTGGAGGGAATCCCTGACTTAGCCAGCACTCAGGGATCCAAAATGGAAATGGCTATAATGGAACGGGAGACTAAAAAGAATGGAGAAAGAGGATCGGAGAGAAGGCAGATGGAAAGCAATAGTTAGAACAGGAAGTGTCGAGGCAGAGGGGGCAGCTAGAGGGGGCAGAACATACACAGGGTTACACAGAAGGTAGGGGTGGGAGATAGAATCTCCCCTCACTCAGGTGCCCGTCTGGCTGCCACCTGCGAGGCAACTTAGGAAGTCTTACCATGAGGGCCACACATATAAACCCCGTGCTTGGTCATCACGAGTGTGATGAGTACCCAATGAGGTGAAACAACTTCAGCGGAACTGTGGGTTGGGGCCCAATCAGATTCCATAGCCCGAGAGCTGTGGAACCATAACACACACTCTCAACTTTCACCCACAGTCACATGGGAATAGAGTAGGGTAGGGTACATTTGGCAGAATGCTGGTGGGTGCTGTTGTAGCCTGCACTCAGTATCCGGCTTACCGGCTACCCCAAAGCTGCTCCAAGGGGGGGGGGCGGGAAAAAAGGTGATCCGAGTCACCGGCACCAGAATGTAAGGTTATGGTGAGCTCCCCCCGGAATGAAAGGCCACAAGGTCTAGGTTATTCTGAGCAAAGTTTAATTCAGGCCAGGGCTAGGCTCAGGGGAAGGATAGAGCCAAGCACAGAATGGCATCTGGCTTGGGAATTTAAGGGAGAAAGTGGGTGTGGGATTCAGTGAGGGTGGGGTGGGTTGGAAGGCAAGGAGAAAGATTCCTGAGTAATCAGTGGTGGCCTGCTTTAGCATAACCAAAGGCTGGCCTGGTACAGCAGGTTCCTGGGCGCCACTGGCCTTAGGTGTCTCTGCATTTCAATGGGCTTCTGGAGCTTGCAACCTGACACCAAGGTCACATGATAACTTGTGAAGACTCCAATTCTTAGGACTCATTCACCTCAGGACCAGAGTCAGGACCCAGGGAGGTGGAGTTCAGAATTCTGTGTTTAATAGGAAACCTAAATGAATCTCAACGTTGTTAATCTTTGAGGACCAGCACACTACTTCCTCTGACTTGAGTTCAGTTTCCTAAAGGAAGTGTGATCAGTATAAAGAAATTTAAAATTCTTTTCTATGCCATGTCTGCCCCAGGAAAAGTAAAAATGAGTTACAACTGGGCGATCAGTTTTGATAACGTGAAGGAATATCCGAAGTTGAGGGAAATGAATTCTGAAAAACAGACTCTCTACACGAAAACATATGCATACCTACATGTAGTAATTCTACATTCTTTCCCAAGAAGGGTTGTAGTATGTTACATATATGTCTTCACAATGAACTTAAAAGGTGTGATGAATGTCCTAGTGTGCAGATAAGAATGGCAAAACACTGAGAAGTTATATAAAAATTCACAAAACAAGTTGAGAAGTTGCAGGGGAGGGGGGAAAGGAAGCCACCTGCGGCTTCTCCTGTGCTCAATTACCTGCTTGTCTGCTTACACTGAAACCTGGCCTAAGGCAGGACTTGCATCTGCATTAGCAAGACTGTGACACCTTGAGATCAAAGGCAATCACAGTTCTTGTGCTCTTGATGCTAGTGCTCTTTATGCTATGGAACTTGAGGCCCAGCAAGGGGTCTGAAACCAGGCCCTGAGACATGATGTCACTCTGGTTATAAAAACAGAATGCTGTGAATCAATAAAGGAGTCCATTTTACCATCTGCCAGGGACTACCAGCCATTATTTGTGCATGTAAATCTTAGACCAAGAGGTTTGTATAGTAGTGACCAGTGAATTGGACAGTAGTCAAACAGACCATCATCAACTCAGGAAGCTGGTGTGGGGATGGATGGACACTCATCAGGTCACCAGCTGTGTTGTGTAATGAGGCCTGGTGGGAATTATTCTGTAGAGCGCCTAGCAGGCAACAGTCCGGAGGATCCAGCGGTGCCAGAGGGCATGCCTGGTGTAGTTGCTAGATTAGATAAGAGGGCAGTGAAAAGGTGGTCAGCCTTTGGCCACACGGTGAAGGCAGCTGCTGGGAGCTCTCTGGCATCTTCCCTTTTCCCTGTAATCCGGGGGACAGGGTTCCAGTGTCCACTTCTGCATGTGTATCAACCCACAAGAAGTATCAGGGATTTGTACAAGATGATCTAGGATTCCATTGTTTTAAGAACTATTTTATGTTAATTATTAAGTAACCTTCATCTTATCCATTTCATTATGAGAATTATGAGCACTTACATAAAACCTGACAGGATCTCCACTGATTTTAATTTCATTCTACTTTATATTTGCTAGATTGAGACATATGGAGAATCCAGGACCTACCTTGTGCTATATGACGATTAAATTGCTTGAGAATACATTGTTTTGAATAGAAAGAATTTTCTCATTCATTTATTCATTCAACTGTTAAATGCAAATTTACTGACAAGCTCCTAGTATTTTTTTTTTTTTGACAGTGTCTTCCTGTTGCAACAGTTGACCTGGAACTCATAATGTACCCCTAGCTGGCCTTGATCCCACAGAGGCTTGCCTGCTTCTTCCTCCTGCATGCTGAGATAAAAGTCCTGTGCTACAACACCTGGTTCCATTTTTAAACAATATTTTTATCAATCCTTTGAGAATTTCATACAATATATTTTGATATTATTCATTACTCCTCCCCCATCTCCTCTCAGATCCAACCCTTCCTTTCATGTCCTCTATTAATTTTTAATGCATATCAGGTATAATTTGTGTTCCTCAAAAATTCTTTGTATGAGAATATGTTGCTTGAAACGTAATCAATATTCCTGGCCTCATACTATTCAAGAAAACTGACTCTCACTTTCTTTTAAGCTATCAATTGCCCATAGTTCCTAAGCTAGTGCTGAAGCTTCAAGTTTTGTGCGTTGATATGTGCAATAGACCTGTTGTATTTGGAAAACACTGCTTCCTTGCATTCATCCATTACCTTGGCTATTACACAGGCTTTTTAACCCCCTATTCCACAGTGATCCCTCAGTCTTGGAAGAAAAAGAAATGCTTCTTTTTTTTTTTTTAATAATAAGTAATAAGTAATGAATACAAGCATCCTTCATGTAAAACCAATTTGCAAGCAGCTATGTCCAAACTTATACAGCCTGAGGCCCCCATTGTCCAACTGGAGGGGCTTGTATGTACAATCATGTTGTTCAAATAAGAGTTCAATCTATATACTTAGATAATACACAGAAGCTTTCTCTACAGTATGTTTAAAATAGTTTAATGTTTATAGAAATAGTAATATCTTTTGTGTTAGAAATACATTCCAAATTGAATTATTAAACAGACAGATTGGAATATTTGCTAGCTATGCATCTTAACACAATTTGCTTCACCTTAGCATATGTAAATCTGATAGAAATCAACATGAGGAAGCACCCAGTGATTACCTGGACCATTGTTTATTAAAGACAAGCCTCTTTACTGTAACCAGAAGCAACTTTTCTCATTTGGTAATTATTCTAATTTTAAAAAGAAAAATCTAACTATCTTTCCATCAACCCATTTTAATACTTCCTTAGAAACACTGGCACATCTTCTCTCATATTTCAGTGTGAAAATATTTGCAAATACAATTCAGTAACTCAAAAGTACTGTGAATGTAAACTGCCATGTGGGAATTCAATCTCCATTTGATTTAATGTTGACTATTTAATCATATTATAAACTTCTCCAACAGACCCGCATAATTGCCTCCTTTGCAGAAAAGAGTAAATAGCTTACCTTGCAAGTCTGGTTCTTAAGTAGCCCATTACATTCTTGAAGATATCAAAAATTTGTCAGCATTTCCATTATCAACCTCCATATTCTGGAGCTGATAGCTCACTATAAAATTTTACTCTGGGACTAACACTGACATTTAATATTTTGCCCACATAATAAACACAGCCTTGCCCTAGGAAAGAGGGTGGGGTTCTTTGACCATGTACTTCAAATGAATTAAATTGTAATTTCCCAGAACAGAGTAATTCATCCCAATAATTACCAGCACATATTTAATACCTATTTCCTGCCTGGCATATAATATATACTACATATAATTCTTCTGAGACAATTCAATGAAATGGTGAAATGGTGATATTTTCTTCAGTTTGCAGCTGAGGAAGCAAATGCTTACATGGTCAAACATGAAGCTGAACTGAATACCAGTTGAGAGTTCCATGGGGGGGGGGTCACACTCTAGAACTGCTGGTAACATATGGATTTTGTGAACGTGTGAGCCAAGTAAGAGGGAGAGAGGAGGATGGAACTATGAAGAAATGACCGTCACTGTTCAACTCTCAACTGATTTTACCTCAGTTTTCAGAGGCAAATCTCATTCTGCAGCCAGTTATAGCTCCCACAAATATTTTTATTGCATATATTGGAGGGAAAATCATACTAATACATCAGACTTGGAAAAAGACACTTCACTCATTTGACAGCCTGCTTTATTTCTGTAACAAACAATGATTTGATTAAAGAAAATAAAGTTGGGAAATAATCAGTTTGATAAAAAATATGAACTAATTGGTGTAGGTGTTTTTATTAAAAAGAAGTTCACAATAGTTAAAATTTGCCAACTTAAATAAAACAATCATCTCCCACATGCCTTCTGTATGACTTCTTGAGCAAAATCTCTATAAATAGTTCTCACAGAGAAAGCTCAGGCACCTGACATTTAGACTAATGTGGCAGATCACATCGCTCAGCATGTTGAAGATTCTTTTTAACTTACTGATCCATCTAAGCTCATTCTGTAAGTACTGAATAGTGTTGATGGCTGTGCTAATTCTGTGGCATCTTGACTTTGGGTATAAAACAGATTTCAGAAAAAAGAAAAAAAGCATGCTTCTGAGTTTTGAAATTTAATTTCATCTTGTTTATTATTAGCTCATAAGGAAGGAGGCTTCATTATGAGTTTTCAAAAAAAATTGTGACATATTTGAACAAAATTGTTTCTATAATTTCTCCATGCCCCTTCTTTCTCCCCATTGGAATCCACTTCCCTGTCTCCTTCCTCCATGGTAAGTGATACCACCTGTGCCCCTCCGGTCCTGCCCAGGGTCTCCCTTGTTCTTCCCTCTTAGTTCTCACTTATTTGGTTCTAGTTTCTACCTTCTCTCTGAACTCTTTACTCAGGTTCTTGTTTTAAAAGAAATGATGTTTTTTAAAAAAAATAAAAAAGAAAGAAAGAAAAAAGAGATGATGTTTTATATGTCTGATAATTTAGTTTCTGTATTTTATCTCCTATGATTCTGATATGACCATCAGCATTGTCAATGTAAGGTATTTTTACAAGTATACCAGATGAGGAGCACTGGATGAGCCATCCTCACAGTAAATCACAGCCACATCTCAACGTATCCTGTTTAGCCAAAGCCTGTTGATCTGATCTTCCAGTCCTGAGTGCTCTGAAAGGAAAAATGGGAATGGTTTCTTTTTCAGGGTTGCTTTCAGTAATGTGGATGAGTGGTGACTAATGGGGAGAAATGACTCAGAGCCAGCTGCATCACCCACCCCAGCAAACGGGGCAGCTCATTAAAGCAGGAAACATGGACCAAACTGCACAATCTGCACCTGGCACAACAGGTTAGATAGGTAGCACAGTTGGTCTGAGTCTGTTCAGGGCAGCTAACTGGTCTCTGCTTCTTCCAGGCAGTTTGGCTCTTCTGAGCCTCTGCTAGGCAGCTCACTTGTCTGAGAGTCTCTCAAAAGCCCTGAGGTTTTATTTATTCTTGGGGCAGGAGCAGGCTAAGGAACCTGTTCGGTTTCAGGAACTTCCTGAAGCTATTGACTTGTTCACATCCTCAGTTAAATGAACTTCCCTAAGGGATGTGATGTTTCACTTCCCCTCATACTGTGCATTCAGATTGTCTCGTATTTACTGGGGTTTCCTGCAGGACCAAAGACTTTATCTGGAAGGAAATCACTACACACCACCTGTCTTCTTGCTGGTTCACCTGGTTAAATCATGGTTGGCCTTGTCAAAACCTGAAGGTCCAGGTCCTTCATAAGGCCACTAAATAATATGAGACAGCTTTTCAAGGAACCATGAAGGAGTGACTGTTGACCTTCTTGGGGACTCAGTAGTTCCTTTTTTTATTAAATTTATTTATTTATACATTTTTTTTTATCAAATCTAGACCCGTGTCCCCCCCATACCCCCACCCCTCCAGAGCTCATGCATTCTGCCAAACATGCTATTCATCTCTTTCTCAGTCTTTCTAAATATTCTCCATGGGGAAGTTGACTGTTTTGAGCAGAAGTTCACTGTTTCAGTCAGTTTTTTGATGCAGTCCTTTCTGTTGCTGTTGTTGTTGTTGTTGTTTCCAATATGCATCACTCCCAACTGCTTTGGACAAAAGCTCAAGGGGGCCTTGCACAGGGAATACTTACAACTGGGTAATTGGCACTAGCATCCACAGATGAGGGATACCATTCGTCATTTGTTTTTCTGGGACTGTGTTACTTCACTCAGCATGATGTCCTCTAGCTCCAGCCATTTTCCTGCAAAGCTCATGATGTCATCTTTCTTTACTTCTGCATAGAACTCCTTTGTGTAGATGTACCACATTTTCTCTATCCACTCATCAGTTGAGGGGCATTTGGGTTGGTTCCAGCTCTTTGCTATTGTGAAGAGAGCTAAAATAAACATGGCCGTGCATGTATCTCTGCGGTGGGGTGAGTCTTGGGGGTACATGCCTAGGAGTGGTATGGCTGGGTCGGGTGTCAAGTTCATTCCAAGTCTTCCAAGGGTTCTCCACACTGCTTTCCATAGTGGCTGCACGAGTTTACATTCCCACCAGCAGTGGATGAGTGTTCCCCTTTCCCCATAACCTCTCTACCACTTGGTATCATTTGTTTTCTTGATCCTAGCCAGTCTTATTGGAGTAAGATGATATCTTAAAGTGGTTTTGATTTGCATTTCCTTAATGATTAGTGATGTTGAACACTTCTTGAGGTGTTTCTCAGCCATCTCTAACTCTTCACTTGTGAAGTCTCTGTTCAGCTCTTTGCTCCATCTATTGAGTGGGTCATTTGTTTTCTTCTTTGTTTTTTGAGTTTATATATGCTGGAGTTCAATGCTTTGTCAGATGTGTCTGTGGTGAAGGTTTCCTCCCACTCTGTGGGATTTCTCTTCACTTCCTTGATTGTTTCTTTTGATGTACAGAAGCTTTTGAGTTTACTGAGATCCCTTTGTCAATTGTTGACCTTAATTCTTGTGCAGCTGCTGTCTGATTTAGGAAGTCTTTTCCTATGCCTATGTCTTGTAGTCTGCTGCCAACTTTTTCTTCTATTGTCTTCAGAGTTTGGGGTTTCATGTTGAGGTCTTTGATCCATCTGGAGTTGACTTTTGTACAGGGAGAGAGGAAGGCACTCAGTAGTTCTAATTCTGTAGTTATCAGAAGATGATATCAAATGTCAGAAACTTTTAATAATATTTAATACAGAGACTTTTCAATTGTTCATGAAACCTCTTCTTTATGTTATATTAGCACCCTCCACCCCTTCCCTACCATGCCCAACTGCTTTTTCTGGTGAGTGTGCCTATTAAATGTAGTTCTGGCCAATCAACTTTCAATCAACCTGGTATAGACTCTTCATGCCCTAAATTCCTCTGCTCTAAATTCTCTGTACTCTGTAGCCAATAAGCTTGAGGCAAATACCTATTTTGATATTGTAGCTTATAGCTTAAAGATAATAAATGTTCTAGATGGAAAATATATAATTCTTATTGACATCTTGGGAAGAGTATTGAGGCAATCAGCAAAGTGCTTTGTAAATCTCATTGAGCAAAAAAAAAAAAAAAAACAAGGAAAACAAACTATGTTATAACACTGAAAAGTTGGGCTCATGTCTTTAAACCTCTCTTTTTTCCTAAATTGACATATGTCTTTGTTTTTAAAGTGAGGTATCAATACAAAAATCAAATGCCTACCAGTGGTTTACTGTTTGAGGAACATGTATAGGGAAACTGGTATCAAAAAAAAAAAAAAATGAAAGACAGAGAACTACATGATGAAAGTCATTGGAGTAAAAGAAGTGATGTGCAGGTGATGGAAAACGTAATCTTTCCTTCTGTTCTAACTATGTTTTCTTTAATGGATTGGGCCGCCCCAACATTTTGAGTCCTCTAAAAACTCCCTTCCCCTCCCAGGCAACCTGCCTCTAGTACAGGACAAGTCTAACCTTCATGCCGCTCTAAACCTATGTAGTTTTATTTACTTATTTATTTTTTCCTTCTCCCTTCATTCTCCTCCTCAGGACAGCTGCTGAGATTTATAATTTGCTGCCCAAGAGAATTTTCTTTAAATTCAAATAAAATTTTCTTAAATTATCTCTCTGTGTCCCTTATTAAATGTATTCATGATTGAAACTAAGAACCCTGAATGGAGACCCCATTTTCCCCTGTCTCAGGACAATAGATTTCACAATCAGAAGTGTAGAGAAATAGTATCTGGATTCTGAAGCTTCAGATGATTGAAAAAGTGGGTGCTAGAAGATTTTACAAAATGAGTGTTAGGCTGGAGGTCTGGGACAAATGCCAAAAATGGCATGAACAGGGAGGTCCCTGCCCTTCTCTTCCAGCCAGAAACCCCTGCTTTCAAAACCACATACAAAATACCAGATATAGCCAACATCTAGTTCCAGAACCCAAAGTAACCACTGGACCTAAGACCCACCTACAGGGCCCTAAAACCCACCTAATTGGACAATACCTCTGTACTTTGCCAGCAGGTCACCATTTCCTCTCCCCCTTTAAAAAGCCACCACCCCAGCTTGGGGTGTGACTTCACTGACCTTACCCTGTTTCAATTCTCCCAGGAATGATCCTTACCCATTAAACCCTGCTTTTATATTTTAATTGGACTAATCTGGCTTTTTGCATTGGTGGAGAAGCCTTTCAGTGAGAAAAAAGGTTTTGGAAAAAATTGAGAAGCAAGGACTATATAAAATTTTTCAGGCAAAATGACTGAGCCTGGGTCAAGTAAAAAGAGAATTAAATATGTGAATTCCTTGCTTTTTGCTTTGGGCAGCCTGAAATTCATAGTTGACATTAATTTAAGCAAAAATAGTGAATGGAAGATATATCAAATAAATTTGGCATGGGCATTTTGCCTAGGAAAGGAATTTCTGTTCATTTACTGGCACATGAATCAACTAAGGAATCTACTTGAAATGTGAGTATATTATATTGCCAAAGAGGTTCATGAACACACTCCAAACCTGTTTTTTTCTCAATCATGGGCATGTTGGCATGTGCACGGAATAGTGCAGGGTTCCCAATATCATACTAAGATGTAACAGTCGGTGGAAGCTGACATAAACCTCTTTTAATTCATACAGGTGAACCCAAGAAATCAGGAGGATGTGGTGGTCACAAACCCTGTGCAAGCAAGAATCAGTAAATGCAGTCTCTCCTGAAGCCCATGTCCAAGGGGGCAAAAAGTGATGGCAAATTAGGTTGCAGAATTCTTAGAAACCTATCCAGTCCATATTCTCTGGTCTTGATGTGCTATGGTTCTTTTGCTTCATGGCAATATTCTTAAATGTTACAGAAAATTTTAAATGTCTTTAGATGATCTACTCTATAAAAAGGAATGAAAAAGTACTCATTTAAAAGCAATGTACTAGTTTACTTTTCTCATCACAAAGGCAAATTAGCTTACAGAAGCAACTTAAGGGAGAAGAGACTTATTTAGTCATAGTTTAGAGAGGACAGAATGTGGTGGCCGGAAGGCCAGAAAGGGCCAGAAAGTTTGGGGCAGAAGCATGCCTGGGGTATAGTCCTTAAAGGTACTCCCACACACTAATGTCCTGCATCTGACAGCTTGGCCCTACTTACCAAAGTTTCTACGATGTCCCAAAACAGACACTTGGAGCACCAACTGTTCAAACAGCTGGGACAGTTCACATATAACCCATAATGAGTCAGGAATGTGATAGTCTAGACTTTCCTAAGTCTTTGTTAAGCAATAGATTATATTTAAGAAATAAAGAATGATCTCCATTGGAATTTAGTCTTTCCGCAGTTAAGTTGCATTGGTGAAATATAAGTTTATAGGAATTTTTATTTATCCTCCTCTCTCTGCCTCCAGAGTACTAATTTCTGGGGATTTCAGATGTGAGCCACAACACCAGACCTAGCTCTTACAATTCTTCATATAATAGGTTTGTTGATACCCTGTTCATATAATCTGTCTGCTACTCACATCTCTTTAGAGCAAAGATTAAATGCCTTCCTGTTTTCAATATTGCCAGGAGAGAGAGAGAGAGAGAGAGAGAGAGAGAGAGAGAGAGAGAGAACAAGCCAAGTCGTTTTAGCTGGAGCTAGTGATCCCACTGATCGGTGGTTTCCCTCTCCTCCACTCTCACATTCACATTCTCTTATAAATGACCAAATCTTACAAATTCAAATTCTGAATTTCCTGAAAAGTATGCTCACTTTTTTTTGCCTTTTTTTTTCAGCCCCTTCCAAGCAACATCACCCTCACCACTGTAATTGTTCTCTAGCTGGTCTTCCATTGTTTCGCTTCTTTCCAGACAATTCTTTACTCTGAACACAGACCTTTTTAAATTTAATTTAATTTAATTTAATTTAATTTAATTTAATTTTATTTTATTTTATTTTATTTTATTTTATTTTATTTTATTTGTCTTTTAGAGACAGGGTCTCCCTGTAGCTCCAGCTATCCTGGAACTCACTCTGTAGACCAGGCTGGCCTTGAACTCACAAAGATCCGCCTGCCTCTGCCTCCCAAGTGCTAGGATTAAAGGCGTGTGCCACCACACCTGGCTCTGAACACAGACCTTTATACAATGCCTTTTCTTCATTCCATTATCTGATTAAAATTTCAATGTCTCAGTATTACTTCTTGGATAATAGCCTTCCTTAACTTTGCTTATAAATGCTTTGTGGTCAGTTAATTGCTTATCTCTCCAGTATCAGCTAGTAGGCGAAACACTTGACATTCATTGTTTCAAAAGTACTTTTTTTAAAAAACACATGCAAGTCTTTGAATCTGAGTATCCTTTCCTTAATGTTTCCTCTCCTTCACACTTCACCCTTTGATTTTGGTTCCATGCTTCCTGAATGTCTCAAGTGCTCTTGGTAAGCCTCAGTTTTTAAGAGTCTCTGCACTTGGGAGTCAGAGGCAGGCGGATCTTTGTGAGCTCAAGGCTCGCCTGGTCTACAGAGTGAGTTCCAGGACAGCTGGGGCTACAGGGAGACCCTGTCTCAAAAAGACAAAAAAAAAAAAAAAAAAAAAAAAGAGTCTCTGATCTCTCTTGCGCTATTTACTCTTAGTATGATCATCTTCCTTTGGTAGAAAGATTCTTCCATTGTGAAGATCGCATTTGCTCTGTTCAGTAAGGTATAACTAATTTTATGTTCGATAAATAACCAAAATAAAGCTATCTAAACATGGCTGCGGCATGTGACTAGAATCTCAAAACAGTCATTCCATTTGAAATTTACTACTTAAAAGACATTGGGGATTATTTTAAACATCATAAATATCAGCTCTAAACAATTAGAACTGTTTAAATACCTATATATCTAATTGCTTGTGCTTCATTAGTAGGATCGAAAGGTTATTCCTGGACAAACGTCAGCCCATGAAAAGGAAACAGCCAGAATTGACCAGAGACCAAGAACAACAGCTCCAGAGAAAGTAGACTGCTTGCTTCTTCATCCACCTGTGCCCCTTTTCTAAGCCTAGGGAACAATCTGCAGAAGAGGGGGCATGGTAGAATGTAAGGGCTGCGCGATTAGGGTGAATGGTGAAACTACAGCAATATAGTCTGGACACTCATTTGATCAACTTGATGAAATACGAGCCCCCCCCCCCCCCCCGCTGGATGGTGGGACCCATGGACTATGTGGGTTTGGGCACAACTGCTTGCAAGTTGGTTTTACGTGAAGGATGCTTGTACTCATAAATTATTACTTAATGTTAAAAAAATGAAAAAAACCCTGAAAGATGCAGGACAGTTATGGCAGAATGCATGATCTGGGATGGGGTGGGGTGGGGTCGGGGGAAGGGAAAGGGAAATATGCCTGAACTGAATTGAAAAATGATATATGAAATACACAAAGCATCAATAAAAAATGAAAATTAAAAAAAAAACTGTACACATGACAAGAATTTTAAATTAGTTTTGAATTTTTTTATTTTTTATTTTTATTTTATATGTATGAGTGTTTTACCTGCATATATGTAAGTGTACTACATGGATGCAATTGCCGTGGAGCCAGACGAGGGGCTACAGTCTCCTGGAACTGGAGTTACAGGTGATTGTTAGCAGTGATTTGGGTACTGGGAAAACCTAGGGTCTCTGCAAGAACAGACAAGTGTTCTTACCCAATGAGCCATCTCTCCAGCCCACGAATTTTAGACTCTTGAGCCAGAGATCAAAAACCGGGACTGGAGATAAGGAAAGTTCTCATTATGTGTTTACAAAGTACTACTGAAAACTGGGTAACTGAAAAAAAGTAACTATAAAATATGAAATAATGTGTAGTCATAACTGAGGAAAAGGAAAAAGGAGGTCAAAGGGCTTTCTTAGCATGTATAAAATCCTGGGTTCTACGTGCAGCAACACTCTCCCTACAACACCCTCAAAAGGAAAACAAAAGCTACTATTGCAAGTAATTTCACCCATTATACACCTGTAGTTTCAAAACATGTAAGAGACAGAGTTTTATTTAAAAATACTGTCTTACGGGGCCGGAGAGATGGCTCAGTGGTTAAAAGCACCGACTGCTCTTGCAGAGGACCTGGGTTCGATTCCCAGCACCCACATGGTGGCTAAGAACGGTCTTTAACTCCAGTTCCAGGGGAATCTGATGCCCTCTTTTGACCTCTGTGGCATTGCATGACATGGGTGCACCAACCTACATGCAGACAATACACTCATACACATTAAAAAAATACTGTCTTACAAGCTTTGTTTAATAAATAATTGAAAAATCTCTCTAGGTATGCTCAAAAAAGTAGTCAAGTTCAGTTAGAGCTGTTCATAATGGTGTTTGTCTATATTCCCATGCTGAGGCAGTAGAAATCTCTACTTTGAGATCATTTTGCCAATAGGGTTAAACAGGATAGAAAAGATCTCAAAACAGAACAACGCCACCAACAGTAAAGTCAAATCCAATAACTAACAGATTAAAAAATAACAAGGCAAAGGAAAGAAAAAAGTAAATTACAACTAATCAGTACATTAACGCACTTGCTTTTTTAATGAAAGATCAGTTGTACTCCCTGATCAACACAATGTACAAATAAGAGAAAATGCCTAACATTGAAAGATCCAATGATTATAAAGCCTCAGATACAGTATTGTGAAAATTGTAGAAACACCACAGGAGTAATCCCATGCTGATACATATTTAATTTTCTCAGGAAACTTTAAAGTAACAAATAACTTTGAAAAATAAATAAGGGGAATAAGTCAATGATGGAATCTTTCTAAATAGAAGCTACTTTATTACTCTCATAAAAGACTATAAAATTTTATAGAGACAAGGTATGTATTCATAGAGTAAAGAGCATAACTATTTTCAAGCTTCTTAATAAATAGAACAAATCAACATTTTAACAGCGGAATAATCTGATAAAATACTTGATAATAAACAATTGATTCAGAAGAATCTTACATGTAATACAGATTTATATGTACGTTTATCAATAGGATGGTTTATTTAATAGTGAAATAGACTAACTTCTATAAATATAACTCAGAAAACATTAAATCTTATTAGATGAAATCATAAAAAGCAGGATTTAATAAAATTTGTCATTCCTGGGTTGGAGATACAGATATCTGTTCAAAGCCATCTTTGGGCTACATGAAAACATGTTTCAAAAAACTTATCCTTTATGATAATATTTACTAAATATAGGAGTGAAGCTATGTGAAAATGCTAAAATATCTGAAGAAAAATATCAATATGGTATTTGAAATGAACTATAAATGTAAAAAGCCCAAATTTAGAAATAGTCAATGTTGCTTTAAAAGATATATGCTCTATGGGAGAGGAAAAGCGTTCTGCTTTGAAATAATGTGAGCATGTCTCTAATGTCTTCTCAGAGTGCGGGAATTGCATATGAATGCGAAAGGATCTAAAGAGTCCTGTACTGAAATAACCTTTTAAACTCCAAGCTTTGACAGAGTAATCTGGGCAAGTCACCTTTTGAAGCATGTGTATTAACATCTTGTAGAGCATGGCACGTTACCATTTGAGAAATTTAATACTTGAGGCACATTCATCAAAGCCAGGAGAAGATGTCGTTCATAGAAAGTGGATAGCCTTCTCTCTCACATGTAATTACTGGAAATTCCAATTAAAAACCAAAAGGAAGGAAAGAACCTGGAAAACAGACAGTGGCTGGAGGCTGTAACTAATGGAGGAGTATTAGAAAAAAAGGAGACAAAAATATTGTTTTTAAAATTTTATTTGCATTAATCTTAATGTTATTAGTTGAAAATGTTTAATCTAACCATTTTACCATAAATATCCACTAATAATGGTCAGTATTTAACTTTGTATTTCCACTATATTTCCAGCACTCTGTTTTAATTTTATCTGGAAGAACTCCTATTTACACACCCTCATAATTATAATATATCTGAGAAAGCATTTCATTAAAGTAGAGCATATATACTAAAAAGTTCTCAAAGTGTATTTAGAAGTGCTAAAAGTATTTTAAACTGTAAACATGTACTTAATTTTAAAAGTATGGAATGGTACTAATTGTTATAAAATGCATAACTGGAATAAAATCCATTTGTTCAGGATGAGTAATCTTAATATGGTAATGAAGTCTAATTTACCTCAAATAGATCTGTCAATTACCATTATTTCAATCAAATCACATTTTTCTTTCTGGTATTCAAATAAATTATTCAAGTAAAGGTAAAAATTAATTCTAAACTTTGCCCCCATAATTAAGGTAGTAGAACGTTAATAATTCATAGACATAAAAGTAAGTAAAGAAGTAGTTCTTGTCCTTCTAGATATTGATAATTTTTTTTTTTAATTTTATTTATGTCTGTATGTGTATGAATGTACTGCCTGCATGCAAGTCTGTGCACCCGTGTCGTGCAGTGCCGCGGAGGTCAGAAGAGGGTCTCGGATTCCCCTGGAGCTGGAGTTCTCCTGGAATTGGAGCTTCAGACGGTTCTCAGCCGCCATGTGGGTGCTGGGGATCGAACCCGGGTCCTCTGCAAGAGCGGTCGGCGCTCCCAACCGCTAGGCCATCGCTCCAGCCCCAAGATATTGATAATTTTAAATATACCAGTGATTTGAAATATATAATAAAAGTATAATCATATATGTATATTAGGGAAAACGATGCAAGTATATCAAGAATATGGTGCAAAAACGGACATTGTTTATAGTGAGGTAAGTCTGAAAAGCAGTATCACACAGTTGATAAAGATTAAGAATCATGGCCATATGAAGACTTGAGAGAAAGCTGAAAAAATGCTAAAGGAGAATGTAAACTGGGATTATCTATCCTGAGAAGGTCATCAGTGGGTATTAAAAATAATCATTTCTTTTCCGCAAAGATCCCTGAACCTTGGGAAGGGAAGGTGCAACAGAGAAGTCCCTTTTAAGGCTCAGTACT
Organism: Rhizomys pruinosus; assembly: GCA_009823505.1. Classification (NCBI taxonomy): domain Eukaryota; kingdom Metazoa; phylum Chordata; class Mammalia; order Rodentia; family Spalacidae; genus Rhizomys; species Rhizomys pruinosus. The sequence continues at coordinate 360,004 of VZQC01004214.1, forward strand.
CCAGGGTTTCTTATTTGGTGCACATTGGTTATTTGTGAGTCTCTTTGCTAATTGCCATCTGCTGAAAGAAGAATGTTCTGTGGTGAGAACTGAGGGATGTATTAACCTACAGGTGTAACAATAAGTCATTGTGACTCAGCTATTAAGAGCCAGAGGTGGTACATGAACATGAGGAAACAGTGTTGTGTGGACACCATAGGGTAGTTGTACATATGAACCCACAGTGATTATGATAGCATGCTTGACTTGTTTGTACAAACCTAAGCCAGACAGATGCCTAGCATGGATGGGGAGGAGGGTAAAAAGCCCCAGCCCTAGCTGAGTATCTGTTAGAGACTGATCTATGCTGGGAAAAGGAGAGTCAGTTTTCCTTACCAGTGTGATGCCTTGTAGGTTGACCAGACACCAGGCCGTGGACCCCAGCCAGGAGCACATAGGAGGCCCAGTTGATAGTCCTTTCAAACAACAACCTTTCAAAATAAATACATAAAAATAAAATAAATTTTAAAAGAGAAAGAACTTTAGACTATTATGTCCTTCTCTGCTTTATTTCTAACAATTCATCATGAAGTACTGACAAACATCACAGAGATATTTACTAAGGCCTGACATTGAGATTTGTATGTACATACATATTTAAATCTATTGACTTATATCTTCATGATTTTTAAAGACTTATTTTGCTTCTAATTATGTGTGTCTCTCTGTGTGTGTCTGTTTCTGTGAGTGGGTATGTCCATGTGTGTTCTGCCCATAGAGGCTTGAGATGTTGGATCCCTGAAGCTGCCCGATTTTGGTGCTGAGACCCAAACTCAGGTCCTCTAAGATAGGAGTGCAGGCTCTTAACCACTGAGTCATCTATCAAGCTCCATAATGATTTGTTTTTAATTCACTTCTTTATTCAGTTTCTTTTTTTTCCCCTTTTTCTGACATTTTTTTCATTTCATTTATTTCAAAAGGGTAGGTGTGTGGGGGTGTGCAGACTGTACAGCACATTAACTCAAAACCAGCATCCTTGATTTCTCAGGTGAGGTAGATTTCAAATGAGTAAAGAGAGAAATGAGTGTCACCCAGGCTGGGAGCCCTGGGAACTGTTAAGTCAGACCTCTTCTTATTTCTTCCAAATGCAGAGGGTTTCTGGCTTTGGCTGATCCCGTTGTCACCATCAAGGGTACTCATTGGCACTACCCAATATTCTCACTAACCAAAGAGAGAGAAAAGAAACCTTCTTAGTTTCTTACATCTCATGATACTTTAGCATTTACAATGATCCCCTTTCTAAATCTCTTAAATTAATTTTTTTCCTCCTATAGCAAAGCTTCTTGATAAATCCAGGGCCTGTATTGTATCTTTGTTTCAGTCAAAGAAAGACCTCAAACCCTTCTTGAGAGCATCTACCTCCCTAGGCTACTGGCTGGGAGTCTACTTCACTACTTTACTCTGTTCTGCCCTAAGCATGGAACCTAGTGCACACATCTAGGACTATTGCAGTTTACTTGCAGAAGTTCATTTTCTTGCCTTTTCTGTTATAACATAAGTTGCATACACTGTAACATGATTTATTTTTTGTTATAACTCAATGAGTGCAGTGAACATTAAGTCAAATCAGTTTGAATTAATTGTGGTATGAGAAATTCTAAGAAATATCCAGAATATTTGATCTGCAATGTGGTAAACAACCTTAGACCATTCTGTTCACTGTGGCCCCACAGTAGTCTTTGTTAAGACATTTTCCCTTGCACTAGAATATATTTGCTGAAACAAAATCATATTGGACATCCATCACTCTTCCTGAGGGAATTTGATAAACTTTTAACACAAGAACAGAAAAGCTAATAAAACAAACAATAAATAACTAATTACCTAAACATATTAGAGGGTAAGTGCATTTTTTTCAACTCGGGCTTATATTCAGTGCATTTATGAAGAAAGTAATTTAAAAAATGACAAAATTTCTCTGAGCTATTTAGAGCCAACAGTATTTACCAGCTCTACTGAATTGAGATATTTCCATTTTGTTGTTATGACAAAGTGGAAGCTATCTGAAAATATTTGTGTTAGTATAGGAAAATATATAATTATCTACCTTAAACTTAGAAAATTACATTAAAACAATTATTATTTACAACTTATAGTTTATTTTCCTGCAAAAATTTTACACAGTGTCCCCTCAACTTAATGAAAAGAAAGGAAAGCCACTTAATGACAGAAACATTTAAAATAGATATTTTGGGTTATTTCAGGAAAAAGAAAATGAAAAAAACATAGTTTTATGTGTCATATAGTCAGATTTTATTTTAAGATAAATGTCTGACATTATATTTGAAATTTAAATTAAAAATATTTGGTAATTTTTAAGTATTTATATGTTCTTATGAAGTTCTAATAAAGACAATGATATCACAACTTGAAAAAATGTATAACTACTTCACTTATTCCACTTTCTTCATCTCTTTTTCTCCCCTTAATTTTCACTGCTTTGTCCATTTTATCTGCTCAGAAAAATAAGCTGAGAGCTCCAATGCACAAAGGAAAGATAAAATGTCACCTCGAGAGCTTTCATCAAAGGCAGACTCAAACTAAACATCCTAACAAAAGGTACGTGAACAATAAGATGAAATGCAGTAACAAATACGTAATGAGCTACAAAAGAAGAAAATCAATAATTGCACTCCAGATCTGTGGAAATTACACTGTCCCTGATCCAACTGGGACATAATTCTGCAGCAGTATTTTGTGTATTTTGTGAACAGAGCTCTCTTGTGGGAACAGGCTGTAGAGGACATTTTAGTGGGAGGAAGGGAGCAACAGGAAGAGGAGTTTGATTCATGTTCAGCATCTCAAGTGGAGGAGAGAGTGCAAGCTCTGAATAATGAAACAAAGACAAGATATTCAGCATGCCAGGAAGGTTACTGTTAGAGAGCTGTTAGAATTATTTAAAAAGGTTAGTCCATGAATAAACATGCTTCATCAAGGTCTCTTACACATGCAAAGAGAGATGTTAATGAATAATAAAAGAGTAATGGGGACTGGTGAAGAAATTAATGTTAATCTTTTCCAAAGCAGATACAAATTAATATTGGAGCAACATTTTTGTAATCACTTCTCAAGGCAAAAATTCAATTAATGTGACTATATCAATATTTCAAATCTTAGTCCCTTGAAAGTGCTCTTCTTTCTCTTCCTATAAGCTTGCTTTCCTCTATGAATGACTTTGGCTCCTTCTCCAAGTACTTTGGGGAGATTCTTAAATGGTGTGGTTGGGAAAAATTGGGAGCCGTTCTATAAACCAGTGTTATGATAGAGAATTGCCTTAGGGCATGTTTCAGTTAGGAAGCTCAGCTTAGAGAAGAGTAATTACTCTACAGAAAATAGATATGTAAGTCCAGAACAGGATGCCTTGTTTCATTATTTTATTTGCTGTTTTATAAGGATAACACACACACACACACACACACACACTTGCGCGCACGCGTGCACGCATACACGCACACAATGTGAGAGCTGCCTGTGTTTTCTGGAAAATAGTCTCTTATTCATGTTTTCAGCCACAGAATAGGTATATGTTTATGTTTCTCTCTCTATATATAGATATATATCTATACATAGAGATATAGATATATAGATATAGATATATAGATAGATATCTATATACTATTATCTAAATAGAATCAGACAATAGGAATCAGCATGGGCAAATAGCCTAACAAAACCACTACAAAAAGGAGAAAATTATGTAAAATCAAAACTGGAAGAGATTTCTGAGTTTGCGCTAAATTTTATCCTTCGTCATGGTCTGATTTGATGACAGGCCAAGAAATGTGAATATTTTCTTAGGGATTATTAAAATGTCTGATTTTTTTCAAACAGATTTATTTTATCTTGTATCCTTCTCTTTTGTTGGTAGCCACTAGATGCTTTTCAAATAGTGAAAAGAAAAGCATCTTCTTGCTTGGCATATAATATGATGCCTGTCATAGTTTGTTTAAGGTGTCAGGGACTTAGAAAAAGTTTATGAAACTAAATGGACTCCTTGAATAAGTATTTTGCAGCTGTGCAGAATGTGTTGTTTATGTTGTATTGCCCTGACAAGTTTATATAATAAGTGCTAACTTCACCATACTATGATAGATTGGGCTTATTTGAGGGATGGATCTGTAGAAAAAAACAATGGGCTTGCACGCTGTTGTCTGGAAAACCAAAAGACTATCCAAAGCAAGTCACCCTATTAAAATAACTGTCTAGAAAAATCTCACTTCTATACTTTTAATAGACAGTGTATTATTCTCATAATGCAAGGAACATGAAATGGTTTCCATACCGAATGAGCTCCCTGAGGTGCTGGGATTTGTCTCATTATATAAAGCTTTTCCACTACTATTGCAATGCCTGTTCTCATCTTTGCTTCTCATCCGAGTGGTGAATTTTCTGTCAACAGCTTTAGCCTGGCTAGCCCAGCATATCACAGAAGAGGGATATGTTGGAGATAAGCTTACTTTTTTTCCATTTATGTAGAAAATTATACCCAGTATTCCTGCCCAAAAAGGATTACTGTAAGATGCAGACAGCATTCTGCCCACTCATTAAATAGGCAGGCTACAATTTTACTTTATTTTATTTTCTAAAAAGTTGGATATGGCAGGGCAGACTATCTGAGATTTCATGCTATTAACTTCACCAGGGGGGAAAATTACCACTTGTGTATTCTCCTCAGATTTCTTTGGTAACTAGCAGTCCAATACTGCACTGATAACTTCCCATGGCCAGGAATCCTATCACCTGCCGTAATAATTTTGACTGAAGGAAGGTTAATATGATGGAATAAAATGAACTTTGCTCAAGTTCATTGAGGCTCAGTTACTAACTGACAAGACCAAGAATTTTCTGAGAAAGCTATTACTGTGGTCTGTGATTTTCCATGAATATCTGCTGCTTCTTTTTGCTATGACTGACATGCTATCTTTAGGGCATCTGTAACCTCAAAAAAGCTTTTTTCTTCCTGGCCTAGAATGTGAGTTTACTTGATCATTGTCATCACCATCATCATCATCATCGTCATCATCATCATCATCATCATCATCATCCATTATTTGACACTTGAGTGTATATGAAATAATAAACTTGCTTTCCAAAAACAGGTCTATTTTTAATTTTTAATTCATATTTACACATGAAAATGAGATGGAGGACGGTTAATTTTCCTTCAAGAAACACATCAGCAAATGGAAGAAAAACCAAGCCCATTTTGAATGCAAGGCCCAAGCTTACGAGCACTATGGAGTGCTGCTTCTGCCTGTGCTATTTTGTGCTATTTCTCTTTAACCATTCTACAAATTTATCCACTTATTATGTACTATACTTCATTTAACAGACCTGGTACAATTCCTTTGAGCGAAGGAAATAATTTTTAATAAGCCATCTCCATGACATCTAGATTAAGAAACAATGTGCCTTGACTTACCATGCAGTGGAAGAAAGTAAAATTAAGTGTTGATGAGTGTTTTCTTTGAGGTTACAATTAGCAAAAAGGCTTATTTCTATCTGATGCTGTCCTCCAAGTGTTTATTAGAGATATGGCATTAGAGGAAGGCATTGTAATGACATATGCCTTTGCTTACCTTTGTTCATTTAAAGTTTTTTAATTTCTCACAGAGTAACATACTTTTCTTAGTGTTTGGTTAAAGAATATAAATTTAACTAATGATGGTAAAGCTTAAAAAGACAGTCATTATCTTTTTTTCATAAAAGAATTGTAATAAACTGACAGATGGGGAGATAAATGGATAGGAATAAAAAGGGGCCTCTGAACTGAACTGCATAGAAAGGGAATTACTCAGCAACCACCAACCAACCAAATATGGACCAAGCAGTGTTCATCTGTAAAGGCTGATGGGAGCTGTTGACAATGCTTATATATAAATTATATGAAGAAAATGGAACCTACGTATCATTGTGCTCTCAATCATGGTATATTAATTTCTACGGCATATGTTCTTTTGTATGATTCTAGGGCGAAATAATACATTATTAAATCAATATTGAAAACATAAGTTATATAGACTCCCATTTGCAAAGAACAGGTAACAATTCCTGATATTTTATAAATGTTCTTCTGTTAGTGATTTCCCAGCATCTATCTTCTTTAGGAGATCAACCTCATTCCAAGCAATGATAGCCTGGATGTAACTTCAACTACATATTGGCTTTCACTACGCAGTACAAAAGATCTTTCATTGTTCCTTTCACAAGTCATTTTTTCCCACAGTCCAATAGTACAAAGGAATGTACAATCAGACTTTGTTTTTCTGTTGGGAAACTTAATTTTAAGAAAACAATACAAAGATGAAAAGCAATGATGGAGTTTTGCTCTAATTACAGTACCCGGATTAGTGAAGGTTTATGCTTTAATAATTTCTGTAACTTCCAGATGTCAGCTCCAAGCTCTGTTTACGTTTGTAAACATGTTTCTGAATCCTTCCAATGTACTTACTGTTTCCCTTAAAATGGTCACTTCTGTTGCTTGCATCTAAAATTTGTAAATGTATAAAATTCAAAAAGCCAAATACTAAATAGACAAATGTTATTAGTAAATATATAGACTTTGTGCCTTATTAAATATAATTTCATATTCAGGGAATAATATAAAATTGAGATAAAGGAATGAACAATTTGATCTCATTCATTAACAAAAATTTAAATTTCCTGGCTAATTAAGCATCAAGGCTCATGACCAATTGCTCATATCGTTTTGTTTTGTTTTTTCCTTTTCTTCACTGATACCCATTTACTCTATAAGGAAATGTTTTAAAATATTAAATTCAGTGATTTCCTATTAAGCTGCTTTAGGAGCTGCTGACTGTTCTGGTGAAATCCAAGTACCTGTTTGTCAAGACCCCTTATAACCCAGCCCATTATTTTTTCTTAAATTTTAATTCCAATGATACTCTTTTGTAAATCAAGTCAACATTTTTTCAGCCTTTATAAAATTCCTGAAGTGTCTCCACCTCAAGCTTCTTTCTACTCACCTAAATATGACTGCGTAACAAAATTCTTTCCCAGTCTGTGTCACAAGTCTGTCTATACTGGCTCACCTCATTTTAATTATATGCTGTTGCTCTTTTTCATTTGCTTATTATTTTTCTATTCACTAGAACATAAGAGCCATGGTAGTACATTGATTACAATTTGAAATCATGTTTTTCCTTGTGGAAAGTATATTGCTAGCCAGTAGGAGCCACTTAAGAAAATATTTTTGTGAATAAATGAATACATGTTTCTGTGTGGACCAGCGCTGAGATGCTTTTTTTTAATGGTGAGACTGCTTATTAACCTCATGCCTGTACAATGACAATTCTTGTTTTATTTCCACATTTTCTAAAAGTACAAGATTCAGTACTAGAGATATTTTTATGTAAGTTTGTGTTTTACAAAATATAATATGAATAGTGGTTTGAAATGTTCATTTCCTTTGTTTTGCATAATAGAAATGAGATTGATATGAATGCAAAACAAGCTTGAACTCTGCTAAAAGTTTACTAGTTAATAAGCTTATAAATTACATATCAAAGAAAGGGAATGCCAGCTCATCTTCCCTTTATCTGTACCCTTGTGCTTATGAATACCACCTGATTTCAGCACCTCCTACAGACACGGAATGCTACATTTAAACCTTGATGTGCTGCCTCCGTTGCCAAATTCCATGGTTACTGCTCAGAAAAAAATACAGCCTGAGAGTGCTCATTGAAATCGTTACCAGATTTGGAGAGGGAGTTTAATTCTTCTGAGAGAAATACTTCGTTTCCTCACTTTGAGCCAGTTAAGATAGTGATTAGAGGAACATTGCAAGATAAATCAATGTGGAAGAAATTTCACAGATTTCATATTAAAATAGTCTCAACAGCATTGTATGTCTCCTTTTGCATTTTAGTGATATTTATATACCCAAATGAAAAATGAGCATAAGTTAAAAGAGAATGTGTACAATTCTAAGCTAATATGGGATACTCCAAAAACTCCAATAAAACATTAAAAATCTTTATAGGTAAAATATTTGTTCTGATTTCAACCTGTGGCATAAATTTTACATTAAAGTGGTAATCAAATACCAAATATACTGAATTGTGCCCTTCGGTGAGTTTAGTCTGGACAAGAAAATTCATCTGTAGAAAGTTTTCAAGATTTTAATTTTTCTTCATCAAAATCACTGCATATGTGATTTGTAGGATGTAAGTCTATAACAATTTGATTGGTAAAGGAGAAAATACAGTCTCTCTCCATGTTACTTTCTTTAGTTTTCTGATCACAGTATTTGATCTATGATCACACCATTTATAACCATGTTTATAAGAAATATAAAATCTCCTTTCTATATAGGTAACAAAGGTAACCTAAATTCAATTTGATCATTATTATTACATATCTTCTATGTCTATATATGAAGCATCAGAGGGTAGATTTTTCTTTTTTTTTAAATTTATTTCTGTATGTGTACGAATGTATTGTCTACATGCAGGTTAGTGCACCTGTGTCGTGCAATGCCGCGGAGGTCAGAAGAAGGTGTCGGATTCCCCTGGAACTGGAGTTCTCCTGGAATTGGAGTTTCAGACGGTTCTCGGCCGCCATGTGGGTGCTGAGGATCGAACCCGGGTCCTCTGCAAGAGCGTTCTGTGCTCTTAACTGCTAGGCCATCTCTCCAGCCCCAGAGGGTAGATTTTTCAAAAGGAAACTAGTAAATGACCATGGGATGCGTAAAGTTTCATGGGAATGAGGAGATAGAACGCAGGAATGGGAAATGATGGAGTAGGAAGAGTAAAATGTGGTGAGGAATGGGAGGGCAGGGGAGAGGACAGGGTAGGGGGGATATCTAACACTAGAGGCTTTGAGAAAAGTCATATGGAAACCCACCACATTAGAAGCTTCTTAAAGTATATATATATATATATATATATATATATATATATATATATACAACATAAAAACAATTAAAAGTTTATCTGTAATATGAAAACTTTGGCCCTACTGGACGCTGTAAGCCAGCAAAGAAAAGGCTCAGTGCCTGGAACTTTCTCCTTCTTTGGAAGCTGTTGATCAGGGCTCTCATAGACCCTCAAACAATACTCGTCATTGTCCCTGCTCTTGGTTACACACCAATATTTGAGGATAAGACTGGCCTTGTAGTCACTACCCTCTTGCCTCACCTTCCTGACCCTCCTAAGTATTGGGTGTCTAGGCATGTATAACACACACAGTTTGCCTTAAAAAATAAAAAGCATCTTTTGGATGAAAAAGGAAAAAAAAGATTACATTGCTGAAGTCTCTACATACATGAGTCAGAAAAAAACTAGAAGAAATCAAGCTGTACTGACTCCAATGTTTCATCTTTCTTGGCTAGCTTTCACTGGCTGGTGTTGAAGATGTTATGTGTGCTATCAGAAGAGAAAAACAATCATCAACTTTGCCCATTTGTGAGTCCTGCAAGCTACAATCACAAATGGCCGGCCAAGATATTACCAGTGGTGGAATAGTGGTGAATATTGTAGGAGCAACCAACTAATTTCAAATTGGCTAACCTGTGCCTAGACATGTCACAGGCGATGGAGGAGACCAGGATATTCTTATTTTGCTAAATGGACATAGTATTAAACTATTAATGACTTATTGTTCTGCCTTTGATTAATACATCCATCAGCTCTCACCAGAGAAACTTCTTCATGTAGCAAGCAGTTGCTGATTAACTTAGAGACACACAACTGCAGAGACTACAGAGAGCTTATACCTGAATATGACCCCCGAATCAAGATCTTGCCTCCAAAGGCTCAGAGTTCACTGCAGAAAAGGAAAGTTATTAAGAACCAGAGGTGGTGGATGACTACAAGGAAACAGAGTTTCCCAGACAGCTGGGCAGTTACTCATATGAACTCATAGCAATAGTGTTAATGTGCACAATCCCAAGTAAGCTCTAGCCAGACAAAAATCCCAACCTTAGTTGAAGAATTGTTGGCAACTGATAGCTACTGTGAGGGAGAGAGTCACTTTACTTTATGGTTGTGATGCTGGGTAAGTTAATCAGGTTCCAGTGGACGCGCACACACCAAATGGCATTTTGGGACACAAATTTGACTTGATAAGCTTCAGTACACACACACACACACACACACACACACACACACACACATCTCTATCTATACATCTATACATCTATGTATCTATGTATCTATCTATGTATCTATGTATCTGTGTATCTATGTATCTGTGTATCTATGTATCTGTGTATCTATGTATGTATGTATGTATGTATCTATCTATCTACCTATCTATCATCTATCTATCTATCATCTATGCTAAGATGATGAAGAGATATTCTCTAGTAGGGTACAATTTTCTAGGCTGAGTAAGCCTGTCACAGAATGGTTGCACAAAGAGTAATAAGGATCATTATCTGAAGATTACAATGAAGATTCCATTTTATTAGAAATGGTGTTGACCCTAGAACTTACATTTGCGGCAAGTCCCAATGTAATAGTGATGATGCTGGCATGCAGACCAGACTTTGAACAGGGAAGAAATAGAGGACAATGGAATTTGTTTAAATCTCAAATGAGGAGCTGGCATGTTTCTGACCAGAAAATTATATCACTAATAACATCCTTGGGATGTAGGAGATTTCACTACTCTGTTTATGTTAGTTCAGTATTACATGTAGGATATTTGCTGCTTTGAATGAAAAGTTATGATTATTATATCTGTGAATGGAGTTGGAGGCACTGAGCACTTGCTATATATTCAGCGGACTAGAAGCTTTTACTAGACAGATACTATGATGCAAGATTTACCACATTCTAGTACAAATGTATAATTCTTAGGTATAACCAATGATACCGTCAATTCAGAATATTGAATATTTTCCCAAGGTTCCTGTTCCCTGACAATCCTGTTACTCTCGGGACATAGTTTTGCATATAAATACTGGGAAAAATTTCAAGCCCTATAGAAATGCAATTGCTTTTTTCCCTAATATCTATAACTATATATACTTTTTGTGCATTTCATACAATACATCTTAATCATATTTATACTCCTTCTCTTTTCCACTCCCCCACCACTGGATTTCATGCATTCTGTCATATATGCTAAGCCTGTTGGGCCATGTTCCATCCCCAGATGTCCCTCAGTGTGGTTCCATCTATAGACTCCTATATTAAACCTATATTAAACCCATACAGGGCTCAGGGACCATTGTGGCAGAGTGGGTTACAAGATTATAAGAGCCAGAGATTAAGGATGACAACAAGGAAACAGACTTTTCCAAACCTCTGGGAACTTGTTCATATGAATTTACAGCAATGGCAACAATATGCAGAAGACCTATGCAAACTATAACCCCTCCCCCCTGAAAAAAACAGGGTAAAACTGGGGAAATGGGTAAGAATCTTCAAACTTAGCTGAGGAACTCTTGGTAACTGGTCACTGCTGGGTGAAGGAGAGTGGTCTTCATTAAAGAAATTATACTATATATGCTGATCAGGTCCCAAGGGGTAAACTCAAATCCTGTTCTTTTTTTGTGGGAACCTCTGTCTGGCAGAAGCAATCCTTGCTTTCCCTTTGTGTTCAACCCTACACAGGATTGTCTTACTGTAGAGTGAAGCTTTTGCAATTCGAGCATCTTTTACTTATCAGAGGAAAGAGAACTTGAGAAAGGGATTAATGAATGTAAGCAACTTCATCCTGTGCTGGAGTGGCCACTGCACTTCTGACATATTAACTCTCATCTCTGTGGCTCCTGCTACTGGGCTGTTCCTTTCTCCTCAGTGGGCATCTTGTTCTCGGCTTTCATCTGGCTTTCCTTTACAACTTGCTAGATCGGTAATAAGCACAAGTTCAGATTTCTTCACATTGTGTTTCTGGACTATGTGAAAATTAAAAGGTGTGGCTAGATAACATTTGCATACAGGTAAATATAATAATCTATGATTAATAGTTAAATTAAATAATTTTCTCTTTCATTTAAGAGATTGTTTTGTTCAGAAAACAGAAAGAACCATTAAAACATAGTCATAAGGCTGGAGAATGGCTCAGGGCTAAAAGGCATTTACTGCTCTTGCACAGAACATGGATTCAGTTCTCAGGACTCACAGTGGAAATAACAACCCCCTGTAACTCCATTTCCAGGGGATCTGACACCCTCTTCCATCCTTTACTGACACTTGCAAACGTGTACACAGAAACTCAGGCTGGCAAATGCATCTAGAAACAAAATAAACATATTAAAATGTAAAATAGTCACTATAGAATGATTCAGGTAAAGTACCATTAATACTGTATCAGAATCTCCCTTCCATCTCTACAAATATATCTTTTCATATGTACATTCTTAAATATAAGTAACTTTATGTCAGTTATTATGTCAAATTCAAGCAGCAGTTTAAGCATAGGAAGCTGTTAAGCCTCAACAAAATTGAATGAATTTCACAAAATCACTAAAAGAAATAGTACAAAATGTTTCCACAGGTGTATGTAAAATGTTTTAAGTTTTATTTCCACAATAGGACAGTAATATAGGGACTTTTAAATGAGGTCAATGAAATGCCGAGGTGACTCAAAGTCGCACATTAACTATACTTTAAGATTCAACCCCGGGAATCATATCTCTAAATATTTTTAGCCACTACCTTTTTGTATTTCTATTAAGCCTCTATTAAAGTCATTATAGAAATAAAGGATTAGCCCAGCAAGTTAGCCCACAAATGTTACCTGACCTCAAGTGCTGAGAAACAGCAAATATGTGTAGCTTGGTACCCACCAGGTTGCTGATGCTGATCCACGATGCCGATCTTTTGCTCTTAGAGCACAGAAGTAGGAGAAGCAGAAACAGAGTCATGGTGGTGGGTGAGCAGGTGACTGGACTGGTGAAGTTGGATGGGACTTGCCAGAGCTGAAGAGAGAATCTTAATGAAGAATACTTAGGTTTCTGTTAGATTTTTTGCTGTTGTTGCTGCTGAGGTTCTTTGTGAGAGGCTCTCCCTATATCTCCAGCTGGCCTAGAACTGGCTATGTAGATGTGGCTGGCCTTGATTTCACAGAGATCTGCCTCCTTCTGCCTCCTGAGTGCTAGGATTAAAAGCAAGCACCGCCATGTTGAGCTAAATGGACAGTTTATTTTTTCCTTTTAGTTTTTTATTCTTATTTATTGAAGTTTCACAAATGTCATACATTATAACTGGATGATATTCAGACATAAATGAAAGGTTTTTTGTTGTTGTTGTTGTTGTTGATTGTTTTTTGGTCTTTTTGAGACAGGGTCTCCCTGTAGCCCCAGGTGTCCTGGAACTCACTCTGTAAACCAGGCTGCCCTTGAACTCTCAAAGATCTGCCTGCCTCTGCCTCCTGAGTGCTAGGATTAAAGTTTTTGAGAGAAGATTTTATCAGGAGCAGGCACCCTTGAGTGGTAGCTAACAGCTAAGTGCTCTTTCTTTGGTGAGGAACAAAGACAGTGAAAGTGGCACTTCCTTACCATTTGAAACCTTCTGTGGCACAGATGACAGGTCAGCTAAGAGTGAATAACCTGGCAAACTGATCCCATGGAAGCAGGAAGTCTATACAAGCAGCACAGAGGAATGATGGAAAATGCTGTGTGATTTCCCTGATGCAAAACACAAGACAGTGATTAACTGAAGCTAGAGATTCATTTGTCACTTCCAGCTCCAAGCAGTAGGGCTACTCATTTGGTTTGGTGTCATATCTAATACACTTGTTAACTATTGTCCCAGTTAGCAAGGTATGGCACATTCTGATCCACTCTTTGGTAATGTGTGATGACAGGTCTGGAGCTACCACTCATGTTTCTGTTTCTGTTTGGCTCTCTAAGATATTGTATAGATTGGTGGTACTAAAGGATACACTCCAAATAGAATGTCATAGAAAGAACTGCTTATTTTCTTCTTCCTTCTAATGGCTTTATCCTAACATTTCTTCCCCTTAGCAGTGGTAATTCATTCTTGCTACTAACATTTTGAGGTATTGTCAATTTTTTTCAGAAACCACCTCACTGTACCCCACTAAGAAACATTTGCATTGGCCAACTCATCTGGCTCAGAGCTCCGTGGCCCTCTCTTCTCAACTGAGAATTTTTTTTCAGCAAGACCAAGTAGGAGCATCTTTTATTTAGCACCCTAAATTTCAGCTTTGTAGAATCCTTCCTTCAAGCTTCTAAGTTTTAATAATTTCAGTCTCTTCATTCCTCCAGGGTAGAAACTGCACCCTGACAAAACTTGTTCATTTTTTAACTCCTCAGTTTTCAGTACCTAGTTGATAACGTTAGACCATGTACCCTCTCAGATTCAGACTTAACCGATGTAATAATGCTAAAAAATGAAGCATTTCAGAGGCAATGAGGCCATCAGGGCACTGCCCTCCTGAATGAGACAAAGCCCTTCTTACAGAGGCTGCACACAACACTGACTTCTTCCCTCTGCTCTCTGCAGTGTGAGGACAGTGTTATCCAGATTTTCAATGCTGTGAAAACATACCTAAGAAAGGCAATTTAAAAAGAGGAAAAATTTATTTTGGCTCAGTTTCCAAGCTTTCAGGCCATGATCTGAAATTGCTTTTAGACCCACGACAAGATAGAAACTTCATGGTGGAAGGAATTGCTAGAAGAAAATTCTTCAACTCAGGCCATCTAAGAATTCACCTCTCAGCTGGGGGAATCAGAGAGACAGAAAGGAACAGGATGAAACCTTCTTTTTACAGACACACCTCGGCTTAAATACTCCCTCCAACTGAGTCCCTCCTCCTAATAGCTGGGAAACAAACTTTCAACATACAGCCTCTTGGTTAGATTTAACATAAACGTATTCTCTCCCTGACCACAAAAAGCTAATGTCCATCTTTCAGTGGAAGTGCTGTCATTCCATCCCTTAGTCCCTGAATAACAAGAGTTCCCACCAAAAGTCAAAGCCCAAGGCCTCCTCTGAGACTCAATGCCATGTAATAATTTTGAAAGTAATACATAGATGATAAATTAAACTTGCATAGCTTCAACATACAATGACAATTCCAATACCAAAGAATATTGGCTCAAAGCAAGATGAAATTTAGTAAGGGAATTATAATATCCTATAGATCCAAGTTCAGCCACTGGACTTATAACAGCAAATGATGCACTCCAAATATGTTGGACAGCTCTGCACCTATGTTTATGTTAGCTGAACCCCAAATAGACACTGTCTTATGCTGGCTTGGCTCACTGTTGGGGAGATTGTCACAGATGTTCTTCTTTCGCAGAATCTATAAATTTCTGGGAACCACATTCAAACAGCTTCATGCATTAACCTCTCTAAAGCTCCTCAAAAGATTTCTGATGTTAACACAAACTTCTTGACCTCCCAAGCCTGTCTTTAAAATAGGGGGGGGAGTCCCTTTAATACCCAAACTTGTTGGCAGCCTACCACACAATGTGTGCTGTACCACGCCCTAAGGTGGCGCTGACTTCCTGAGTTGCTAGAACAACTACAAGCCGTTTCCCGCCGTTGCCTTTGCATTGGGCAAACTGCGCTCCTGGGCCCGCGTTCTCTGGGCCCGCGCCTTGGGCATGCTAATGAGGCATCGGACGGTGCACCAATCCAGAGCATACCCGAACCCTCTGGACTGCTATATAAGCAGTGCTTCTGCCCCATTTCGGGGTCCTTCTCACAAAAGAGCTGTGCACAATAAATATTACCACAGAAGAATCCTGTTGTCCGCGTGAAGTTCTTGCCGGCGAGACTACAGCGCGTGACAAGTGGTGCCGAGGACCCGGGAACCTGACATCGTCGCTGGCGCCGAGAGGACCCTTCGACTTCTGAAGAGGGTTCAGAACTGTGGCCAGGTAAGTTTTTCTTTAAGTTAAGTTCTGAGAGATATGCTTTTCTCTGACGATCTAGAGGGATTGGAAGCTTGCCTAATTATTTTATTGGCTGTTGTAATTGATCAAAACTGTAAAAAAGAAATTAGGGAAGGACAACAAGCCCTTGCGGACCTTCAGGAAAGCATGTCAGAAACAGAACGGAGTGAAAGGTTAGATGCGCATTCAAAGAAAAAAGAGGATGCTAGCGAGATTATTAATAAAGGTACCTTATACCCATTTAGAGACCTACAAGCCCTGACATTAAATGATTCAGATTCTAATGAAAAATTACCGCTATCTGAGGAGGAGGAATTAGAGGAGGAAGCAGCCCGGTACAAAAATGAACACTTTCGCCCCGCCCGGCGAAAGAAAAGGTTAAAACTGAAAGTAAACAGGTCCCATAGCTTTCCCGCTCCCCTGCCTTCGGCTCCTCCGCCTTATGCGCCTGGGAAATGCTCCACCTCCTTTTGTTCCCCGGAGGCGCGACATGCCATGAGGCAAATGTTCCCAATCTGCGTTTGTGTAGTTTGGTGCTTTGTTCAAAGTTAAGTGTTTTCAAAAAAGTATGTTTTGCATGTATTTTTTTACAGTCTTAAATTTTGACTGCTGAGAAGTTTCTATTGTACAAAACTTCATTTAAAAGGTTTTTCTACTGAATCCAGGGTATTCTGAAGATCGAAGCCTGTGTGTAAATGCTACCAAATGGCAAAAACCAACAATAAACCATTTGATTTTTACTTTTTTTCTAAATATCAATGCTTAACCAGAGCTATTTCAATTAATTTGTCAGTAGAGATTTAAAAACAGCTACCCATTTATTCCAGGAGTTAAAAACATAACCATATTCAATGAACCTGCAAGTTAAGTGTTAAAAATATGCTCTGTGACTCTGTACTACTAGTATTAGAACTAAAAAATCTTCCATGCAGCAAATGCTTAATGCTTTCCATAAATGTGGATTTGTCTGCCTTTATGTAATCTGTATTATATAGAGAAGGGAAAAAGTGTTACTGCAACCTAATTGGTCACCCTTCTGTACTGGCCGGAGGGAAACAGCTTTGCCCCCTTGGACAGGATGCCAGTCACGGGGAGTACGCTGGACAATTAATGGCTTTTTACCTTTTGGAATACTTCTACTACATTTGAACTATGGCAGCTAGCCCAGCTTGGCTGTGAGTGGAAATATTCTGGCCTATGTGTGACCAGCATCCAATATCAAAACTTCACAAGGGCAGCAAATTTGTCTAACCAATTGTCTAGATATCTTTTAGGTAATTGGACTGGAGAATTTGACAGCTTGATGAACCAACTTCGTATGGCTATTGTCACCGTAAACTCGACTAGAGTGGATGCCTCCCTTGCTGAAGGACTGGCCTCCTGGATTACTGCTGCCGTCTCACACTTCAAACAATGGGCAGGGGTGGCAGGGTTTGGCCTATTTCTATGTGGAGGGATTATAATTATGCTCTGGATTATGTGTAGGCTCCGTGCCCAACATCAGCGCGATAAAGTAGTCATTGCACAGGCCCTTGCGGCTTTGGAAGCAGGCTCCTCCCCAAACATTTGGCTTAGTATGCTGGAGAAGTAGTCAATGACGGGTAAGACCTGCTGCAAGTATTACCAACCTAAGACAGGGAACAGACCAAAAGCTGTCTGTCCACCCCATGACGGGTAAGGAATACCTCTGCAGAGGCAACCTAAGACAGGCATTCTCCCAGCCAATTTTAATAGAGTCTCTGACAGGTCATGTCGCAGCTGCGGCCCAGAGACCTTGCTCTATTAAAACAGAAAGGGGGAACTGTTGGCAGCCTACCACACAATGTGTGCTGTACCACGCCCTAAGGTGGCGCTGACTTTCTGAGTTGCTAGAACAACTACAAGCCGTTTCCCGCCGTTGCCTTTGCATTGGGCAAACTGCGCTCCCGGGCCCGCGTTCTCTGGGCCCGCGCCTTGGGCATGCTAATGAGGCATCGGACGGTGCACCAATCCAGAGCATACCCGAACCCTCTGGATTACTATATAAACGGTGCTTCTGCCCCATTTCGGGGTCCTTCTCACAAAAGAGCTGTGCACAATAAATATTACCACAGAAGAATCCTGTTGTCCGCGTGAAGTTCTTGCCGGCGGGAACACAGCGCGCGGGACACAAACTCTTACATTTTGTATTCAAGGAGAATATTGATTTTCCAGCTTCACAGACCCTTAGAGCACTGGACTCAGAGCATCACTTCAGTGGAGTATTTTCCTAGGAAACATGTGTTCATAAGTTTGCCTTATGGGTGGGTGCAGATATGTTTGAGTGTGTGAACACATGTTGTGTATACATGTGCAAGCCAGATATTAATGCCAGGTGTCTCCACTTTATTTATGAAAAAAAAAAAAGGTTTCTTCTTCCACTCAGAGCTCACTGATTCAGCTCTAATCGCTGGGCAGTAAGTGCCAGGAATCCTCTGTTCTCAACTTCCCCTGGGTCTGGGATTACAGACACATATAGCTGTGCGTGGTTCTTTTTTTTTTTTTACATGGGATTGTGGACCCAGACGTGGATCCTCATGCATGGCTAGAACTTCCATCACTGAACCATCTACCCCTGGGAAACATTCATTTTTGTGAGCAAAGTAACAGGGAGTTCTCTTCTTGAACAAAAGTCTATTAAATGAGCTTACAATTTCATGCCCCTGAGTCAAGTGGATGGAGTGGATGGGGTGTGGCCGCTCCTGGATGCACTCTGAACACATCTTTCATATTGTCCCAGTTGCAAGTTCCTGAAGCTCCTTATTTTTTTCAATTATGCTACTTCTAATGATCCTAAAATTCTTGTCGTTGCTTTAAATACACCCCTTTTCTAGCCAAACTACATTTTTTTAAAGGATTGTCCTATTCTTTTCTTGCTCTAAATTCACACTGTAATTCTGATTAAATGCAGCTGTACTTCAGCCATCCTAAGAGAATTGTTACTTTGAAATTTCCTCCATCATAAATGAATATAAAACTTAGCTTTACAGAAAGCCTCCTGGCATGGACGAAATGAAGAATTGTTCCTCTAGAACATAACACGAATGTTTTCTAGTAAACAGAACCCTTCTCACCATCTGAAGCCACATCAGCACAGATTTTATCATGCACATTTTATCTGCCCTCTATGCTTCTGCAAGTCTACTATGAATATGCATCCAGCTCCGCATGTGCTATGCTAAGCCTTTCCTAGCCAGATTGCCAAAGGGCCACCTGGAAACATTTTGAGCTCTTCTGAACCACATTGTCAAATAAGCCACAACATCATGCCACTTCCTGATACCAATTTTGTGTTTTAATTTTTTGATACTGTACAAAATAACCAAGAGAAACCATTAAAGTAGCTCTTGGTTCACAGTGTTAGGTATTTTAGGCAATGGTCAGCTGGCTCCATGACTTTCAGGTCTTCAGCAAGGTGCAAACAACTGGGGAGAAGAAAGGGGCAAAGGAAAGCTGCTCACTGCAAGTCAGCAAGGAAGAAGAGTGACCAAAGGGGCCAGGGGGAAAGCGTAAGCTTCACAGCCCCTAGCTAGTGCACCACTCTCCCCAGTTAGGCCTCTCACATTTTTCACATCTACATACCTTCCAACAGTGTCAGCTGCTGGGACCCGAGCTGTCATTATATGGGCATTAGAGGAGCATTTCACACACCAACTGTAACCGGACAGAGTACGTTTCCCTTTTTAAGATTCATCAGACAATGGACACCTTGCTCTTTGTCTTTGTAGAACACATGGTTAGTCTTTATGAATTACTCCCATGAGTAACTCTATCATATGGTTTCTATCATTAGTATTATATATATATATATATATATATATATATATATATATTTGATTTATACGTGTGTATGTATGCACACATGTGTACCCACTTAAATATATGCTGATTTAAGGGTCGTGTATTAGTCCAGAAGGCTAGTAAAATACATACACACTTCCCAGGGCTCAGCAAAAGGGAGCAAGTTTCCAGAGCCCTAAAGACAAGGGGTCACACACCAAAATATGGACTCATTTTCTACTCCAACTTCATTGGCTGAGCAGCTGCCAAGAACAAAGACCACATCTCCCAATATCTGACCAGCTGCACTGGACCTGGACTCTTCAGAAAACATGGAAAACAGTAGTGCTCCAGAAGGATGTGAGGAGATACATGAAAAAAAACAAAAAGAAAAAAAAAAAACAAATCCCCAAGAGGTTCCTCAGAAAAATAGAATGGAAGAGCCGACTGTCCCTCCTTCCCCTTCCCCGGGAGGAGTTGGTCAGTGATCCTGAAGAGACTGCCACTACCAGCACAAACCCTCCTGTTCGGAAGAGGAAGAAGGCTGTACCTAAGAAGGAAATGGCCAGTGAACCAGAAGAGACTGCCAACATGAGTGTCCCCAAGAGAAAAAGGAGTCAGCTAGCCCTGGGTATGAAGCTGCTGCTGGCAACGAGAGTGTCACAAGGAAAAGAGAAAGTTCCAGAAAACACCTCAGGAAGATTAGAATGGACATTTCCTGAGTGGAGAGGCATGCCCACAACAGATACCTTCCCAACTCCATGATTAACCCCAATAAAAATCACAAAAAAAAAATTACATACACACATACACGTGTGTGTGTGTATGTGCATGTATATAGCTGAAGGCATTATAACAAAAAAATACAGCTCCAGGCAGGGGAAACCTCCCTTTGAGTTGTTGGTCCAAAGGACACCTAAAATCGCACAAGCTTTTTCCACAACCTTTGCTCCCAAAACTTGAAGGTAAAACCCTATTGCTGAAGACATAATTCAGACATAGGACTTGCAGCAATTGTTCTGGAACTGACCTGGAAGCCTCCTTGCTGAAAACTATCTCCCATAGAATCAAAAGATACTTTGCATATTTTTTGGGGGGGAGCAATCGATGATCCCATCCAGCTGTAATGTCTGTGAACCATAACAATGACCAGCACAGCACATAATCTCTACTGGTATGGTAGTGGCCCTTTTATCTCACGGTAATCAACAACTGTCTAAGTAGACTCAAGGCCTGCTCCATGGGAGAGAACTCATGGTGGTACTGTAAACATAGCCAAATATTCATGACTAGAGAGGCTATAGATCCTAGAGAATACCAACTTTTGCCACATCCCTAGATAAACATAATCTCCCACTCTATTCTAAATATGTATCCTTACATATACACACAAATGTTTCTCTTACCATTTGTTCTAGTTTCTCTTCAATTGCTGTGACAAAACACTCTGACCGACACCAACTTGGGGAGGAAAGGGTTTATTCAGCTCACATCTCCTGGGTCACAGTTCATCACTTAGGGAGCCCAAGGCAGGAACTCAGGGTAGGAACCTGGAGGTAGGAGCTGAAGCACAGGCAGAGTGCTTATCCCTGAATAAAACAATGCTAACCTGTAGCTCAAGGACCATGTTGTAAGAAGGGACAGAGAGATTGTAAGAGCCACGTGTGGTAGATGAACACAAGAAACGGAGTGTTCCAGATAGCTGGGAAGTGTCTCAAACAAATTCAGCAATGCTGACAGGATGCACAAGACCCACACACACTCAAGCCAGACAAAGCCCCAGCATACAAGTGGGAAGAAGGATAAGAAGACTTTGCCCTTACCAATGACTTGCTGGCAACTGATGACTACTGGAAAAGGGGGGGGGGTTGGTTTTCTCTGTCTCTAGTGGGTGGACACAAACTGTCAGATATTTGAAAACACAAATTTCACTCAATAGTTCTTAATGTATGTGACAGAGTGCATGAAATCTGGTATGGGTGATTAGAGGGGTGCACATGGGGGTGAGATCTAAATATGGTAAAATACTGTGAAATGCACAGAATTCAGTAGATAAATAAACATGTGAACTCTATTTTCTAATAATGCTTGACTGATTTAACAACTAAACATGTAATTTGATCCTGAGTCTTCATTTAGTTACTACAAAAAAAGACATTTATTACACAAAAATTCACATTCCTGCCCAGCATGGTGGTACATGTCTTTAGTCCCAGTACTACAGAGGCAGAGGTAAGCAAATCTCTGTGAGATCAAGGTCAGCCAGGTCTCCATATCCAGGTCCAGGCCAGCTAGGGCTACAGGAACACCCTATTCCAAAAAAGACAAGAAAAGATTCACATTCCTTATTTGTAAGTCCTGTGATTCACTGTAAGGCTTTCAAGATTCTTTCCCTATAATTTGTACTCCCTGGTAAGCTGGACAACACTAAACACTGCCCGTCTCAGTTGATGTTCACTGACTCATCAAGGCTGATTAGATTAGTTATTAGTCCCCAGGAGAGACACTAAACCTCATCCTTGTTCATGAAGATAACATAATGTCACATTAAATCAAAATGAAATTTAAATAACTACACTAGACACATGTGACAAGGGGCAGAGCCTTAGATGGAACCTTGGGAGGAGAAAATCAAATCAGAATATGAAACTTTGCTGCTGAAGAGTAAGAGAGATAATTATGATTGTGATTATTATTTCTTTTTAAAATATTTTATTTATTATTTTTGTTTTATGTGTATGAGTGTACTGCCTGCATGTATGTAAGTGTACCTATTTCATGCAATGCCTGTATATATATATATATATATATATATATATATAGAGAGAGAGAGAGAGAGAGAGAGAGAGAGAGAGAGATGAGTAGAGAAGTTCTCACTTTACTACTATACTATGTAGCCCTGGCTGGTCTGAAACTCACTAAGGAGGGCAAGCTGGACTCCAATTCAAAGACAGCTTCTTGAGTGCCAGGATTAAGGGTGTATACTCCTATACCTGTCCCAACATCATATTTATTAATCTTAGATAGATGATGATTAAGGTGAAGAAATGAAGAAATTCAGTTAACAGCAGGAAAATAATCATGACGTTCTATCCAAAATGAATAACACACCTATAAGAAAGAGACTAATTGTATACACAACAGTCTTATTGTTAAAATCCTGGGTTGCTTTACATTGTCACGTTGCTGCTGGGTAAAGCAGCCACAGTATTGAAGATCAATCAATGCACATTTCTGAACCTCTCAGTTCCCCACCTGAAAAGTCAGTGGAATTAAAGGACCAAAGTTATGCTCCTATCCATTGGGGAAGTTACCAGGGTTAACAGGAGGATGCTTATGAAGTTCTCTGGGCCCCTGAGGGAACAACCTTGCACACACATTGGATATTACTATTATAAAGTTGCAAATGGTCTTAGGCATGAGCTTAGACTACTAAGATTCTTAAATCTTAGTGTAAAAAAAAAAGCAGCCAAGGAAAAAAGAGAAACAAGGGTAAAAGACTAAAGAATAAAAACAAAAAGAAAAAAAAATGCTGGTATAAGAAAAAGTGAAAGGCAAGAGTGAAAAGACAGACGTTTCTAGCTGAGTGATGGGATGCTGATCTTTCTCCTTTGAGCTCTTCTGGTGTCTGTGCAAATGGGCTGGAAATCTAATAAGGGCCATCTTTCTCATGACATATATCAAACATCCCACCCTGAGTCACAGCCAAAAATACCACAAGAAAGAATGGCCCTTCTCATAGTATCCCAGCCTTCCTTTCCAGATAGATGGCATAATAAAAATATTCTTCCAATTATTTTAGGCCCTTAAAAGAGAAGGAGACAAGACACAGTCCAAGCTCAATTCTGAAAAGGTGTGGAGATGTCAGAGGAGCTATTTTTGAACAGATTGGTCATACCTAGTAAAGATTATTTAAGAAAACTTTTCTGTACTATTAAAAAAATTAGAGGGAAGGTACAAGATTTACCCTCTGTTATCATGATTGCTATGGACAAAGCCACAGTAAATAGAGGATTAAGATTGGGCTTAAGTTTGCTGTTTCAAGAGCACTTCATGGGATTATTTTCCAGAGGAGTTGTTCTCCTGAGATTTTTATTTGTATTGTTTCTTTGTGGTTTGCTTTGGGATGGAGCTCAGTGCCTTGCACATA
Organism: Rhizomys pruinosus; assembly: GCA_009823505.1. NCBI lineage: Eukaryota > Metazoa > Chordata > Mammalia > Rodentia > Spalacidae > Rhizomys > Rhizomys pruinosus. The sequence goes on from VZQC01004214.1 coordinate 383,832, forward strand.
AATACTCAATGAGTGTTATGCAAATAAGCTACAGCCCCCAGTTCAGAAAGGAGTGTTTGAGTGCTGAGCATTAGGATGAGTTAATTCCTTCTAGTTTCTCTGTTCAGAAAAGTTCAATTCTTTATAATCTCAATTTTTAAAAATAAATATTTTTACTTTCTTTGAGAATTTCACACAACCTATTTTGAACATATACACCCCAAACACATTGTGTTTGGTGTATATGTCTCCCTCGACACATTGTTCTCTTTTGTTTTCTGAATTTAATAAACCATCAACTCAAATTGGTGTTTTCCATATACTTCTCCATCAGTGGCTACTCACTGAGGTGTGGTTAACCAACCTGTGAACTGTAATAATGACTGACATGGCAAGATGCCATGGATGAAATACTGACAAGAATGTTATATGGATTTAAGCTTTACTCCACAGCACAACACACATGACTGACTGTGATGGTTAATCCTGTGTGTCATCTTGACTGGACTAAGGATGAACAAATAAGAGAAAAAGGATCTTCGGATTGGATTACCTCAACCCGGATGGCCCACCCCAAATGTGGGCATTACCTTCTGCTGGCACAGAGTTATAAAAGGTCATGACAGAGGGAGCTGGTCCCTTTTTTCCTGCGGCTTGCCACTCTCTCACTGGTGACTTTGTCTTGCTGCTGTGATCAATCCTTCAGATCCCAGCGTGTACTGAGACTGGCAGATCCCCTGGAATCCATCAGGCCTTCAGCACCAGATTGGGACTACTGAGACATCCAGCCTTGCGGACTGAGCAGTTCCCTGGATTCTCAGCCTCTCCAGTGCAACACGTCTACTGTTGAACTACTTGAGCTCTGTCATGTGAGCAAATCAATAAATTGTATATAGCTATATATTCGTCCTGTTGCTTCTGTTTCTTTAGAGAACCCTGACTAATACAGATTTTGGTGCCAGAAGTGGTTCTAGAGAAACAGAATTGAAAGGATGAATTTCTTTAGTGGGCTTGGTAGTTTCTGGAGCCAGCTCTCCAACTCAATGAAGCCTAGAGTGACTGAAGGCTCTCCTGGTGGCATGAAGAGGAATGATAATTCTTGGTGCAGACTATTTGATGTAATTATGAAGATAGATCCATTTGACTCACCTAACTTGCCTCTTGTGAGAAGCAAGGAATTTAGTGACTCTACATATAAAACGTTTGAGAAATTGCAGAAAAATAAGGAAAATAATGATGTTGCCTGGTTGCTCCTAGCATCTCTGGATAAAGTGATAGAGGAAAATAAGGAGTTCAGTGATAAAACTGACCAGCTCTGGATTCGAAACAACAGTTTAAAAGTTCCCTTTCCCATCCATACCCCCTTCCCAATTCACCATTTCAGTCCATTTTCTGATGCAGTCTTTCTGTTGTTGTTCTTTTACTATGCATCCCTCTCCATGAGAAATATTTATATCTGGATTGTTGGTACTAGCATCCACATATGAGGGACACCATTTTTCGTTTGTTTTTCTGGGACTGTGTTACTTCACTTAACATAATGTCTTCCAGCTCCATCCATTTACCTGCAAAGTTCATGATGTTGTCCCTCTTTACTGCTGCATAGAACTCCATTGTATACATGTACCACATTTTCTCTATCCACTCGTCAGTTGAGGGGCACCTGGGCTGGTTCCAGCTTTTTGCTATTGTGAACAGAGCTGCAATAAACATAGCTGTGCATGTATCTTTGCAGTAAGTTGTGTCTTGTGGGTATATACCCAGGAGTGGTATGACTGGGTCAAATGGAAGGCTCATTTTGAGTCTTNTGGGCCTGGGCATTTTTTGGTTGGGAGGCTGTCTTTACATTCTTCAATTTCTTCATATTTATTGGTCTGTTTAGGCTGTCAATCTCTTCTTGGTTGAGTTTTGGTGATTCCCAAGATTTCAGATATTCAATCCATTTCTTCTAGGTTTTCAAACTTGGTAGAGTATAGGTTTTTAAAGTAATTCCGTATGATTGTCTGGATCTTTTCATTATCTGTTGTGATATTCCCTTTTCATCAACAGATTCTATTGATTTGGAGTTGATCCTTCTTTCTTTTGGTTAACCGGGCTGAAGTCTGTCTATCTTGTTTATTCTCTCAAAGAACCAGCTTTTGGATTCATTGATTTTTTTTGTATGTTTTCTTTTTTCTATTTCATTGATCTCTGCTTTGATTTTTGTTATTTCTTCTTGTCTGCTTGCGTTTAGGGTTCATTTGTTGTTGTCTCTCTAAGTACTTTTAGCTGCAGTGTTTAGATCGTTCACTTGTGCTCTTTCAGTTTTTTAATTATAGGAACTTAGAGCTATAAACCTTTCCTCTTAGGACTGCTTTTTAAATTGTCCCATAGGTTTTGCTGCATTGTATTATCATTGTCATTCAGTTCCAGGAATGTTTTTTATTTCTTTCTTTATTTCTCTTCCTTGACCCATTCATTATTCAGGAGAGTGTTGTTTAGTCTCCATTTGTTCTTGTAGGTTGTAGGGTTATCCTGTGTTGATATTGAGTTTTATTGCACTTGTGGTCTGAAAAGAATGCATGAGATTATTTCAATCTTTTTGTATTTGTTGAGTTTTTCCCCTATGCCAGTATATGATCTATTTTGGAGAATGTTCCATGGGGTGCTGAGTAGAAAGTGTATTCTCTGGTGTTTGGGTGGAATATTCGATAGATGTCTGTGAGGTCCATTTGGTGTATTGTATCATTCAGTTCAGATGTCTCTCTGTTTATCCTTTGTCCTGTTGATCTGTCTAAAGGGCTTAGTGGGGTATTGACGTCCCTTACTATTAGTGTGCTGGGGTTAATCTGTGCCTTGAGATCCTGAAGAGTTGTCTTTACATAGTTTGGTGCGCCGGCATTTGGTGCATATATATTCAAGTAGCTACGTTTATAAAGGGCTTGATAAACCCCCACTAAGCAAGAGCTGGCATTATAGATGTAGAGAATAAAAATCAACATGGCAGGTTTGGGGAGAGTTCTACCAGGTGACATATTTAGTGGTAATTCATGCCCCCCCCCAGAGTAGTCTAAATTAAAATACATATCTAGTTTCAAAAAATTCACATAATTTGATATTTAAGAGTCCTGGTCTATATTCCTTGAAAAAGTCAGTCCCAATTTGGAGTCACAGGGGCACTCAGTAGACACCAGAAATTGGGCTCGATTCTCATGGTTGAATTGGGTAAGTAGCGTTTACTTTGCTCTCTTTTGCCTCCTACCTTACTCCATTTATTTACTTTGCAATGTGCTATGACTGAGGGGAAATAAGGATGGTGAGGACTATTTAAGTAGCTCTTTTGTTGTAGTCACTGTTTATATGAACTAATATTTTTATAGGAGAAGGTAATTTTCTCATTCTGCTATGTTTTTTTAATTTTTTTTTTATTTATTTATTTTTGTATGTGTATGAATGCACCGTCTGCATGCAGGTCTGTGCACCTGTGTCGTGCAATGCCGTGGAGGTCAGAAGAGGGTCTCGGATTCCCCTGGAACTGGAGTTCTCCTGGAATTGGAGTTACAGACGGTTCTTAGTCGCCATGTGGGTGCTGGGGATCGAACCCGGGTCCTCTGCAAGAGCGTCGGTGCTCCTAACCACTAGGCCATCTCTCCAGCCCTCATTCTGCTATTACTATGGCCAAACTTCCACTTCTAGAAGTTAGTCGCCATTTCTGGTGACCTCACCAGGCCTTGTGGACAAAGGATAGAATCTCAGCCAACTCTGAGATATTCTTTGTCTTCTGTCTGCCAAGTGATCCTAGCAAGGTCTACTGAACTGCTGCCCTCTGATGAGGTCACTGCAAACTAGTACTAGCCAGTTTCATGTGCTTCTCACTGCTTCGGTACTTCTTCTTGGAAATCTCTCACTTTAGGATACTCCCCTGCCCTCTTTCTTATAGGTCTGACCATATACCATCATGTCCATATTTTCTACTATGCAAAGAAAATATCTAGATTGGTGACTAGAGATATGGCTTAGCAGTTAGTTGTGCCTGCTGCTTTTCAGGGGATTGGAGTTTGGTTTGTAGCACCCACATAGGGAGGGTTATAACAGCCAGAACATCCAACTCCACAGGTTCTGAAATCTTCATCTTCTGTCTACTTCAGGCACCTGTACATGCATGTATATACACACATAATCACACATATACACACCTGTGCATACAAACACATTTGTACATGTGAGCACACACATAAATAAAAATGAAACAAATCAGTTTTTTTCACATGGCAACCCCTGCTTATTTTATTAGGAAGGAAACCACAGAGCACCCTGGGCTCCAGACAGGCATTCCTAGTGGGAACAGAATCAGAAACCCAGTGAGCCCACCTGCCCTCTTGGACATCCCAGTGTACTCCTTATTCTTAACATATCACCCCCCCACACACACACCAAAAAAAAAAAAAAAAAAAAAAAAAAAACATGACAGATAAGCTAGACAGGCAATTGAGTAGTCTTTCTGTACACTCACTAACTCAAGATTATGGTTGTTGCAGGGAGCTCCAAAAACCTCGGAAACGGAGCATCGACTACACAAAAGCACTATAAACAGCAAGGGATGATGGTGGAGGGGCAATAATAAATAAGGAGAAGGGAAAAAAGGGGACTCTAGAGCTAAGGTCCTTTCCTCTCATGAGGACTAAGCATGGAAAATTTGTCTAATATCTATGAAGAATATATACGTGTCATTGGTAGAGATGGGGGACAGCCCCAGGAAAGCCCCTCAGCAGGTTCAAGAGGAAGCAAGACAGGCTGAGGTGAGTGTAGGGTTCATGCTATAGTAGAAAGTGGGGAAGCTCTTCTGTCCACTGTGCCACAAGAGAGAACCATAACAAACCGGAAAGCAATATGCCCTCAATACTTCTCTGACACTGGTCACACAATCTGGGTCAAAGAGATGGTTGGGCCAATCTCTGTTTTAGAAAGAAAGAAAGAAAGAAAGAAAGAAAGAAAGAAAGAAAGAAAGAAAGAAAGAAAGAAAGAAAGAAAAAAAAACATTTAGATAAAAAAGTATACCCTGGTTTTAGAATAGAAATTAACAGGGGACACACTTACACTATTTTATCCTTAGAGCCTTGTGTGTTAGCACACAACTGTAATTATAGCACCCAGGTAGCTGAGACAGGAGGCTTGCAAAGTAGTGGACAGCTTGGGCTGTACAGAAACATATTTTCTCAGAAAAATATTTTCAAAGATTTATAAGTTTTCATGCAATTCTTTGAACATTCCTAGATATCTGAATAACAATAATTGTCACAAACTGCACTTTGTTCCTGGAAGTTTCTTCTCACACACAATGATGCATACATGTAACATCTAACTTTGGTGAGGCTTTGTGTATTAGTTCATGTTCAGTGTCCCAAGATAACACAAAAAGTATGTTTTATTCAGCTCTATTTTTGTGTATTCACTAATTCTTGGTAAACCACTCTACAGATTCCAGTGTGGAGTTTAAGGAGTGGAACAGATACATAAACTTTCTCAGTTAGTTCTTCACCTCCTCTTATTACATGTACGATCCTGATAGGATCCTCATGCTGTGCCTCTTGTGATGGGAAAACCACAGCTCACACACTGTTATTTACAAGTGGTGTATAGCAATATATCAAGGCTATGGTAATTGTTGTGTTAATATGTATCAGGAAGGTATCATGAAGAAATATATTTGAATGATATACTAAAGAATGAACAGTATTAAAAGAAAATCTCCACAGTTCAACTCTCTTAAGAAAGAACAGATTTCCAAAGTCTCTTTCCAGCTATCAAGACAGAAATTTAGCAAAAGGCAAATAGACAAGGAAGATTTTGTTTAAGACCATTGTCATACGGGAGAGAGTATAACCTGAACTCCACAGAAAACAAGAGTGGAGAGGATATTTAAGCCCTGATTAAACTAGTGGAACAATGTGGAGGATGTTACAGGGTGGCTAATCAATGGGACACTTTGAATACATTAGGGTATTGATGCATTTGAACTTTTTATCACATTTATTAATAATGCCACCTGCATTTGCAAACTAATATTATGCTAAATTAGGCCCATAGGCTTGACTCTGACTAAGTGGGATTCCTCTTTCACACAGGGATGAAGAAGTGTATTTTCAGGCCTTTTGAATCTTACATTTAGAGATAGTTCCTATGCCTTTGATAAAAACATTTCCTTCTTTATAACAAATGCCAGAAACTAGGAGCAATCTTGGAATAGACTTTAAAAAGCAGTCAAATCATTTTCCTATGATGTATTTTATTATTTTATTACTTTTCAATTGAAGAACATTTTTTGCCTTTTCTTCATTTCATATGTGTGAATCTATGGTATATGCTCATGTATACAGATAGGCATCAAAAAGATCATCCACCATGATCAAGTTGGATATATACCAGAGATGCAGGGATGGTTCAACACATTTAAATAAAAAATATCATAAAAAACATAAATGGACTGGAAGACAAAAATCACACACTCATCTCAATTGATGCAGAAGAAGCCTTTGACAAGACCCAGCATCCCTTCACATTTAAAGTCCTAGAGGGAATTGTACTGAAGGGAATATTCCTCAATATAATCAAAGTCAAATCCAAAATACCCACAGCCAACATCATCCCAAATGGAGAAAAATTAGAAGCATTCCCCTTAAAGGTGGGAACCTGGCAAGTCTGCTCCCTATAGCCATTCCTCTTCAATATAGTGCTTGAAATGTTTGCTAGGGCAATAAGGCAAGAAAGGGAAATTAAAGGAGTACTAATTGGGAAAGAGGAAGTCAAACTATCCCTTTTTGCAGATGATATGATAGTTTACCTGAGGGATGCTAAAACTCCACCAGCAAACTCCTAGAAATTATTAAGAGCTTCAGTAAAGTGGCAGGATACAAAATTTACCTAGAAAAATCAGTAGCCTTTTTTCACCAACAACCAGCAACTGGAGAAGGAATATAAAGAGACCTTCCCACTCACAGTAGCCTAAAAATAATACCTGGGAACAAGCCTAACCAAAGACACCAAAATCTCTACAACAAAAAATTTTAAACCTCTGAAGAAGATTGAAGAAGATATAAGAAGTTAGAAAGATGTCCCATGCTCATAGATTGGAAGAATTAATATAGTAAAAATGTCCATTCTGCCCAAATTAATATACAGATTCAAGGCAATCCCAATTAAAATCCCCATGAGTTTCTTCACAGACTTGGAAAAAAAAATCCTTAAATTCAAATGGAAAAACAAAAGACCCCGAATAGCTAAAGCAACCCTGAGTGAAAAATGTAATACAGGTGGAATATCTATACCAGATTTCGAATTACATTACAGGTCTATAGTCATAAACACAGTCTGTTACTGGCACAAAAACTAACCTGTTGACCAATGGAACAAAATTGAAGATCCAAACTTGAGCCCATACAATTTCAGCCACCTCATACTCAATAAAGGGACAAGAAAAGGTCATTGGAGGAAAGATAGCATTTTCAGCAAATGGTGCTGGCAAAACTGAATCACCATTTGTAGAAGAACAAAATTAAACCCTTATCCCTCACCCTGTACAATAAGCAACTCCACGTGGATCAAAAACCTCATGTGAAACCAGAAACTCTGAAGGTGAGACAAGAAAATGTTGGTAGCAATCTATAAGACATAGAGGTAGGAAAAGCCTTTTTAAATAAAACAGCAGCCAGGCAGGAAATATGGTCAACAGATGATAAGTGGGACCTCATGAAACTCAAAAGATTCTGTACAGTGAAAGAAAAAATCAAGGAAGTGAAGAGAAAACTGACAGAGTGGGAGGAAATCTTCACCAGTGATATATCTGACAGAGGATTAACATCCAGAAAATATAAAGTACTCAAAAATCGAAGAAGTAGGGCTGGAGAGATAGCCTAGCGGTTAACAGCACCGACGCTCTTGCAGAGGACCCGGGTTCGATCCTCAGCACCCACATGGCGGCTAAGAACCGTCTGTAACTCCAATTCCAGGAGAACTCCAGTTCCAGGGGAATCCGAGACCCTCTTCTGACCTCCGCGGCATTGCACGACAGGGGTGCACAGAACTGCATGCAGACAATACATTCATACACATACAAAAATAAATAATAAAAAAAAATTAAAAAAAAATCGAAGAAGTAAGAAAACAAATGACTCACACAAAGATGGAGTAAAGAGATGAGCAGAGACTTCACCAATGAGGAAGTAAAGATGGCTGAAACATCTTAAAAAGTGTTCAATAGCATTAATAATTAAGAAAATGCAAATCAAAACCACTCTAAGATAGCATCTCAATCAGATAAGAATGGCTAAGATCAAGAAAACAAAAGACACCAACTGCTGGAGAGATTGTGGGGAAGGGGAACACATATCCAATGCTGGTGGGAATGTAAACTCATACAACCACTGTGGAAAGCAGTGTGGAGAACCCTTAAAAGACTCAAAATGAGCCTACCACCTGACCTAGTCATACCACTCCTGGTTATATACCCACAAGACTCATCCTACTGTAAATATACATGCACATCTATGTTTATTGCAGCTCTCTTCAAAATAGCAAAGAGCTAGAATCAACCCAAGTGCCCCTCAACCAACGAATTGAAAGAGAAAATGTGGTACATCTACACAATGGAGTTCAACACAGCAGGAAAGAAAGATGACATCATGAACTTTGCAGGTAAATGGATGGAACTCGAAGACATTATGCTAACTGATATAACACAATCCCCCCCCCAAAACAAATGGGGAATGGCTTCCTTCATTTGTGAATGCTAGCACCAAATCCCCAGTTGAAAGTCAAGCTGAGCAATATTATTCTTATATTTCTTTCTATCTGAAAGCAACTGTGCTGTTATGTTAACCTATTAATGGGCCGTAGAATTATTTCATCATTTATTTTCAGACATAGTAATTAATGTATATGAGTGGAAGGCATATATTCATGTTCTAGAGTAATATAAAATTAAAGGGAAAATATAAATTCCTAAACATATTTCTGAGTTAACATACAGTTTATTCCTGGAGGACATAATTCTGATAGATATTTAATGTTTATATAGGCATATTTTGGAGCAATGCAAATGGGAGGGAACAACAACATAAGGACTGTGTCAAAGAACTAATTGGTACAGTTAACTTCTGTCCAAAACAATAAACCTCTACAGAGAAAAACTATAAAAAGACTGAGAGAAAGATGGACATGTATGGCAGAATGCATGAACTGGGGTGGTATCAGGGAAGGGAAAGGGGGAATATGTCTAAATTGAACTGAAAAATGACGTATGAAACACAAAACATCAGTAAAAGTATTATATTAAAATAATAAAAAATATAATATGGTTTGGCACATTTAAGAAAAAAAGGAAAGTACTGGAGAATTTAGAAGAAGAAATTATTACCGAATAGATTTAATATTGCTCCTGAAAAAACAGCGAAAAAAATTTTTTAAAGTTCTCTGAAATTCCTTGTGCTACTAGTGGGAAAGTTTATTTCATCAAAACAAATGAACTGTTTTGTCCTAAGAATTCATTGTCTGAATACAAGATAATTCTACGGATTTTCAGCTTACCTTACATACCAATTTTATTGTTTGAATACTGCTGATTGGCTCAGGAAATAATTTCTCATCCCCAAACATGGAGTTTCTACCCTCAGTCAACAGTAATAATTCAATGTTCAGCAGAAATATCTTCTGGTGAAGTTTCTCAAGTTATGTTAGGTTTTAATTAATTACAGTGGAACAAGAAGATAAATATTTCAGAAAGCTGATATGTCCTCAAAGTCTTTTTAAAAACAATCCTTGTAAGACCTGGAGAATTGACTCAACGGTCAAGAATACAAGAACATTTTTGCAGAGGACCCATATTTGTTTCCCTATGTCAACATCAGGTGGATAACAATCACCTAAACTGTGATTTCCAGGTATCCATTGCCCTCTTCTGTCTGGTCTCACTGGACACCTGTATCAGAGATTCCCACTGAGAGATACCCATGCACATGGCATCCCACTCCGGCTGCCTGTTGTTTCCAAGGAAAATCAAGGACGAGACTCTCCAGTCTCAGTTTGGGGAGATTAGTGAGTTTACTCAGGCTTGCCAACAAAGTGAATGGAAGCAAAATATAGCAATACCCAGGCCAGTTACAATGATTCCCTTCCTCACATGTGCATCCAGAGTCCAGCATGGACTCTGTGACCTCCACCCATGATGGCCAAATGCTGAGCACGTGGCTGGCTTTTATATTCCCCTGGCCTCTCCTCCAACATGCACTGGCAGCTTCCATGAAGTCCCTCTGTGTGTTGTTTGCATTGCATCCATGGGCTCAGCTTTGACGTTAGCCCCTCCCTCTAAGTAAACTAGACTCCAACTTTGTAGTTCACAGCTTGTCTGATAGTAAGCCCACTTCAAAAGAAGGTGTATCTTATCCCACAACACCTGTGTGTATGTAGAGTGTTACATACCTGCAGCAGTGTGCTTAACATACAGACTTAACCTGTGCTCAGAGGCAATAGCTGAGTAGGTGGTTTGATCAGCACCTGAGGTGTTTCCAGAAGAAGCAGAGGATGATCATATATAAATCCTTGTCTTTCCTGTATTAAACATGTTGGCAGGTGCTCACATTTTCCCTGTCTTTTACCCAACTCCTGGAGTCTGTGCTGTTTGATTATATATTTTCCCAGAAGAACCATTCCTTGAGTCCCAGTCAGCATTCTGCATGGTCCATGGACAGACCAGGACTTTATTAGGATGGGGCACAGTGGTAGGGCAGAAATGAGGGTGTGAAAACCNTATAATATAAAATTAAGATTTCCCCAGAGTAGTTGGAGATTGGAAGAGACATGTGTATCCAAAATTCTGAAAGCTTCCAAATGTTAAGAAGTGAGGGAAAATAAAAAAATAGACAAGGAGATCTATCACTAAGAAAGGTGTTTGGGGCAAAAGAGGTAATATATGTCTTGAAAATGGGGACCATGTGTCAGAGCAAATGAGAAAATCTTCCAAGGGAGAATAGTCACCTCTTTATACATAAAGGACATCTACTAGCTGTTGCTTAGCAGATATTAAGATCTTTATTTAATGTTCCTTATAATTAAAGTTTAAGTAAAAAATATTACTAGAATCTTTTCCTCTTTTGCATTTCAAAACAAAATATTTCTCAATTTCTTTTGCTTAGAAACCTTCAGACAAATGTGTCTAAAAATATCAGGATGCATAATTTGGTATGCAGAACATGACTGCTTCTAATCAATAATATGTGAAGATTAACAATTTAATCCAACACCACCATATCCCTTAAATGAAAAAGCAGATAACCAACATTATTAACTAGATTAATTACCTAGCCATGAAGATGGTAAAATTTGTTTTTGTATCCTATTATATGTAAGTATACACTAAAATTAAAATAACTGATCCCTAGAATTCAAAGGCTGAGCTTACTCAGGAAACAAAAGATTTAACACATACAAGTTACCAGAATGGGAGAAAAAAAAACCCTCAAAGTATAAAATTGTAAGACAGGTCTCCGGTAACCATGCAGTCTAAAAGAACTCCAACAGGGAGATATATGCTCATGAAACTTGTCATGAAGAAGCGAGCAGCAGGAGAGCCTTGTGAAGAAAGAATTACAGTGATATAGGCTGCCAGCAGTTAGCATCTCCAGAATCACAGTATATGCAGGGTATTAAAATGCTGATGGCTTATTCCTGTGTCAGAAATGACAATGGCAAAGAAGAGTTAAGTCTCATTGTCATTACAAAAACTATAGGATCACACAAGATGGCCGAACATTGTCATGGGAATGAAGACAGTGTGAGCTTATCTTCTTGAAATGTTTTCTTCACACTCTAGCTAAAATTATCAGGAAATGTGGTTCTGCTATATTTAAAAAAAGGCACATATTCTGTTAGCTTAGTTTAGAGAAAAATCATCTCTTCAAAGCCAAAGCTTCTCCTTATAGGACACTGTATGACTTCCTGAAATTGCAATCCAGGCAATTAGATAAATGGTCAAATCCACAATTCACAGTAATTTATTCCATCACATCCAGGTACCTACCTGGCTTGAATACTGCATTTATCTGGACACACCCTATGCATGACCCAAGATTTGGATTCTCGATTATAAAGAGTTATGCAGTAAAGCATTTGTTTTCTGATATAGGAAAACATAGGCTTTAACATACAAACATAATTCAGGCCAGGTGTGGTGGCACACGCCTTTAATCCTAGCACTTGGGAGGCAGAGGCAGGCAGATCTTTGTGAGTTCAAGGCCAGCCTGGTCTACAGAGTGAGTTCCAGGACAGCTGGGGTTATAGGAAGACCCTGTCTGGAAAAGACCAAAAAAACAAAACAAAAACAAAACAAAACAAAAAAAAAACCCAAAACCACCAAAAACCAAACCATAATTCAAAGGGTCTAAATGTTATCCTTTAATTCTCCTTCTACATGTGAACATTAGTTGTATATTAATTTGTCCTCAGTAAGATTTACTTACTTCAAATTGATACTCGATACTTTTCCTTGTACCTTAAAATCCTGCTAGTGTTTAGAAATTTATACTTAGTATCTTCGATGACCTAATGGATCAAAATCATGACTGAAATGAGTTTTAATTCACAGTCCTCTAATGGAAGATCACTTGGGAATATTTATCAAAAATAACCTGGAGAATTAACTTGCATTTAAAATTACTTAAATCCCAACATTTGGGAGGCAGAGGCAGGTGGATCTCTGTGAGTTCAAGGGCACCCTGGTCTACATAGCAAGTTCCAGGATAGCTGGGGCTACAAGGAGACCCTCCCTCAAAAAGAACAAAATAAGCTGGGCTGGGCATGGTGGTACATAACTTTAATCCCAGCACTCAGGAGGCAGAGGCAGGTGGAGCTCTCTGAATTCAAGGCCAGCCTGGTCTACATAGCTAGCTCCAGGCCATCTGACTAAAAGGAGACCCTGTGTCAAAAAGACCAAAAAAGAAAAAAAAAAAAAAGGACCAAAATAAATAAATAAATAATTGAAATGTAAATGTACCATGTTCTCAAAATTTTATATGTATAAAATATGGGAACAACAGTCTAAAGCAAATATTAGGAAACATGTAAATATGTAAATATACACAAAGAATGGGGTAAATAGGGAACAAAATGTTACACTGCTAAATAAAATAAGGCATCTAACAATGTACACATTAGTAACCCAGAAAGGAAGATGCATACGTATGACTGAAAAAGTGCATCAGAAACTAGTTGTTTTATTATCTCCAGAGCAGTTTAATAGACTAGGAAACAGTGGTGATGTTGGATAATGTTAGTGTTTTTCTTATATAATTTAAAATTTACATTAATTTGAATGTATTATTAGGAAAAAAAAGGTTAACAGAATATTTGTGGATTGCTCAAACCTTGTTCTTCATGTAGAAAAGCTTAGCTTTTGGGCTGACTGGTTATATTCTGCTTGGAAATCTAATAGCTCTTAGAATATTTGGCCTAAGAGTCCTTTGTATAAAGGAGGCCCTTCCCATCCTATGTTTCTGCTAGGTACTTTATTCCAGATGAACACCTGTTTTCCTCTGGGTACAGGTGGCTGGGCATCTGGGGAAGTGAAGGGCAACAAAAATATGGAGTTGAGGGTAGTGGGTTGGGAATTGAGGGGAGTTTATAGCCTGAATAGTGAAGATCAACACTGTAAGCACTGCATGCCTCCCAAACCTAACAACAGACTAAACAGCAAGTACTGGGTGACCTTTTGTGGTTGGCGACACTTCACACTGGATTTCACATGTTGTTGTTTGGAGAATGGCCGGTGAGTGTCCTTCTGCGTGACTCAGCAATGACAGGTATTACAGAAAGTTTGCTCTGACTTCTTCCTTCTTTTTTTCTGGTTATCTATTTCCTTTCACTGTAAGATACCATAACTGTAAGTATAAAAGGTTTTGAGACCAGTGTGGTGGCTCACACCTTTAATCCTAGCACTCAGGAGACCGAGACAGGCTGATCTCTGTGATTTCAAAGCCAGCCTGGTCTACAGAGAGAGCTCCAGGCCAGCTGGGACTAAAGGGAGAGTCTGTCTCAGAAAGACCAAAAAAAAAAAAAAGTTTTTGAGTCATGTTAATCTACAAAACCATAGAGCCTAAGAATGAATTGGGGATCCCTCATACTGCTGTGGCTCTCTCAAATCAAAATAAACTTTTAATGGTTAATTTGTTCTTAATGAATTTAAATGAAACAACTTAAATATAATTTAGTAAACTACCCCTGTAATCTAAATTTTACAGTAGATATGAAAAATTTCTGGAGTAAAGAATGAAGCAATAAAACCAACACAGTGAAATGATTAGATTGTAATGCAGACATTTATGTTTGCTCCTACATTGTAAGTCAGAGCTGCTGCACTCTGGCAGTTCAACGTTAACTAACAAGGAGAAGGATGAACTTTCCTTTATGAACATATCTCTTTTACTGAGTATCTGCTATACCCTCCTAGTGATACTAATTGATTTACTCCATTTATCTCTAATGCAATGTATCACGGCCATCTGTTCTCTGACTTCATAAATAAGAAAGCTAAAGCTCAGAGTGTCCAAGTCCAAAATCAACCATGTAACAAGTCATAGAACATGCATCCTGGCCTAGAATATTCTTCACCTACACATATGTACACATATACAAACATATGTGTGTACATATACATGAACATATTTATATGTAGACATATTTGATAATATAATGTAGAAATAATATAACCATGTAATTCCAAATGAATATACTATTATCTAAACCTGAAAGTTTTGAAAGTGAAGAATTTTCAGGCTTGGAAAGGGTAACAGTAAGAAAATCTAGATCTGAAATTTGACATTTTCTTAATTCAGATGATTGTACTTCTTATCCTTGTGTTGAAGTGCCCCATCAAACTATGTTGTCTGTATAAATAAGATTTTATAATACAGATCACACTTACAAGATTACAGTGATATAGTAAATTATTTATAAAAGTGTACAAAAAGAAAGTGGTACCAAAACTATATCTGGGCTTCAGAATTTCAAATGAGGTTGCATAGTGTTTATTCTGAATTACAAGGTAACTATAAAGGAAGGAATATTTTTATGGTAGTAGTCTTTCCCTGTGTGAAGATGTGTTCATGGAACATTGTCTAATAGTGCATAAAATATGATGTGCATGTACAAAGTAAAAAGAAGCATTATCATTCTTTAACAACATATGAGATTCAGACACATATTCCTCAATTTACATTTATTATCCTAGAAATATCTATGTGTACTTTGGCTGTATGCTTATTATTGTTATAAGTAATCACAGAAAGTTGTAGCCCTACTCTAATAGGAAGTCTATATATGGTCTGTTCATAGTTATTAACTTAAGTATTAATTTTCAAGCAATTTCTTCAAACCTCTTAGATGGAGGGTAAATGGAGCTGTGATCGGTGACCCTGTCATTGTATTGTTATTGAAAAGTCCAATAGAAATTTAGATTACTAACTAAATTAAACACATTAAAAGCTTATCTGAAACTTAAAATTATAGCCTTTGAAGCTTTGAAAAGTCAGAAACACAAAGACAGCTATATTTAACTGATTTAAAAGGAAAAATACAACACAGCTGGAAATTTATCATAAGACAGTGCTCATAATACAGAACTGCATGGAGTTCTTCAACTTCTAGCTGACATCCTAAGAAGCTCCCATTTAAGATAATGCACATTTTTAGGGCAATATCACCATTCTATATATGGGAAGGCATTTGTTTTAAGTTGGGAAGAATGGAGGGCTCTAAATTTTGCTCTAAGTTACAGACCATAAACAACTATTATCCCCAAATTTGACTCAGGTGCAGTGGTTTTTAAGAGGAGGTTCTGGATAGTGAAGGAAATAGTAAAGTAACTTTTGATGGTCAACTGACCATCAAGACTTCCTTGAAAGTTCACAGTGAACTCAGGATTACAAATGGAGAAAACCAGACAGTAGAATTGCCATGGGTAGTGTGTGGTGACAGGAAAGTAGGACCACTGGATATTGTTCCAGGAAACTATGTTAATGTTCTTATATGGCCTGTCTTAAATTTTTTTATGTATGCATGCTTCTATGAGTGCCTGTATGTGTATACATGTGTATACACATATGTGCACATTTGTGTGCATGTATGTGGAAGCCAGAGAAAACATTGGATGTTACTCTCAGCAACAGCATTCACTTCTTTAGTGCAGGGCACCTTACTATCTGGAATATCTCTAAGTTAAGCTAGGCCAGCTGACCAGTGAGCTACAGAGTCATATCTGTCCCTGTTTCAACAACATTGGGTTTACAAACATTCCACAATATCTGAAAATTTTATGTGGGTTTTGTGGAACAGAGATGAGTGGGTCTTCATGCTGGTGAAGCAAGCACTTTTTCAACTGAGCCATGTTGTGGCCTGAATGTCTTAACAAAATTATTATAAGCAGTAGAATATTCATTTATTTTCCCCTGACTTTTATTCATGTTAAAACAATAAAGAAAATCTGAATACTTGGGAGGGGGAAATGGAAGAAACTAGTGATTTCAGTCATGTATTGTTTCAAAAAGATACTTTGACACTTGTTCAACAAAGAGTGAGGTGTAACTTGGATGATTATTGTCTTTTTGGTACTTTTGTTACAAAATTTTTGATAAGATGCTTTGAATTAGAATGAGGAGAAACAGGCTTTTTCTCCTCTTCTTAGAACTTTTTATTTAATTAAGAAAACATGCAGCTGGAGAGATGGCTCAGGAGTTAAGAGCACTGGCTGGCCTTGCAGAGGATGTGGGATCTATTCCCAGCACCCACATTGTGACTTACCAACATTCATAACTCCAGTTCCAGGGGATATGATGCCTTCCTCTGGCTTCTGCAGGCATTTCAGGGTACAGGTGCACATAAATGCAGGCAATACACTCAATCACGTAAAAGATGAAAATAAAATAAATTTTTTAAGCACTTACCAGCTCTCAATAAGGAATTTATTATCTAATTTTTGCTTATTTTCTTTTTGCTTCATAGAGGATTTTACTATATAGTGAAGATTGGTTTTGAATTCACAGTCGTCCTGCCCCAGCCTCCTTAGTTCTGGTGTTTCAGGAGTATTTCACCACATCTTGATTAATTTATTTAGAAAGGATAATCAAAATAAATGGAATATATTCCTTATCTTAAATCATTACTCATGGGAACTACTCATGAAAACATTGCACCTACTAGAAACCACAGGCTAGCAAAGTAAAAGTTGAATGCCAGGAATGGCCTCCCTCTTTTGAAGGTGTTTATCAGGGATCCTGTGCATCTTCAAATAATATCACCAGTTGGTCCTGTTCTTGGTTACCATCAACGACTTGACAGCAAGACCCCATTGCTGAAGACACTACATACATGAGGTGTAGAACAAGCAAGGAAATCAAACTGAAAATAACATCAAATACTCATCTCTCCAAGCTAGTTTTCATTGTGCTTGAAGGTACTACGCATGGTGAATGAAGTAAAAATGCATTAACCAAACGTTAACCAAATTATGGGTTAATATCATTACCCCCCTGTGAATACTGTGAGGTAGAGAAAGTAACCTAGCAAGACACGCCCACTGGTGCAGTGCTGGCTCAAGTATTATGGAAGTGATCGTCAGCTTTTTAATTGTACTTCATAAGATGAAGCCCATTCTTGACATTGATATTAGGCCTAGGAACCTGGGGATAGATAGGTAACAAGCCATAGGACAGACCCTAATACTCTTATTCTGCTAAATAGATGTGGTATTAAACTTACTCCTAATGATCTATTGCTATAGCCATAGATCAATGCATCTCTCAACTCATACCAGATAATCTTCCTTATACAGCAGATGCTGAATAAGACACTCACAACTGGCAAACATGCAGAGAATAAGACACTGTAGAATGCTTATCTCTTCAGAGAACACCTATGTCAAACTAACACAGGTCAAAGCTCAGGGGTCATTGGGGGACGGGGGCACAGAAAGAATCTAAGAGCCAGAGGTCAAAGAGTTTCAAGACGACTGCTCAGTTACTTATATGAACTCACAGCAATGATGACAGCATCCAAATGGCTCTTGTAGTTTCAAGCCAAAATTCCAGCATAGAGACTTGAAGAGATGGGTAAGAAACTCCAACTCTACCTGAGGAACTATTGGCAATTAATAGTTGCTGGGAATTCAAGAGTAAGTTTCTTGATAAGTTGGTCTGGTTCCAGTGGATGGAGCCATAGATAAGGACATCTGGGGCCACAAATTTGATTATTTAGGCCTTAATATATAGTATATGATTATAATATGTTATAAATATAATAGAGCATATGAATCAGTGCGGGAGGTAGTAGGGGTAGGTGGGAACGAGGATCTGAATATGATCAAAACATATTGTATGAAATTTTGAGAAAATCACAGAATAAATGATGTACTTTAATCAGTAAATGTTTTAGGAGTAGTCCAAAAAATATACAGAGAACAATGAGCCTATGTATTATGTTCAAAAGTTAACTAAGGAGAAAGTACATTTGGAAGGATAAAACAAAGCAGTTAGGTACTGCTTTGAGTGAGAACCAATGGTTGCTTTTTTATATCTAATTTGAGGCTATGTTTCACAGTTTCCCAAGGGATTTTTATGAATATGTGGGTAAGATATATATGTTTCATTTGACTTGTTGAAGATGATTGTAAGTGAAGAGTTTCCTCTCAATTTTTAAATTTCCTAATCTATTTTTTAATTTAATTTTATTTATTTATTTACGTGTATGAATGTATTGTCTACATGTAGGTTTGTGCATCCGTGTTGTGCAATGCTGCCGGAGGTAAGAAGAGGGCGTCGGATTCCCCTGAAACTGGAATTCTCCTGGAATTGGAGTTAAAGACGGTTCTCAGTCGCCATGTGGGTGCTGGGGATCGAACCTGCAAGAGTCCGCTGCAAGAGCAGTTGGCGCTCTTAACCGCTAGGCCATCTGTCCAACCCCAAATTTCCTAATCTAAAAAACAGTTATATAATTTTAAAAATAAATGGTTCACAAGGCAAGATACTAATGAGCATGAAAGATCAATACTCAGAGCACAGACTTAGTGTTAGGTGACATTCCAAAGGAGAATTTGAATGAGCGTACAGTTCTCTGCATTTTAAAAAAATTTAAAAAAAATTTATTTATTTTTGTATGCGTATGAATGTACTGTCTGCATGTAGGTCTGTGCACCCGTGTCGTGCAATGCCGCGGAGGTCAGAAGAGGGTGTTGGATTCCCCTGGAACTGGAGTTCTCCTGGAATTGGAGTTACAGACAGTTCTTAGCCGCCATGTGGGTGCTGGGGCTGGGGATCAACACGGGTCCTCTGCAAGAACAGTAGGCACTCTTAACCGCTAGGCTATCTCTCCAGCCCCCTGCATTTTTCTATGACTCTGCTTGCCCAGTTTACCCAAGTTTCCTCTCCTTTGGATTCCTCATTTTCCTATGTAAGTCACCATGTGGTATAGGTTCAGTTGTTTATTTTATTCATTTATCATGGTCATTATCTGTATTCTTCCAGAAGCAGCACTCATTTGTGTCTGTTGTTTTAACCTGAAATCTTCAGAGGAACCCAATAAATATCAGGCCAAGTAGTAAGTAGTAAGGGAGCACAAAGTAAATTCAAACAAGATTCCATCGGAGGGCAACATTTTTGTTAGATAGGCTTTTGCCCTTCAGTCCCATTAAAACAATCATTAAAGGAATAAGGATAACACACATTTGGCAAAAAAAAAATATATCCTTAATTATGTATCCTTTTTCATATTTTATTATAAAGCCAAATATGAGTCATATTTTTAACTTTTTTAGTTTAAGAAAAACATACCTTAGGTGATGATACATAGTATTTTGATATATACAAAATGAATCACGGTACTGGAATGTGCCAGTTGTAAAGGTTGCTGTTTTGCTTTCTACATTGATGGCTGCTGGCAGGGAATTCTGTGAAGTGTGCCATCCATTACCTCTCTCTCATTTTGTTGACAAACATGCCTTCAAGCAAACTTGGCATATCATTATAGTATGGTAGTAATTTTATTCCTTAATGGCATGGATATTAACACATGTATTAATAAATGAAAATTACACATTCCTTTCATTAACTAAGGAAACATATGAGATGGCCATTGAATCATCTTCTTCATGTGAAACATGCTGCCTTTGCAATGTATATAGATAATAGAAAATCCTCACTTTTAGTTTTTAATTCCCTCTTCAAATTGATAAATTAACTGATTTGGTATCTGTGGATTTCAAGGTGCATTAATTTTCATCTTTAGTTTCTTTTGGAAAAAAAATGACTAATCATATAAATTTTGTTTATTTTGTTTAAGTTGCCTAGCTCCAGCACTGTTACATGTCAGTTTCTTGTTTTCAGTTTAGTAAACTGATGATTGGGCCTAGGAATAGT
Source organism: Rhizomys pruinosus (assembly GCA_009823505.1). Lineage (NCBI taxonomy): Eukaryota > Metazoa > Chordata > Mammalia > Rodentia > Spalacidae > Rhizomys > Rhizomys pruinosus. The sequence goes on from VZQC01004214.1 coordinate 404,240, forward strand.
CACTTACTCATAGGTTGTTATGAGAGATAAATTAAAAACATATAGCTAAATCAGACAAAAATCAGCACAGAGATGTGGAAATGAGCCCAACCTTAGCTGAGAAACTATTGTCAGCTGATCACTGCTGGGTGAGGCAAAGTGGATCTTTTTAAGGGAATGGTGCTAGGTAGGCCAACCAGTTTCCAATGGAAGAACTCACACTGAGCAACATCTAAGTACACACACTGTACATAATAGACCTTACCATACATGACAGAATGTCTGAAATCTTGCCGGGGGGGGCAATGGAGGATTCAGATAAAGGAAGGGACTAAATATGATTAGAATCTATTGGATGAAGCACACAAAAATTCAATAAAAAATATACATTATAAAAGCATGCTGACTTCTAAACACTAAGTAAAAGTTAAGGAAAGTCAGCAGTGAAGAAGAATCCAGGTAAGTCAAGGGGCACAGACACTGAGTGGTACGAATATTGGCAAGGCAGGCCACATGGGAATTGTACAGGTAGTAGTTCAGTATCAGTGGAGGCTACAAGGCCTAAGCAAACAGAGAGACAAAAGAGAAAAAAGTTTGAATGGAAGATGTGAATTAGAGGCAATGTGGTATGTCTAAACTTCTCATGTCCTTGAAATTAATCATAAAGCCTACAAAGAATCACTATAGACATCTTCATTTGACATTGTAAAATTTCTGACACACAATCCACATACATAAATTATTCAATGTTTAATTAGATGAGTTAGTTTTTAAGAATCTTTTTTGAGACAGGGTCTCCCTGAAGGCCTACCTTCCCTGGAATTTGCTTCGTAAGAGAGGGTGGACTTGTTCTTACAGAGATCCCCTACCTCTGTCTCCTGAGTGCTGAAATCAAAGTTATGTAACACCACACCTGGCTACAGATTCTTTTGAACTTTTTAAATTAATTTCTTTTTATTTAATGTGTATGAGTGTTTTTTCCTTCCTTTATGTAAGCGGGTCACATATGTGCAATGCCCACAGAGGTGTGAAGAAGGCATCAAGTGCCCTGGAACTCTAGTTACAGATAGTTGTTAGCCACCATGTAGATGCTGGGAACTGAACCTGGGCCCTCTGGAAAAGTAGCTCATGCCCTTAACTACTGAATCTTATCCAAGCCTTAAGTTTTAAATTTAATTAATTAATTAACTTATTTTGAGACAGGTTCTCACTATGTGACACTGGCTGCCCTTGAACTCCCAGTGTGGATGCAGATGCTCTTGAAATCGCAGAGATACATTCCTGCTTCTGCCTCTGAAATCCTAGGATTGAAGTGTGCACCACCATGCTAGGTTTGATGAGATTTCATAACATTCAATTACCACCCCAGTCAATCAAGAAAACTTGAGTCATATGTTTTACTTTCATATAATTACTCCAGATCCCATGAAAAATCACTTTCTGATTTAATTATTACTTTGGTACATATATTTGAATGCTCTTTTATTTAATAATGTATCATTATTATTTAAACTTTATGCACCCACCTAGTATAGTAGTACAGTACCTCTGGAAGTCAGAAGAAGGTGTCAGATCCCCTGGAACAGGAATTATGGACAGTTGTTAGCAGCCATGTGGAACTGAATCTGTGTCCTCTGTAAGAGCAACCAGTCCTCTGTAAGAGCAACCAGTCCTCTTAGCCACTGAGCCATTTCTCCAGCCCCCATTTGAATGTGTATATATATATATATATATAGTAATATATATATAATTTGCGCACAGTATGCTTCACAGATTTACAGTGTTGTCAAATATATTATTACCTCATTCACCCAGGGCCAATATTCATTTTTTTTTGTGTAGTATGATACAATGTGTTTGTCTCATTTTCCCCTACTGATGGATATTCAGATAATTGTTGGATTAGGACACTTAATACACAAGGCTCCTATGAATATTAAGTACTGATATTTTGTGGAGGCATGTTAAATACTTCAAAGTGGAATTATTTTTATCATAGCATGGAAGCATTGCACAGTTTTGTAATGAAAATGTCAAACAGTTCTTAATAGTGTGCTAGTCACATCATCAATAGTAATGAGTACGAGTCTCAGTTAAGTTACTTTCTTGAAGCAATGTGAATAACATTTCTGATATTATCCATTTTTACCTCATAGGCAAAACGTTGTTTCAATTCATATTTCTCTGACTAATGATGTGCTCTGAAGAAAGAACTGGATGTTTTACCTCAGCTATTTACAACTAATCAGAATGTCTCTCAAGTTAACAGTCATGATTCTGAAAGGACAGAGAAGATAAAGTGTAAGGAGATAAAGTGCACTCCAAAGAATAGTATTCTGGTAGAGTGCTGAATAATAATAATAATAATAATAATAATAATAATAATAACAACACATAGTAGCAGAACTCTCATTCCCTATCTGAGATTCAGGCTTTGATGGGAACACCCTTCCCCAAGATAGGCAAGGCTGGAGTGGCCCAGTCCTTGGAGGGAACAACGATCAACAAATCTTACCATAGGTATGTCACTGAATTTCACTGGGACACTGCCCACAGATATGACTCAAACAAAGGAGATGAATACCCGAGGATGTATGTATTTCCCATGAGCAGCCATGCAGTTCCACAAGCATGAATGCACAAGTCCTTTCCAAATTCTGGGTTCTGACATCCAGCCTTCAGTGTAACAGCATCTGGAAGCAGGACTGTGGAACTTGTTCAATCACGAGAATGCAGTTTTGTCAAAAGGATTTCTGCCCTTGAAATAAGAATCTTTCAGAAGGCAGAGGCAGGCAGATCCCTGTGAGTTCAAGGCCAGCCTGTCTCAAAAAAGACAAAAAAAAAAAAAAAAGAGATGAAATGCCTCATAAATTTTGCATGGTGATTTGGGCCCCTTTTCATATTCCATTCTCTATTATCCTATCCCTTCCAACTGTGTCAGGGTGAGTCTTCCTGACGCACAGGGTGACACTTCACAGAGATGATTGCATTCAGTGTAAGAAGTGTGGCAGCACTGGTACATGAGTTTTCTCACAGATACTAACTTTCAGACATCTCTTTCAGTAGCTTTTCCTTTGTCAGAATTTATCAATATAAAATCAATAAAAGCCACACCAGGATTCAACAAGAAGATGCCAGCTTGCACTTCATAAGAGAGGCTGCATTAGATCCTCAAGATGCTGGGAGCTCCAGTGTCCAGAACTATGGAACTACTCCTATAAAATTTATGGGAATAATTTCTTCAATGTTCAGTTTGATGAGATTTCTTACAATGATGAACATAAAGTAACCACCCAATCTGTTGCTTTTTTGTTATGTTAGTTCAAGCTGAAATGATGAAAGATTATTCAGGAATAAAAATGAATGATAGCTTGAGCAAGTAAAACTGAGACAAAACTTCTAGTAAATATTTGCAAAATAAATACATTTGGTGAGAATTGATAAGTTTTGAAAAATGGAAGTGAAAAATAACAGAGAACAGAATGAACAAAAATGACAGTGGAAAAATACTTTAAGAGATATATATGTCTGTATTTAGAAGAATCAATATGCAGCATTGGTCTTCCTTAGAGGTATGGCGCTAAAGTGACTGATGAAAAACAAAAATAGCTGGTGCTGACGGTGGAGTCTTGCTTGACTCAGGGAGTATTTGCTTTATTTGGTTTTAGTGGCCTTTGGTAACACTCTCTGGATTCCAGAGGCCATCTGTACACTTGCATGTGCGGTCTCATACATCCCTCCCAATTGTTAACGTCAGGTCTTGGCAGCAGGGTCTTATCACCTCTCCTCCTGCCCAGGTATCCCAACCTAGGGCAAGGACGCCCTTACCTTTTGTGGGGCCTTGGATCCCCTGGCCAACATCCCCCTGGTAGAATCCATTGCTGATGTCAGAGCTCCTGCATTAATATACTTTTGCCCTAAGTGCATAGCCCAAGGACTTTAGTATATATTTGTTTGGTTCTGAACAGAGTTAATCCTTTTCACAGTTCTTATTGTCTATTAATTCAATTAAAGAAGGGCGCAATTTTTAACCGGTTTTATAAGATTACCTCTATATATAGTTGTCTCCAATCAAGCAAGACTCCCACCGTCAGCACCAAGCTACACCTCACTTGCCTGGAAATACTGTGCAGCAGAGGCAGCCATGTGCCTGTATATCCCAAATCTAATTGGCTATTGCATCTCTCCTTGGAGGAATAACCCCTGGCTGATGCCACAAGCCTACATCTCTACAGGTTAGGAGATTAATAAGCCACAGTAAGAGCCCTGTCATATTTATCAGGGGGTAAAATGTAATTCATGGATTAACATATCATTCAAAATATTGTGTCTATGCCAATAGTAGCTAACCTATACATTTAGTGCTGCTTAAATACCTATATATCTAATATGCCTGTGCTTCATTAGTAAGGATCGAAAGGTTCTCCCGAGACAAACCGTCAGCCCATAGAAGGGAAACCAGCCAGAATTGACCCGAATCCAAGTCAACAGCTCCAGAGAGAGAGAACAGTTTTACTTCTCATCCACTCTGTGCCCCTTTTTAAGCCTAGGGAACAATCTGCGGAAGAGGGGGCGTGGTAGAATGTAAGGGCTGCGATTGGGGTGAATGGTGAAACTACAGCAATGTAGTCTGGACACTCATTTGATCAACTTGATTGAACAAACAACCTGTCACCCCCCACTGAATGGTGGGACTGTGGGGGTTTGGGCACAACAGTCTGTAGATTGGTTTTGCACGAAGGATGCTTATACTCATGGATTATCACTTATAGCTAAAAAATGAAAAAAAAAAAACCTGAAAGATGCAGGACAGTTATGGCAGAATACATGATCTGGGGTGGGGTGGGGGTGGGGGGGGAAGGGAAAGGGAAATATGCCTGATCTGAATTGGAAAATGATGTACGAAATGCACAAACCATCAATAAAAATTAAATTAAAAAAAAAAAGAAAAACAAAAATAAAAATGATCTGTAGGATTTGTATGTTGTAAACACATTCACTCTGGCAGATTTCAAGCCACCAACAGCTACCTCAATTTTTCACAATTTAAAAGCTGGTTGGGGTGTGTCAGTGCAAGCTAAAATATAAATAAAACTGGTCCTTCCACTATAAAGAAGGTTCTAGGCAAAAGCCTCATGTTTCCTCTTATACTGTTTCTGCCCTATTTTCTTTTGCTTGCATAGTTATGGACACCAGTAATACTACGAGAATAGGTTTGCTGATTAGATTGTCAATCCATGGGACAAAGAAGGGAGAGATGTTGCATGCAGTTGTATTTAGGATTTAAGGGAAGCTTATATTGATAAATTCTGACAAAGGAAAAGCTACTGAAAGAGATGTCTGAAAGTTAGTATCTGTGAGAAAACTCATGTACCAGTGCTGCCACACTTCTTATGCTGAATGCAATCATCTCTGTGAAGTGTCACCCTGTGCGTCAGGAAGACTCACCCTGACTCAGTTGGAAGGGATAGGATAATAGAGAATGGAATATGAAAAGGGCCAATCACATGCAAATTTATGAGGATTTCATGAGAGATTTGATAAACCAACTATTCTTGGAGCTTATAATTTCTCAATTCTGAGGAATCATACCATCTTCAAAATCAAATAAAACATGATTATTTCCATTCAAGGAAAAAGATTACATTATTCACTAGGCATAAGTAATAGTTTGAAACTTGCCATAGTATTTGTAAAAGTTTGAAAAGGAAATAGGTAAAATTGAATTTGAATAATATTCAGAAAATATCCTTATGAACTGTGGAAAAATACTGAAATTATAGCTCATTTGAATAACCAATATCTGTTATAAATCTTCCAGATTCACAGGAGTTATTGAATAACTTGAAATAATTTAAACGAATATAGTTTTCATGTCCTAGTAAATAAAGTATTCTACTGCACTCAAATTATATCTCTTTTGAAACGAAAGTGAAACACAAATTCTCATTTGTACCAGTGTGCACAGAAGCAAGTCTTCCCAAACTGATAATTGCAGTATATTTTTTAGATGTGTAGGTGTCACCAATAACTTGTAATTGTAATTGATTAATCATATGTGTCTCACTCAATTACTATTTTCTTTTGGAGATAGGATCTCAGTCTTTTGTAAGTTGACCTGGAACTCCCTGTCTAGCCCAGGCAAACATCAAACTAATAGTAGACCTCCTGCCTCGGCCTCCTGACCATTATATTTATGATGTGTGTGTGTGTGTGTGTGTGTGTGTGTGTGTGTGTTCATGCATATGAGTAGTCTTCCTTTATTAATTTCTAAAACCTTAATTTTTGAGGCAGGGTGGTCCACTGAACATGGAGCTCATTGATTTTGGTAGACAGACTTTTCAGTAAACCACAGAATCTCTGCCCCCCCCCCAGTAGAATTACAGATGTGTGCCATTACATCAGGCGTTTTACATGGCTGTTGGGGTCTGATCTCAGGGACTCACTCTGTGTGGCAAGCACTTTACTTGCCTGAAGTATCACCTCAGCCATATATAGTTTAATGTGCCAAAACACTTAAAATATCGAAGAATGGTGTATTCAACCATTGCTTTATGAACAGAGCAATGCATAAGGGGATGGTTATATTAGAGTTTTATATAATAGCCCTTTTATGGTATTTTTGAGACAGGATCTCCCATAGCACCAGATGGCTTGGAACTTGCTTTGTAGACCAGGCTGGCCTTGGACTCACAGAGATCCACCTGCTTCTGGCTCCAGAGTGCTGGGATTACAGGTGTGAGCCACCATGCCCTGCATATAATAGCCTTTTATTATAAAGAGGTATGTAGCAATTTTGAGAATATGCAAATTCTGTGCTATTTTGGAAGGCTTACTTGCCAATGAGGTTAGTTTAGTATTCTATATTACAAAATGTAAACTTGTAAGAATATTTATTATGGTGATGATGACGATGTGTGTATGAGTGTATGTCTATGAGGTGTATGTGAGTACAGGAATATGCATGCCCTGGTACACTTTCAGGAATCAATTCTCTCCTTCCATATTACAATCCAAGGATCAAACTCATGTCATCAGGTTTGCATGTAAAAGTCTTTGACACACTGTGCCATCCATCAGTCTCAAACTTTTGACGAGAAAATAATGTAAACAGAAAATGCAAAGTCATATTTTCAAACTTCCAAGTTAATATTTTTAATCACCAGTGTTTGTCCTTGGGCCTTAAAAAGAACACTGATTTAAATTCTGTGATTTTCCCTTGATTCTGAGAAAGCACATGTGACAATAATTTAAATCTCTTCTCAAGGTGAGCATTATAATCTTAGAAGTCTTATCATCGTTGTATTTTGTGGAAGCTGATAGCCATGGTTTGCTCACCATCCAAAATTGACTCCATTAATTACCCTAAGAAAATAATTCTGAAGGCAGTATATCCGGGTTCACTTGCTACTAATGATGTAATTGATTGGCCAATAAACATAACACTTGTAAAGTAATGAATGTGTGTCAATTACTGGTCAATGTATGAAGACCTGAAATACTGTTCATCTCTGACCTCAACTTGCTTGCTTTCTGTTTCAACATGAAGAACAGCTTTCACTTGCCAATCCTGACCAACCAGCTCAACAATTCTACAAGTGAGATATTAAACAATATTACTCACAAGACAGTTGACACCCTGAAATATTAACTAAATTGCCCTATACTGAACAGAGTGAGAAGAACCATTTTATTCTCTCTCCTCACTAGCCTTAAAGTCTGTGTGAAGCATTTTGAAGTACTATTAAACATAGCTGCCTTTCAGACAGAGACCAGAAGTCAAATTCTACTTTCTTCAAGGATGTTTGGTCAGCCTGGCAATTAACCTTCTGATGCTCCTACTGGAGGTACTTCCAGTGAGATCATTGTGGCTTATTTAACTGTGGACCTATAGGCAAGATTGAAAAGAGATGCTTAGAAGTTGTCTCACACAACTCTTTCTTGTGTGCTCCAGCCAAGGACCATATGACACACAAAAACATTGGCAGTATTAGGACCTGGGCTCCCAGGAACATGTCCTCTCACAATACCATGCCTCCTATACCCTGGCTTTTCAATATTTCTGTTTCCATTCAAATCTAATCTTTGAAACTTTGTCATCATCTGTTAGATTATTTCACTTTGCAGAATGAGCATTCCTTTATCTAATTTTCCATGTAACTGGGTTGTTTCTAGATAGTTACACTGAATAAGTTCTATGTGTTCTCTACTTTAAAGCTTGTTTGCACACCAGACTTAGACACACGATCTCTATGGCAGAGTTAAAGTTAAGTAGTACTGGATTCAAGGACAATGTAGCATTTTTCAGTCAGTTTTAATTTTTATGCTACCCTATTTGGCTCACCAAGGGAACTAGTTGAAAAATGTGCACATATTTTTGTATAATTTGGAATTAGTTTAAATACTTACTATGAAATAATTTTGCTTCTATACAAATATATTTATGATTTTACTAAATAAGCTGGGCATGGTATGCACACCTTTAATCCCAACACTCTGTAGGCTGATGCAGGCAGATCTGTGAGTTCAAGGCCAGCCTGGTTGACATAGTTCCAGGATCTAAGTTCCAGGACCACTGGGCCTACAGGAGGACACTGTCTCGAATAATAAAAAAAAAAAAGATTTTTATTACATAATAACCATCTTTAATTATTTTCTTTGTTTCTCAGTTTTATGAGTATCTTATCCATAACAGCAGCTTCATGGATTATATATAAATTATTAAAAATTGGCAGGTGACTAGGGAAGGACTGCCTTCTTGGGGCTGAGAAACTGAGGACTGTGAGAACTGGGACTCTGGCTGGATTTGGCCTTTCTTGAATTTCTCTTAATAATGTAACAAATGTATGTATCAAATGTTGATTCATATGAGAATCTCTTGACAATTATTCAAGTTATTTGCAGTCTCTAAATGATGTTTCTACACATAGGAAATGCAGTTATATGTGCAGAACTATCATAAAAAAGAACATGTAAAATCTAAAGCTTATCTTTTTATTAAATACTTTTATCGATGATTTGTGTATTTCATACATTATTTTTCAGTCCAATTTATACACATTCCCCTCTCCCTGCCCCCCCACCCCAACCCAGTTCGTGCTTCTGTTATACATGTCTTGCATCTTTCTCTCAGTCTTTCCAAAGTTTTTCACTGAAGAGGCTTGTTATTTTGGGTAGAATTTAACTTTATCAGCAGTTCCTTGACCCAGTCTTTATGTTGTTGTTGTTCCCTCCCCTTTGTATTGCTCCAACATATGCATATATAACCATCACATATGTATCAAAATTATGATCTCTGAGAATAAACTGTATGTTAATTCTAAAATATATTTAAGCATTCACATTTCCCCTTTAATTTTATATTACTCTAAGATATGAATACATACCTTCCACCCATATACTATAATTACAGAGTATGAAAATAGGTGGTAAGTCAATTCTACAGCTCGTTAAGAGATTCACATTATAACAGCACAGTTGCTTTCAGATAAAAAGAAGTGTAACAATAATGTTCTTCAGCTTGCCTTTCAACTGGGGATTTGGTGTTAGCATCCACAAATGATGGTAACCATTTTTGGAATTCACATTCTTACCCTTTGATTTTATATTACTCTAAAATATGCATACATACCCTCCCTCCACATACCACAATGAAAATAGGTGGTAGGTTAATTCTACATCCCATTAAGTTATTCACATTATAATGGTACAGTTGCTTCAGTTGCTTTCAGGTAAATAAATATATTGCTCAGTTTAGCTTACTACTAGGTATTTGGTGCTAGCATCCATAGATGAGGGATACTGTTTGTCATTCATTTTTCTGGGACTGTGTTACTTCACTTAGCATAATGTCTTCTAGTTCCATCCATTTACCTGCAAAGTTCATGATGTCATCTTTCTTTACTTCTGCATAGAACTCCATTGTGTAGATGTACCACATTTTCTCTGTCCACTCATTGAGGGTCACTTGGGTTTGTTCCAACTATTTGCTATTGTGAAGAGAGCTGCAATAAAGATAGATGTGCATGTATCTTTACAGTAGGAGGAGTCTTGTGGGTATATACCCAGGAGTGGTATGACTGCATCAGGTGGTAGACTCATTTTGAGCCTTTTAAGGGTTCTCCACACAAGCTTTCCATAGTGGTTGTATGAGTTTACATTCCCACAGGCAGATGAGTGTTCCTCTTTCCCCACATCCTCTCCAGCATTTGGTTTATTTTCATGATCTTAGCCAGTCTTATCAGAGTGAGATGATATCTGAGAGTGGTTTTAATTTGCATTTCCTTAATTGTTAATGATGTTGAACACTTTTTTTAATTTTTATTTATTTCTGTATGTGTATTAATGTACTGTCTGCATGCAGGTTTGTGCACCCATGTCATGTAATGCCGCGGAGGTCAGAAGAGGGTGTCGATTCCCCTGGAACTGGAGTTCTCCTGGAATTGGAGTTTCAGATGGTTCTCGGCCACTATGTGGGTGCTGGGGATCGAACCCAGGTCCTCTGTAAGAGCGATCAGCGCTCTTAACCACTAGGCCTTCTCTCCAGCCCCAATGTTGAACACTTTTAAGATGTTTCTTAGCCATTTTTATTTCCTCACTTGTGAAGTTTCTGTTCATCTCTTTACTCCATCTCTTAAGTGGGACATTTGTTTTCTTACATCTTTGTTTTTTGAGTATGTTATATATTCTGGATGTTAATGCTCTGTCAGATGTATCACTGAAGATTTCCTCCCACTCGGTGAGTTTTCTCTACACTTCCTGGATTATATCTCTCACTTTAGAGTTTAATGACATCTCACCTGTCAATAGTTGACCTTATTTCCTGCACAGCAGCTGTTTGATTTAGAAACTCTTTTCCTACTCCTATGCCTTGTCGGTTGCTGCCAACGTTTTCTTGTATCACGTTCAGAGTTTTGGGTTTTACGTTGAGGTCTTTGATATATATGGAGTTGATGTTTGCATAGGGTGAGAAGTAGGGGTTTAATTTTATTCTCCTACAAATAGTGATCTAGTTTTGCTAGCACCATTTGCTGAAGATGCTGTCTTTTCTGCATTGAGTCTTTTTGGCCCCTTTGTCTAATATGAGGTTGCTGAAATTGTATGTGCTCAAGTTTGGATCTTCAATTGTTTTTTCATTTGTCTGTGGTCCTGTTTTTGTACCAGAACCAGGCTGTTCTTATAACTATATTCCTGTAATATAGTTTGAAGTCTGGTGTAGTGATCCCCCTTGCATTGCACTTTTCTCTCAGGGTCGCTTTGGCTATTCAGGGTCCTTTGTTTTTCCATAGGAATTTAAGGATTTTTCCAAGTTTGTGAAGACACTCTAGGGGATTTTAATTGGGATGGCATTGAATCTGCATATTAATTTGGGTAGAATGGACATTTTTTACTATATTAATTTTCCAGTCCAGGCACATGGAAGGTCTTACCATCTTCTGATATCTTCTTCAATCTCCTTCTTCAAGGATTTAAAATTTTGATTGTAGAGACCTTTGGTCTCTCTGGTTAAGTTTGTTCCTAGGTATTTTATTGTTTTTGATGCTATTGTGAGTGGGAAGGTCTTCTTGTATTCCTTCTCCAGTTGTTTGTTGATGTAAAGAAAGGCTACTGATTTTTCTAGGTTAATTTTGTATCCCACCACTTTACTGAAACTCTTAATAATTTCTAGGCTTTTTCTGGTAAAGTTTTTAGCATCCCTTAGGTAAACTATTATATCATCTGCAAAGAGGGATAGTTTGACTTCCTCTTTTCTAATTAGTATGTCTTTAATTTCCCTTTCCTGCCTTATTGCCCTGGCAAGTGTTTCAAGCACTATGTTGAAGAGGAATGGTGATAGGGGACAGCCTTGACCTGTTCCTGCCTTTAAGGGGAATTTGTCTAACTTTTCTCCATTAAGGATGATGTTGGCTGAGAGTTTGTTGTATATGGCTTTGATTATGTTGAGGAGTATTCCCTCCAGTCCTATTCCCTCTAGGACTTTAAGCATGAAGGGATGCTGAATTTTGTCGAAGGTTTTTTCTGCATCAATTGAGATGATCCTGTGGTTTTTGTCTTTCAGTCTGTTTGTGTGTTTGATGATATTCATTGATTTACACATGTTGAACCATTCCTGCATCTGTGGTATGAATCCAACTTGTTCATGATGGATGATCTCTTTATGTGGGTCTGTGTGTGGTTTGCAAGTATTTTGTTGAGAAGTTTTCCATTTATGTTTATTGATGAGATGTGTCTATAGTTTTCTATTTTGCTTGTATCTTTGCTGGGTTTTGGTATTTGAGTGATGCTGGCTTCATAGAAGGAATTTGGGAGGTTTCCCTCTGCTTGCATCCTTCTGAACGGTTTTAGTAATAATGGTTGTAAGTCCACTTTATATCTGGGCCTGTGCTATTTTTATTTGGGTAGTTTCTTATTACATTTTCAATTTCTTCATATATTATGGGTCTGTTGAAGCTGTCAATCTCATCTTGGTTAAGCTTTGGTGAATCCCAGGATTTTAGATATTCATCCATTTCCTTAGGTTTTCAAATTTAATAGAGTATAGGTTTTTGAAGTATTCTCCTGTGATTATCTGGATCTTTCCTCTGTTGTGATGTTTGCCATTTCATCATGAATACTATTGATCTTTTTTTCTTTTGCCTAACTGGGCTAGGGGTCTATCTATTTTGTTGTTTCAAAAACCAGTTTTTGGATTCATTGATTATTTGTAGTGTTTTCTTTGTTTCTATTTTATTGATTTCTGCTCTGATTTTTGTTATTTATTCCTGTCTGTTGGGTTTACGGTTCATTTGTTGTTGTATCTCAAGTGTTTTTGGCTACAGTGTTAGATAGTTTCTTTCCTTTTATTTTTTTTTTAGTGTTTTTAAGACAGGGTCTCCTTGTAGCTGCAGCTGTTGTGGAACTCACTCTGCAGACCAGGTTGGCCTTGAACTCACAAAGATTCGCCTCTGCCTCCCAAGTGTTAGGATTAAAGGAGTGCACCACCATGCCAGGCTCTGTTCTTTATTTATTTTTTAATGTGGACACTTAGGGCTATAAATTTCCCCCTCAAGACTGCTTTTAAAAGTATCCCACAAGTTTTGTTGTGTTGTATTGTCTTTTTTGTTCAATTCCATGAATACTTTTATTTCACTCTTTACTTCTTCCCTGGCTCATTCATTATTCAAGATTGTGTTGTTTAGTCTCTATGTGTTCTTGTAGCTAGTTGGGTTTATTCTGGTGTTCATATTGAGCTTTATTGCACTGTGGTCTGATAGTATGCATGAAATTATTTCAATGTTTTTGTACTTGTAGAGGTTATGTTCTGTGTACCAGTATGTGGTCGATTTTGGAGAATGTTCCATGGGGTGCTGAGTAAAAAGTATATTCTCTGGTGTTTGATATGGTGTGGGGTATTCCTTTTCTGATCTTGTCTATTTGGAGTTCTATGTGCTTCTTGTATTTGTATGGCTTTGTCATTTTTCAGTTTGGGGAAATTTTCTTCTATTATTCTTTTGAAATCTGATCAATACCTTTGTCCTTTCTCTATCCCTATGATGCAGGGTTTGATCTTTTCATAGTGTCCCATATTTCCTGATTATTTCACTTGTGGTTTGAATGCGAGTGTCCCCCCATAGGTTTTAAGTATTCAGACATTTTGTCTCCAGTTGGTGGCACTGTTCTTAGAGGTCTTAGAAGGTGTGGCCGTGCTGGAGGAAGTATGTCACTGGGGGTGGGCTTAGTGAGTTTACCAAGCCTTGCCTTCTCCAGTCTCTCTCTTTGCTTCCTGTGCTCATTGCAATATGTGACCCTCAGCTTGCTGCTCCAGCCCCGGCCACCATACTTCCCGCCACAATGGACTCTGATTCCCTGGAACCGTCAATCGTAAACTCAAATAAACTCTTCCTTTTATAAGTTCCCTTGCTCATGGTGGTTTTATTACAGCAACAGAAAAGTGACTAATACACCACTCTTCTGATTTTTAAAAAAATTTTCATACTCTTTGTTTGAGCATTGCAGTTCTTCCACCTTGTCTTCCAGTGTTGATATTCTACTTTCTGCTTAATCCAATCTGTTACTGAGGTTTTCTTCCGTCTTTTTTGCTGAGTGGATGAGTGTGCAGTTTCCTTTTCCACTTCATCTTGTAATTTCTTTAATATTTCAGTTCCCTTCGGAGTTTGTTATTCTTTCCTTCTAGATCAATTTCCTGGTTTATTTCAGTGTGGGCTCTTTTCAGTGTTTCCACTTCGTTCCTGAGTTTGTCATTCTCTCCCTTCATTTCATTGCATATGTCTATTATTGTTCTTTTGAGATCTGTATCCTGGGATATCTCCAGGGAGAACTCATCGTTGGGGTCTTCTATAGGACTGCTAGATTTTGTTGTGGATTTATTATTTGCTTTTCCCATGTTGTTGATTTTCCTTTATGCTCTTGGCATGTGGGTTTGATTTGTTGTTTATAGTCTGAAGGGAAATTCAAGTGCTTCTTCATTTGGTTGAAGGCCTGTTCCACTAGGTTGGAAGGTTGGATGTCTCTTCTCTTACTTTGTGCTCTGAGTCACCTCTGTTCCCACCAGAATTAATGCAAGGGGGGTTGGGTGGCACTGGTTTTTGTCCACTCAATACTGTCACTGCCAAGGTGACCATAGAGCCTTATCCAATCTTGTCTAGAAGTTGGAGCAGCTCCAGAGACCCTGCACCTGAAGCAATGGGGCCCAGATGGTTTTGGGACCTTTAACTGGAAGTGACTGGGCTTGGATGGTCCTGGAACCTGCCCTGCACTGGAAGCAACTGGCTGGGATGGTCCTGGTAACCTGGGATAGAAGCAACAGAGCTCTGATGGTCTTGGATCCCTGAGCCAGAGACACAAGGAACAGGAAGGCCCCAGAACCCACCTGGTATGAGGCCCACTCTGTAACTCTCCCTGCACCAGAAGCACCTGCCAAGAGGCCCACCCTGTCCTAAAGCTTATTTTTATACATCTGACTTTACATTGTCTGAGCCTTTCCTTGTTTATCCATTGATATTGGTGTGTACCATTTGGATGGTGCATTTTCAGGTGTGTTAAGAACTGAAAACTCCACCAGATTGAAGGAAGAAAAACAAATAGCAAATTGTTTCCCTCATTTGTGGATGCTAACACCAAATCCTCAGTTGAAAATCAAGCTGAACAACATTATTGTTATATTTCTGTTTATCAGAAAGCAGCTATGTTGTTATAATATAACTCTCGCAGGGGTCTAGAATCCACCCACCACTTATTTTCAGACTCTGTAATTACTGTATATGGGTAGAAAGTATGTTTGCATATTTTAGAGTAATATAAAATTAAAGGAGGAAAATGTGAATTCCTAAACATAAAAAAAGACTGAGAGAAAGATTTAGGACAGTTATGGCAGAATGCATGATCTGGGGTGGGGTGGCAGGGAAGGAAAAGGGGAATATACCTAAATTGAACTGAATAATGATGTCTGAAATACACAAAACATCAATAAAAGCAGTAAAAAAAAAACCCTGAAAACTTCTGCTGTTACATTAAACATGTTGTTGTTTTCTCCCCTTTTCTAGGATCATGCTTTCCATATCACTGTTTTGTAAAAGTACGGGGAAACTGTTAAGTCTGACTCTCAACTGGATTTGTGAAAATAGTCACATAGAAGATATATCATACTCACAGTTGCATTGACTGTTTCAGAGTACCTTCAGAAGTCTTTATGTTAAATGACTACTCATGCATTTCTAAATGCTTCACTAGGAACAGAGATTGTATTTATCAATTCAATGTTGATTCTCTGCTAAAATGCATAAGTAATTTAGTATACTTGATGTAGTTTCTAAAAGATTATTGTAAGTGAGGATTGCATTATTCATTAAGATTCTTGGAATTATGTTTCATCTGAAAACAGAAACATTAAAAAGAATGGAAGCTATGATTATAGATTTTCTGTTCCCAAAGAAACTAAAGCATATGAAAATGCAGGTGACTAATCTTTTTTATTATTATGTTAATGCAAAATGCTTGCATCTTTGGTGTGCTTAACAGCATTACATATGTAGCCTTTAAACATGGCTCTTCTGTATATTAGCATAGCAGAGTGGCATCCATCATTTCTGTTCTGTCAGTGAAACTCAATGGCCTATGAACTGTCTCCATGTCAGACCAATATGACTTTTTCTTTATTTTGTAACAAGTAATGTCATGCTGAAAATTGAACCAAAAATTCTCAGACATGAGAACCACTTTAAGATCTGTTGCTTATCAGTAAATTAACATTTGAAAATTCACATTCATCTATAAAATAGGATAAGAAATCCTTGCCCCAACTTTCCTCCTTTGACTGATGTGTTATATTCAAATACTAGAAATATATAAACATATTTAAAATTTTGAAGTTCCATCCAAATATAAGATATAGCTATTTGAGGACTATTATCATGTACTTTGAGAAAAGTTTATTTCTGACATTATGTATAAAAAAATCGAATATGGTAAGCCAAAATGCAGGTCTGAGATCATCATTCAGCCAATCTATAACAGGTACTTAGAAAATAGTTTTAGTAAAAGCATTGGCTCCTTGCTTGGATCCACAAGTGCCTAATGATTTAAGAAGAATAAACTTGGCATCTCTGCCTTTATTTTCTGTCTTTCTTTGTTTAGGTCAAATTCCTACTCAAGTACACAAAATATTTGTGCTAATCATTCAAGCAGTATTTCTCTAGAAATCAGTAACATGTGACCTATTGCATCCCCTTCAGGTTGAAAGCACAAAGATAAGAGTAACCTGGGACTTTTGCTGTCAGTTTTTATAATGTCCTGTTCATGAAAGGGCATCTGAAAGTCTTCCATTATCCTAAACACTCTGTATTTCGGGAGTAGTGATGCCTCACAGAAGTGATGAACTCACCCCTATCTGAGATCCCTTGTTTTCATGATTGAAAACGAGACACACAACCCCCAGCTGCTGCAGGAACAATTATCTCACATGTAGACCATGGCTAAATAGGGCCAGTTTGCCAAATCCGCTCAGTGCCGTGTACCTCTCACCACCTGCTCAGTGCCGTGTACCTCTCACCACCTGCTCAGTGCCGTGTACCTCTCGCCACCTGCTCAGTGCCGTGTACCTCTCGCCACCTGCTCAGTGCCGTGTACCTCTCGCCACCTGCTCAGTGCCGTGTACCTCTCGCCACCTACTCAGTGCCTTGTACCTCTCGCCACCTGCTCAGTGCCGTGTACCTCTCACCACCTGCTCAGTGCCGTGTACCTCTCACCACTTGCTCAGTGCCGTGTACCACTCACCACCTGCTTAGTGCCGCGTACCTCTCACCACCTGTTCAGGTCCTTCCATTTAAACTAAAAGTCACCTCAGTATACAAGGATGAGCTGACACTTTATTGCCATCATTCCAACAAAATTAATCCCAGCCTTTTCACCGATAGTTTTATTTGCTTTCTTAGAATTTGTTTGCTTGCTCAATAAATTCTTACTCATGCAATCTAGTGCATTGACTGTAAGCCCTTCCTATCATGTTCCATTCTGAGAATGCTGAGGGCCATGTTTCCTCCTAGCTGTTGTTAAAAGTGTAGAGCCCTGACTCCAGCTGTCCCTATATATTAGGCAGCACATTGGCCTTTTGTATTCAATGAAGTGTCTCAAGTACCTGGAACACTAAGGATTTCATGAAGTCTTTCAATAAATGCTTGATAAATGAATAAAAATTCTGCTGCAAAATACTGAAAAACACATGAAGAACAGTGGACAAACACTTAAGATTCCCCACATGCATCTCATTTCCTTTTTAGAGTTATTTTTTTCCTTTTTAACTGAATTTTTGTGAAACTTCATAGTTTTTCTATTAATTGGTATTTATTTTATGTATATGAGTGTTTTTATTTTATGCATGTGAATGCACCATGTGCATGCAGTTCCTACAGAGACTAGAATAGGCCATCAGATCACCTGGACCTGGAGTTAGGAATTATTGTTAGCAATCATGTGGGTGCTGGTAACTGAGTCAGGGTCCTCTGCAAGAGCAGCCAGTGCTCTTGACTGCTAAGCCATCTCTCCAGCCCAATACATACAATATATTTTTATTGTATTTAGATCCTTTCCCCTCTCTGTATCTCCTTACCCTTTTCTAATTTGAGGTAGTCTATCATACATATATTTTTTAATTTGGAGGTTTATTCATTTTTGTTTTGTGACTATATGTGTATTTTGCCTACATGTATGCAAGGTCACCCATAAATGCAATGTCTATGGAGGATAGAAGAGAGTGTTGGATTCTTTGGAACTAGAGTTACAGAAGATCGTAAGCCATTATGTGTGTGCTGGAAACCAAACCTGAGTCCTCTGCAAGAGTAATCCATGCTCTTTTTTAATTTATTGATGTTTTATGTATTTCATACATCATTTTTCATTTCTGTTCAGGCATATTCCCCTATCCCTTCCCCCCCACCCCACCCCATTCCATCCCAGATTATGCATTCTGCCATAACTGTCCTGCATCTTTCTATCAGTCTTTTTTATGCTTAGGAATTCACATTTTCCTTCATTAATTTCATATTACTCTAAAATATGGATACATACTCTCCACAAATATACAGTAATTACAGAGTCTGAAAATAAGTGGTGGGTGGATTCTAGGGCCCCTTGAGAGATTCACATTATAACAACATAGTTGCTTTCAGATAAACAAAAATATAACCATACTGTCATTCAGCTTGCCTTTCGTCTGGAGGATTTGGTGTTAGCATCCACAAATGAGGGAAACCATTCTCCGATTGTCTTTGTGGGACTGTGTTCCTTCACTCAGCATAATGGCTTCGAGCTCCATCTATTTACCTGCAAAATTCATAATACCATCTTTCTTTACTGGTGAATAGTACTCCATTGTGTAGATGTACCACATTTTTGTCATCCACTCGTCTGTTGAGGAGCATTTGGGTTGGTTCCAGCACTTCACTATTGAGAAGAGAGCTGCAATAAGCATGGACGTGTATGTATCTTTGTGGTAGGATGAGTCTTTGGGGTATATACCCAGGAGTGGTATGACTGGGTCAGGTGGTAAGCTCATTCCTCTGAGTCTTTTAAGGGTTCTCCACACTGCTTTCCATAGTGGTTGTACAAGTTTACATTCCCCCCAGCAGTGGATGAGTGTTCCCCTTTCCCCAAAACCCCTCCAGCATCTGTTGTCTTTTGTTTTCTTGATCTTAGCTAGCTGTACTGGAGTGAGATGATATCTGATAGTGGTTTTAATTTGCATCTCCTTAATTATTAATGATGTTGAACACTTTTTAAGATGTTTCTCAGCCATCTTTAATTCCTCACTGGTGAAGACTCTGTTCAGCTCCTTACTCCATCTTTTGAGTAGGTCATTTGTCTTCTTCTTTGTTTTTTGAGTAGTTTATATATTCTTGACGTTAATGCTCTGTCAGATGTGTCACTGGTAAAGATTTCTTCCCACTCTGTGGTCAAGGAGGTAATCCATGCTCTTAAATACACTTTGGTGTGGGTCCATCCATTGGAGGCTGATTAAACTACCAATAGTCTTTGGGGCTGGAAAGACAGCTCAGTGGTTAAGAGCACTAACTGCTTTTGGAGAGGACCTGAGTTCAAGTCCCAGCACCCACAGGGAAGCTAACAACCATCCCTAACTCTTGATCCAGGGGATCTGACACCCCCTTCTGACCTTTGAGGGCATTGCATGACATGAGTGCATCTCCCTACATGCTGACAATGAATTAATACACATAAAATTAAAAATAAATAAGTAAATAATAATAAAAAATATCTTTAAAAATCTACCAAGAGTCACACCTTTAAAAAGACTGACCCTCTCTCTTCCAGGGGCCATCAGTTGCCAATAGTTTGTCAGGTAAGTTTGGGACTTCTTACCTGGTGCCCCACATCTATGGTGGGATTTTTTCTGGTTTGAGGTTATGTAGGTCTTGTACATGCTGTCACCATTGTTGTGAGTTCAGAAGAATAACCTCTCAGCTATCTGGGATACTCTTGTTTTCTTGTGATCATCCACCACTTCTGGCTCTTACCCTCTTTCTGTCACCATTTCTGCAATGATCTCTGAGCCTTGGGAGGCAGAAGTTTGATATAGGTATCTTTTTTTTTTTTTTTTTTTTCCCTTTAGTCCCAGCTGGCCTGGCACTCACTCAATAGACCATGCTGGCCTTGAACTCACAGAGATCCTCCTGCCTCTGCTTCCATAGTGCTGGGATTAAAGGCCTGTGCCACCAGGCCCAGCTTGATATAGGTATCTTATTCATGGGTAAGCATTGTATAACTTCTTATTCTTTGCATATTGTCTAGTTGTGGATGTCTATGTTAATCAATATCTCCTATATTAAGAATCTTTTCTGGTGAGTTTTGAGGGATGCATTCAGACATAGTATCCATGTATAAGAGAGAAAATGTGGTATTTGTCTTTGTTGGGTCAAGGTTTCCTCACTTAGTCTAATGCTTTCTGGTTCCATTCATTTACCTACAAATTTTATTTTTTCTTTACAGCTGAACAGAATTTTTTGTTTATATAGACCACATTTTGATTATTCATTCATCAGCTGAAAGATTTTTGTAGGATTTTTAGGTTGTTTCTATTTCTTACCTTTCATGAAAAGAACAACAATGAACTTAGCTGAGCAAGTGCATCTGTAGTCAGATATCTGTTCCTTTGACTATATGCCACAGCGTGGTATAGCTGAGACACAAGGCAGATCTGTTTTTGGCTTTTTGAGAATTCATCACACTAATTTTTATAGTTTGCAGGACATAGGTACTATGTCAAGGAGGTAATGGGTACATGGGGGGTGGGCTTTAACTAGGGGAGAAGAGGGAGGCAATATACAGGAAGAGGGAGGATGGAGAGCTAACATTAAGGAGGTCTGAAAAAAATCATTGGAAATGTAGTATTTTATATACATATATATTTTAAATACATATATATTTGCATTTTAAGCACATATATATGTACCTAATGAAGTCACATGGGTTGCTTGTGCATTCTCTGAGAGCTGTAGGCTAGCTAATAAAAACATCAATGCCAGTCATAAGATAATGATTTTTAAGTTGTTGGTCAAATTGTTTTCAAAGAGATTCCCCAATCTGTGCTATTGTCATTGTCCTTGGTTGTTACACAAGCAAGAATATAATAAGGTCCTATTGCTGAAGACACCACACATTCCAGAGGATGGTCTTAGAGAAATTAAGTTGCAAATAACCCCTGGAAGCCTCTTCCCTGAGGATTAGCTCTCATAGTATTAAAAGATGCTATACAATCTTACAAGGGAGAAAAATATACAATAGTTTGGCTCAGCTGTAAAGCCTACAAACTACAGCAATGACCAGCCCAATAAGACAACCTTAATTGCACAAGAGTGGCACTT
Organism: Rhizomys pruinosus; assembly: GCA_009823505.1. Lineage (NCBI taxonomy): Eukaryota > Metazoa > Chordata > Mammalia > Rodentia > Spalacidae > Rhizomys > Rhizomys pruinosus. Next base: position 425,590 of record VZQC01004214.1, read on the forward strand.
TATCTTGAGGGTAATCAATCACTGTCTAATTGTTCTTTTATTTATTTTTTATTTTTTGGCTAATTGTTCTGAAGACTAGCTCAGCAGGAAGGAATTCATGAACAGTATTGTAAACCTAGTCAAATATCCATGCCTGAAGAGGTCATAGACCCTAGAGAACCTATTACAGCCATTTTTGTAAGCCAACATAACTACAATGCAATTCCTAGGCCTAACACTCAGAAAAAATCTCAAAAGAGGGGGAAGAAAGTTTGCACCAGTGAGAGTATAAGGTCAACCCTGCTTGACAGGGCCTTCTAAGCATGGTGGGGAAACCACATCTATGAATTCACAATTATATTGTTGCATAAACAAGACCTGTATAATGACAATACCATAACACACCAACATGGATGGGATAAATTTCACAAGGCTGCTCCAGTAGATGAAGAATTTCAGGCAAGTAATGGTGTTGAAAGGGGGAGAATTAGCCTTCTCAGGAGCTCCCTAATAGATTATCAAATCTCAAGGGGTTAGGTTTAAATAGATGTACACCAGCATCAGAAAATTCACTCAGTGGATTTATATATAGGTGTATAGATAGGATTGATGATATAGATATATAGATGATATAGATATAGTTATATGTTGGTTGTATATATCATCTGTTGATCCTTTAATCATGTATGGCCACAATCCACATAATGTTCTTCCCTCCTAGAACCAGGCTGGTAGCTTCATAAGGCTGTAAGCCTTAGCTGAGCTTCTAGCAAGGAGCAGGGGAGGGGACCGTGAGAAGTTACCCGGAGACAAGAAATGAAAGAAACTGACTCAGAGAAATGGTCTGGGAGATAGACTCAGTTTTATTCATGCCAGCAATGTATTTATATACTAAAAGCTATGTGCTCTGGGAAAGGAAGTGGGGGGCAGGAGGAAGGGAAGGGTGAGCCACCTTGGCTCCTAAGGTGGGGAGGAAGGCTGCAGAGCTCCTGTTTGTGCAATCAGTAAACTAGTCTTGTGACATTTTGCTCAATACCTTAAGGAAAGGGGCCATCTGGGTCTGGAACTTTGCAGAGATATACAAGGCAGGAAAAACTGTAATATCCTGACCTCATGGAGCTACAGATAACTCACAGAGACAACTTGAATGCCCATGGAGATATCAGATAACTCTCAAAAGTTCCAGGACAGAACTTGCAGGTCCGCCTTGAGCCAAGCAAAGTTTCATTCCTACAGATATAGATGATAGATAGATATAGATAGATATAGATATTGATATGTTAATTTGTCATCTATATAACATAATAATTAAATAAAAGATTAGGAAATTGCAAGGGTTTGGTGGGGGAAGGCAAGAGAAGTTAGAGGGGGAAGAGGAGGGGCAAAAAATGATGTATATACAATACTCATGTATAAAATTCACAAAAATTCTTAAGTTAAAAATCATTTATCAGGCAACTTGATGTAATGTCAAACTAGATAAATCAGAGTAGTAGGCAAAACTGGATTTCCAGGGTCAAAAAAATTCTTCCAGGACTTTTTCTTTCTGGATTTACATTTCTGTATTCATTACTTTACTGTTGCAATGTTACAAAAACACTGACCAAAGCAACTTATAGAAGAAAGAGTTTATTTAGCTCACAGTTCCAGGGGGAATTAGAGTCCTTCTTGGCAGGGAAGAAAGGTGGTAGGGGTGGCAGAGCAGGAGGTGAAAGCAGAGCCAGGAGGCAGAGAGTAATTAAAGATCCCACAAGGCTTAGGAGCTCCCTAAGCCTACCCCAGTGACATGCTTCCCCCAGCATGGTCACACTAAGATCGCCCAAAACATCACTGCCCATGGGAAACAAAATGCTCTAATACTTGGAGCCTATGGGGGACATTCTCATTCAAATCACCATATTATACTCTCTGGACCCCATAGGCTCATGATCCTATAAAATACAAAATGCATTTAATCCAACCTTAAAAGTTCCATAGTCTTTGCCTTTCCCAACACTATTCATAAGTCCACAATCCAAAGTCTCTTTTGAGCCTCAGGACAATCTCTTAACTATGAACCCCTGTAAATTCAAAAGACAAATTACATACTACCAACATACAATGGAACAGAATACACATTCCTATTCAAAAAGGGAAGAAGAGAAGCATAGTGGGGAAATACCAGACCAAAGCAAGACCCCAAACCAGCAGGGTGAACACCAAATCCAGTAGCTCCATGTGTGACTTTTGGGACTTTACTTCCATAAAACTTAGATGGCTCAGCCTCTCCAGAATTGGTGCACAGAGCATATATTTCTCTTGGGGTGCGACTCCCTGTGTGCAGGTTTCCTTGGCAGATGTCTCACAGCTCTGGCAACATTAGCATCTTCTTGGGGTTTCCAATACCAACCAGGCTTTACCTTTGCAGCTTCATGAAATGGCCTTGGCCTGTCATGGCCTATTTTTATGCAGGAATGCCCCTGTTATACTCTGCCTGGCCTTAGCTTATAGGTCAAGAGGAATTCGAGTCCATCACTGTGTGGAGGCATAGTGGCAAGAGGTGCCAGAGCAAGAGCCAAAAGCAGAGGCTCAAATCCTCAAGCAGCCACAGGAGGGAAGACAGCAATGGGATATCCAGCAAGGCTTAAGAACTCTTTGAGCCTACCCATAGTTACTTGCTTCCTCCAGCATATACACACCTTCTAAGATCTCCCAAAACAGCACCATCAACTAGGGACAAAATGTCTAAATATTCAGAGCCCATTCTCATTGAAACTACCACAGTTACTAAACATGAATTCTCTCTTGTGGAATTATCCTCAGTTTCACTCTATTGCATCAGTGGGCACCTCTTGTCCAGCAAGTTGGTATTATCTGTCTGGCAAATTGGTATTGTTTGTACTGTTCACCTGAGTGAGACCCTGCAGTTATAAATAAGGCTGTTCCTAAAAATTGTGGGCTATTAAACACAAATACATGTGGCTGGCATAAGAAACATTCTTGGGAGGCAATCTGTGGGGCATGTGCACAGCAGTGGTGGTGAGCAAGGCAGCGACACAAGGAGGCATTGACAAATGGCTCTCAGTGGTAGCTCAACTCCCAGGGGATCTGGCACAGCTCCCAGCAGCCTCAGCTCCTAGTTCCAATAGACCAACAGAGGCAACCTGAACCAGTTGGGGCATGACTACCCACCAGAGTGGCCTGGCCCAGTGTGGTGGTTTGAATGAGTGTCCCCCATAGGCTGTAAGTATTCAGACATTTGTCTCCAGTTGGTGGCACTGTTTTTGGAGGGCTTAGAAGGTGTGGCTATGCTAGAGGAAGTACGTTATTGGGGGCAGGCTTAGTGAGTTTAACAAGCCTCGTGGTCTACAGTTGTTCTCTCTTTGCTTCCTGTGCTCTTTGCGAGATAAGACCCTCTGCTTGCTGCTCCAGATCCAGCTGCCATGCCTCCTGCCACAATGGACTCTAATTCCCTGGAACCGTCAGTCGTAAGCTCAAATAAACTCTTCCTTTTATAAGTTCCTTGGTCATGGTGTTTTATCACAGCAACAGAAAAGTGACTAATACACCCAGGAAGGCCAGCACAGATAATCTGAACCAAATAGAGCACCAAGACCAACCAGCAGAACACCCACCAGAATGGCCAGGCCCAGACAGGGCTTGCAACTATCCCCAAGTGACAAGAGAGAGTAATTAATGAAGGCATAACTACAAAAATATAAACCCAAACCAAAAATGCAAACAGAAAATAAATTGAAGGGAAACAATGTATATCTTTCAATAATAACCTTAAATATTGATGATCTGAGCTCCCCAATCAAGAGACAGAGACTGGGAGAATGGATAAAGAAATTAAATCCTTCTAGGTTGATTTTGTATCCCACCACTTTATTTAAACTCTTAATTGTTTCTAGAAGTTTTCTGGTGGAGTTTTTAGCATCTTTTAGGTAAATTATATTGTCTGCAAAAAGGGATAGTTTTGCTTCCTCTTTTCCAGTTAGAACTCCTTTAATTTCCTTTTCTTGCCTTATTTCCCTAGCCAGTGTTTCAAGCACTATATTGAAGAGGAGTGGCAACAAGGGGCAGCCTTGTCAGGTTCCCACCTTTATGGGGAATCCTTCTAACTTTTCTCCATTTAGGATGATGCTGGCTGCGGGTCTCTGATATATGGCTCTGATTACACTGAGGAATGATCCTTCCAGTCCAATTCCCTCTAGTACTTTAATCAGGAAGGGATGCTGGGTTTTGTCAAAGGCTTTTTCTGCATCTATTGAGATGATCATGTGGTTTTTGTCCCTCAGTCCATTTATGTGTTTTATGATATTTACTGATTTTCGTATATTGAACCATCCCTGTATCTCTGGTATGAATCCAACTTGATCATGGCGAATGATCTTTTAGATGTGGGTCTGTATACAGTTTACAAGTGTTTTGTTGTTGAGAATTTTTGCATCTGAGTTCATTAATGAGATGGGTCTGTAGTTCTCCTTTTTGGTTGCATCCTTGCCGGGTTTTAGTATTAGAATGATGTTGGCTTAATAGAAGGAATTTGGGAGCTTTCCCTCTGCTTGTATCCTTCTGAACACTTTGAGTAATAATGGTTGTAAGTCCTCTTTAAATGTTTCCTAGAATTCTGCTGTGAAACCATCTGGACCTGGGTTTTTTTTTTAGTTGGGAAGTCTCTTATTACATTTTCCATTTCTTCATATATTATGGGCCTGTTTAAGCTGTCAATCTCTTCTTGGTTTAGCTTTGGTGATTCCCCGGATTGCAGATATTCATTCATTTCACTTAGGTTTTCAAATTTAGTAGTGTATAGGTTTTTGAAGTATTCCCATATGATTGGATCTTTTCATTGTCTGTTGTGATATTTACCTTTTTATCATGGATTCTATTGATGCTGAGTTGTTCCTTCTTTCTTTTGGTTAACTGGGCTAGGGGTCTGTCTATCTTGTTTATTCTCTCAAAGAACCAACTTTTGGATTCATTGATTTTTTTTGTAGCATTTTCTTTGTTTCTATTTCATTGATTTCTGCTCTGATTTTTGTTATTTATTCCTGTCTGTTACATTTAGGGTTTAGTTGTTGTTGTCAATAAAATTAGAAATGAAAAGGGAAACATCACAACAGTTAATGAAAAGATACAGGCAATTATATGGGAAAACTTTAAAAATCTATACTCTATTAAATTTGAAAATCTTAGATAAATGGATGAATATCTGAAATCATGGAAATCTCCAAAACTTAACCATGAGGAGATCAACAGCTTAAACAGACCCATAATATATGAGGAAATTGGAGCTGTAATAAAAACCTGTCAAACTAAAAGAAACCCAGGCCCAGATGGACTTACAGCAGAATTCTATAAGACATTTAATGACGACCTACATCCATTATTATTCAAATTATTCAAAAGGATAGAAATAGAGGGAAATATTCCAGATTCCTTCTATGAAGCCACCATCACTCTGATAACAAAACTAGGCAAAGATGTAACCAAAAAAGAAAACTATAGACCCATTTTATTAATTGACATACATGCAAAAACTCTCAACAAAATACATAACACTCCCGGGTAAATACTTACAAAATTCATCCTATCACAAATACAGATGCGCATCCATGTTTATTGCAGTTCTGTTCACAATAGCAAAAGGCTGGAAGCAACCCAAGTGTCCCTCAACTGATGAGTGGATAAAGAAAACATGGTACATCTACACTATGGAATTCTATGCAGTAGTAAAGAAAGAAAACATCATGAACTTTGCAGATAAATGGACGGAACTAGAAGCCATTATGCTAAGTGAAGTAACACAGTCCCACAAAAATGAACAACTTATGGTGTCCCTCATTTGTAGATCATAGCACCAAATCTCTATTTGTTTTTTTTTTTTTTAAGTCATTTTTTTTTTAATTTTTATTTATTTCTGTATGTGTATCAATGTACTGTCTGCATGCAGGTCTGTGCACCCGTGTCGTGCAATGCCGCGGAGGTCAGAAGAGGGTCTCGGATTCCCCTGGAGCTGGAGTTCTCCTGGATTGGAGTTTCAGATGGATCTCGGCCGGCCATGGGGGTGACTGGGGATCGAACCTGGGTCCTCTGCAAGGGTGTCGGCGCTCTTAACCGCTAGGCCATTCTCTCCAGCCCCCCAAATCTTGCTATTTGTTAAGAGGCAAACTGAATAATTCTTCGTTTTTCTTTTCCAGAATTACGCATCAAATTGTTTTGGAATGTAGGAATATAACGTAATATTTATTTTTATATTTTATTTTCTTCACTACATCAAACTCTACTGTTAAAATGTAACCCCTAAACATATATTTTGGATTAACTTACTTTTATTTTCAAAGTCAGGAATTTTTGGTATGTATGAATATGATATATATATTAATATATAATATATAATATATATATAAATGCATATTTTGGGAGCTGACAAATTGGAATGAGCAGCAACAGAAAAAAAGGACTGGGTCAAAGACTAACTGAAACAGTAAACTCTCCCCCCAAAACAGTAAAACGGAAACTTCTGCATTGAAAAATTTAGAAAAGACTGGGAAGAGATGCAAGACATGTATGGCAAAATGCATGAGCACTGGTGGGGTGGAGGCCCAGAAGGGGGGATGGGTCTGAAATTGATTAAGAAATGTTCTATGAAACACAAAACTTCAATAAGAAAATGAAACTTCCTTATGAGATGTTGATAATACAGCATTTTGCCATTCCTATTGGCTGCCCACCAGAATTGCTTGATAAAATCCTGTTGTTGAAGATACCACCCATCTTGGTTGCATGATACAAAGAGGTTAAGCTGAAACTAAGCTATAGGCATCCTGCCTTCTGACTAGCTTGGCTCCTACAGTTGCTATGAAGGCTACAGAGGGAGAAAACTCACCAAATGTCTTCTCATTTGTTTAGATAATTAACACATTGTCCTAATTTTAGTTATTCAAAAAGGATTTCTTTAAGAAACTGGACTCTCACGTTTTAAATACACTATTTTTTTTATTGAGAATATATTATTTCCGTATTACTCCTGCTGCTTTATTGATTTCTTGCCACCTTTAACTTCACTAAAGAAACTGAAAACCCTTAAAATTTTGTAATTTTGTAATATGTACAGGCCTCATTTGTATCCATTTTCTCATATTGAAAAAGGTTCCTGATTTCCTCTTTTCGTATATTAAACAACATTGGCTTACAGAATCTGATAAAAACAGTAATGCATCTGAGTTAAATGAGATATAATTCGCTGTGCCCACATGTTGTTTACATAAAATCTGTAGAGCAATAACTTTGGGATTACACAACAAATGTTCTCTATAATTTCTCTGTTGTAAGTATGCACCTGTTAGCATTCTCTTTAAGATGATTAACGTAAAAAATTAAGTTTGCTTTCCCAATTAATCTATATGGCCTCCCAAACAACATGGGAATTTGACGAAATCTGTGCCTTGAATTCACCCTATAGTTATGTATAATAACAACGTCTTCTGGAGACTAATCGCTAAAAAAAAAAGGGGGGCGAGGATACAGAAAGACATGAAACTTTTTCGTCAAACCTTGCAATTCAAATCTTAAAACTAACTACGGGAAAAGATTTGTTTGTTCCCACAAGCAAAACGTCACCAACTTAATGGCTGAGAAAGAAAGATACATTTGCATTGAGTAGGATGTCCAAAAAAGTGGCAATGGAAAGGATGACTGACCCTCTGAACATTGAAAGGAAGAAAAGCCTCAGATTGCCATAAACATCGAACCCCTCTGTGGATCCTAACTGTAACAACATCTTCTTTAATGAAGTCCTAATGAAACTTACCTTCTAGTGCCACAAGGTTCTGATATAGAGATTTTCTGCCTTCTCCCCCCCATAGAACAAGAGAAATATGAGATGATGAGGTTGTTCTCCAACTGTAAATTGGAGACACTATTATAGAGGTTATCTCTTATAAACCGGAAACTGCCTTTTTTAATTGACTAATAGACATAAGAACTGTGAAAAAGATTACTCTCACTATTCAAACCAAATAGTAATACTAAGTCCCATACGGCTAGGCCACTGCAGGCCCAAAGTATTTGAATTGCAGGAGCTCTGACATCAGACATGGATTGTTCTACCCAGGTGGATGTTGGACTGGGGATCCAAGGCCCCACAAAAGGTAAGGTCTCCTCTGCCTCTAAGTGGATAACCTGCAGGAGGAGAGGCAATGAAGACCTTGCTGCTCGCCGACTGATGTTAACATGGAGGGATGTAGTGAGACCGCACATGCAGTGTACAGATGGCCTGTGGAATACTAAGAGTGCTACCAAAGGCCACTAAAACCAATAAAGCAAATCACGGCGTATCCCTGATGGTCAAGCAAGACTCCACCGGTCAGGCACCTAGCTACACCTCCACCTGCCTGGAAAAAATGTGCAGCAAGGCCATGTGCCTGTATATCCCCAAATCTAATTGGCTATTGGCTCTCGCCTCGCGGAGGAGTAAATCATGGCTGATGCCACAAGCTTGACTCCTCTAGAACAGGTTAGGATTGTTTTATAAGCCACAGTAGACCCTGTCATATTTAAACAGGGGGGAAAATGTAATTCATGGAATAGCATAGCATCCAAACATGTGTCTAGGCTAAAGTACCTACCATAACTATTGAGTGGCTGCTTAAATACCTTATATCTAATTGCTTGTTCGTCATTAGTAGGATAGAAAGGTATTCCTGGACAAACGGTACCCATGAAAGGAACAGCCAAATTGACCAGAGTCCAAGGCAAACAGCTTCCAGAGAGAATGGACTGTTTTAACCTCTCATCCACCTGGTGCCCCTTTTCTAAGCCCAGGAACAACCGGCTGAAGAGGGGGCGTGGTAGAATGGTAAGGGTGCAATTGGGGTGAATGGTGAAACTACAGCAATAGTAGTCTGGACAACTCATTTGATCAAGCTTATTGAACAAACAACCGGTTCACCCCCCCACTGGAATGGTGGGGCTGTAGGGGTTTAGGCATAACAGCCTGCAGATTGGTTTTGCATGAAGGATGCTTGTACTCATGGATTATCACTTGTAGCTAAAAAATGAAAAACAAAAACAAAAACAAAAACAAAAAAAACTGAGAGAAAGATGCAGGACAGTTATGGCAGAATGCATGATCTGGGATGAGGTGGGGGTGGGGGGGAAGGGAAAGGGAAATAAGCCTGAACTGAATTGGAAAAAATGTATGAAATGCATAAAGCATCAATAAAAATTAAATTAAAAAAAAAAAAGAAAAATGTTCCTGATTTTTTTTTTCCTTTGGTCTTTTTGAGACAGGGTCTCCCTGTAGCCCCAGCTGGCCTGGAAGGTTCCTGATTTTTTAGAGATTATTCTAAGTAAGATTTATAGTTAACATCCTGGGTTGAAAATAAAAGTATTTTTCTTCTTTTTATAAAAAAGCTACATAAAGTTTTGAGTAATTTATGGCAGACTAATTTAACTATACTAGAGATTTAAGAAAATGCATGTTTCTCTTTATACATTCTTTATAATTTCCATTTCATCTTCATGCTGTTTCCAATTCCTTTTACATTTTTCACTTAAAATATTCATCTTACTATGCTGCTATTGATGATGTATTTTACTTTAATTATATTTCATTATATTTCAGAAGTATCTTACAAATATATATTAACATATATGGATGCTTATAAGTGCAATTCCTCCCATTTTTAATGTCTTAATCATTTTTAGTCTATTTCTTCTTTTTAAGAACTACTTTATTATTCATTTTATTTATTTTTTTATGTGTATGAATGTACTGTCTGCATGTAGGTTGGTGCACCCATGTCGTGCAATGCTGCAGAGGTCAGAAGAGGGCATCAGATTCCCCTGGACCTGGAGTTAAAGATGATTTTTAGCTGCCATGTGGGTGCTGGGAATCAAACCCGGGTCCTCTGCAAGAGCAGTCTTTGCTCTTAAGCGCTGAGCCAACTCTCCAGCCCCATAAGTCTATTTCTTATAAAATATATATTGAACCTTTTTTTCATGGTAAATTTGAAAATCTATAATTAACATGTGACAAAGTTTATTATGTCCTTCCCCACAATGCCTACTAACTACCATAATATTTCCAGTTTCTATGTATTCAACTATTTTACATATTTCAAGTGAATAAAATGATGCCTTGTTTGTACTTTAGGAACTGGCTTATTTCACATAGCCAAAATCTGGGATGACTTGTGCTATAGTATCTGATAACATGATTTTGATAGTTGGATTGTAGTATATCTATCATCTAACTATCTATCTATCTATCATCTATCTCTCTATCTATCAATCATCTATCATCTATCATCTATCTATCATTTTAAGAGTTATTTAATTTCTTGTTTTTCTGAGGATATTTGGATTGTTTTCAACTCTTGATAGTTGGCAATAGCTCTGTTGTGAATATAATGTGCACGATCTCTTCAAGAACTTGCTTTCAATATTTTTTTTCAAAAGTGGATTCACTCCATCATATGATAATTCTAGTAATGAGTCATTACCTACCATGGAGTAATCATTGTACTCTTTGTTGAAATGTTTGCAGAATTATTTTAAGGAATTCTAATTTCTCCACATCTCAACAATTATTAAAGTTTGTCTTTTTCCTTTGGTTTTCCTTCCTTCTTTCCTTCCTCCTTTCCTTCCTTCCTCCCTCCCTTCCTTCCTTCCTTCCTTCCTTCCTTCCTTCCTTCCTTCCTTCCTTCTTTCCTTCCTTCCTTCCTATTTGCTTTCTTACTCTCCTTGTCACTCTTCTTTGAATCATATCTTATGTGGTCTCGATTTGCATTTCTTTTTTGTAAGATAATTTTTATTGACTGCATTTCATACAACATTTTTTTTTCATTTTTTATTGATGCTTTGTATATTTCATACATCATTTTCCAATTCAGTTCAGGCATATTTCCCTTTCCCTTTCCCCCACCCAACCCTACCCCATACCAGATCATGCATTCTGCCATAACTCTCATGCATCTTTCTCTCAGTTTTTTTTTCATTTTTTAACAGTAAGTGATAATATATGAGTACAAGCATCCTTCATGTAAAACCAATTTGCAAGCAGTTGTGCCCAAACCCACACAGCCCATGGGTCCCACCATCCAGCAGGGGAGGGGCTTGTATGTTCAGTCAAGTTGATCAAATGAGTGTCCAGACTATATTGCTGCAGTTTCACTATTCACCCCAACCGCAACCCTCACATTCTACCATGCCCTCTCTTCCACAGATTGTTCCCTAGGCTTAGAAAAGGAAGAGGCACAGGTGGATGATAAACAGAACAGTCTACTTTCTCTGGAGCTGTTGTCTTGGACTCTGGTCAATTCTGGCTGTTTCCTTTCATGGGCTGACAGTTTGTCCAGGAATAACCTTTCAGTCCTACTAATGAAGCACAAGCAATTAGATATATAGGAATTTAAACAGCACTAATTGTTATGGTAGGTGACTTTGGTATAGACACAGATGTTTGGATGGTATGTTAATCCATGAATTACATTTTTTCTGTTAAATATGACAGGGTCTTACTGAGGCTTATAACATCTCCTAACCATTACAGGTTGTAAGCATGTGGCATCAGCCGTGGATTATTCCTCCAAGGAGAGAGCTAATAGCAAATTAGATTTGGGATATACAGGCATATGGCTGCCTCTGCTGCACAGTATTTCCAGGCAGGTGAGGTGTAGCTGGTGCTGATGGGGGAGTCTTACTTGACTCAACATGACCCATATTTGCTCTATTGGTTTAGTGGCCTTTGGTAACACTCACTGGTATTCCAGAGACCATCTGTACACTTGCATGTGTGGTCTCAATACATCTTTCCCATGTTAATGTCAGGTCTTCGACAGCATGGCCTTAAGGCCTCTCTTCTTGCAGGTATCCCAGTTTAGAGGCAAGGAGCCTTTACCTTTTGTGGGGGCTTGGATCCCATGGCCAACATCTCCTTGGTAGAATAATCCATTGCTGATGTCAGAGCTCCTGTATTGATATATTTTGCTTAAGTGCATAGTTTAAGGAGACTTTAGTATTATATTTGGATCTGAATAGATAATAATCCTTTTCACAGTTCCTATGTCTATTAGTCAATTCAAGAAGGCAGTTTTACCGGTTTTATAATAGATTGCCTCTATAACAGTTGTCTCCAATTTACAGTTGGAGAACGACCTCATCATCATCATATTTCTCCTTGTTCTATGGGGGGGAGGTAAGAAAGTCTCTCGTATTAAAACCTTTGCGGCACCTAGAAGGTAAGTTTCATTAGGACTCATTATAAATAGTTGTTACAAGTAGAATCCACAGAGGGGTTTGATGTTTGTAGCAATCTGAGGCTTTTCTTCCTTTCAATGTTCAGACGGGCCAACCTTTCTGTTGGCACTTTCTGGTACATCCTAATCAATGCAAAGCTATATATTTTCTTTCTCAGCCATTAAGTTAGTGTCATTTTGACCTGTTGGAATATACAAATCTTTTCCTGTAGTTAGTTTTAAGATTTGACTTGCAAGGCTTTTGACAAAAAGTTTTCATGTCTATCTGTATCCCCCTTTTTTTTAGGTTTTTGTTCTTTGACCCATGAGTCTCCAGAAGGCAGTGGTATTATACATACCTATAGGGTGTAATCAAGGCACAGATTTCATCAAATTCACCCATGCTGTTTTGGATGACTGTGTGTGACTAACTTGGGAAGTAAACTTAATTTTACATTAAATCATCCTATAGGTCAAAGAGAATGCTACAACGTGATACTGTACAACAGAAAAATTATAGAGAACATTTTTATGTGCCAATCCCAAAGTTATTGTTATACAGATTTTATGTAAAACAAATGTGGACAACAGCAATTTATATCTCCATTTAACTCAGATGCATTACCGTTTTTATCAGAGCCTTTAAACCAATGTTCTTTAATATACACATATTTACTTTTACTAAATCCTAAAACACCATGTAACCTGTAGACAGTGTCTGGGCGAAACTGGATACTTGTTGAACTCAAATCAATTAAATATGCATTAATCGAATATACACACGTGTCCCTCTCCTGCCCCTCCCACCCTTCCCAATTCACCATTTCAGTCAGTTTTCTGATGCAGTCTTTCTGTTGTTGTTCTTTTAATATGCATTCCTCTCCACAAGAAATATTTAGAACTGGATTACTGGCACTAGCATCCACCTATCAGGGATACCATTTGTCATTTGTTTTTCTGGGAATGTGTTACTTCACTTAACATAATGTCTTCTAGTTACATCCGTTGACTTGCAAAGTTCATGATGTTGTCCCTCTTTACTGCTGCATAGTAATGTACCACATTTTCTCTATCCACTCGTCAGTTGAGGGGCACCTGGGCTGGTTCCGGCTTGTTGCTATTGTGAACAGAGCTGCGATAAACATAGCTGTGCATGTATCTCTGCAGTAAGATGTGTCTTGTGGGTATATACCCAGGAGTGGTATGCCTGGGTCAAATGGCAGGTTCATTTTGAGTCTTCTAAGGGTTCTCCACACTGCTTTCCATAGTGGCTGTGGTAGTTTACATTCCCACCAGCAATGGATGAGTGTTCCCCTTTCCCCACAACCTCTCCAGCACTTGGTATTATTCAGTTTCCTGATCCTAGCCAGTCTTATTGGAGTAAGATGATATCTCAAAATGGCTTTAATTTGCATTTCCATAATTATTAGCGATGTTGAACACTTCTTAAGATGTTTCTCAGCCATCTCTAATTCCTCCTCTGTGAAGTCTCTATTCAGATCTTTGCTCCATCTTTTGAGTGATTCATTTGTTTTCTTTCTTCTTTGATTTTGAGTAGCTTGTATACTCTGGAAATCAATGCTTTGTCAGATGTATCTGCAGTGAAGGTTTCCTCCCACTCTGGGGTTTTCTCTTCACTTGTTGATTGTTTCTTTTGATCTACAGAATCTTTTGAGTTTAATGAGGTCCCATTTGTCAATTGTCGATCTTATTTCTTGTGCAGCTGCTGTCTGATTTAGGAAGTCTTTTCCCACGCCTATGTCTTCTATTCTGCTGCCAAGTTTCTCTTTTATCACCTCCAGAGTTTGGGGTTTCACGTTGAGGTCTTTGATCCATCTGGAATTAACTTTTGTACAGGGTGAGAGGTAGGGGTTTCATTTCATTCTTCTACAAGTGATGATCCAGTTTTGCCAACACTACTTGCTGAAGATGCTGTCTTTCCTCCATTGTGTCTTCTTGGCCCCCTTGTCAAATATGAGGTGGCCGAATTTGTATGTGCTCTGGTTTGAATCTTCAGTTTTAGTCCATTGGTCAATGGGTCTGTTTTTGTGCCAGTACCAGGCTGTTTTTATGACTATAGCCGTGTAGTATAGTTTGATGTCTGGTAGAGTGATCCCCCCTTTATTGCTCTTTTCACTCAGGGTTGCTTTGGCTATTTTGTTTTGTCAAAAGCTTTTGTTTTTCTAAGGGTTCTCCACGCTGCTTTCCACAATGGTTGTACCAGTTTATGTTCCCACCAACAGTGGATGAGTTTTCCCCTTTCCTCACATCCCCTCCAGCATTTGTGTCTTTTGTTTTCTTGATCTTGGGTAAGCTTATTGGAGTGAGGTGATACCTTAGTGTGGTTTTAATTTGCTTTTCCTTAATTATTAATGATGTTGAACACTTTTAAAGATGTTTCTCAGCCATCCTTACTTCCTTACTGGTGAAGTCTTTGTTCATCTCTTTACTCCATCCTTTGAGTAGGTCATTTGTTTTCTTACTTCTTTGTTTTCTAAGTAGTTTATATATTCTGGATGTTAGTGCTCTGTCAGATGTATCAGTGGCGAAGGTTTCCTCCCACTCTGTGAGTTTTCTCTTCATTTCCTTGATTGTTTCTTTAGCTGTACAAAATCTTTTAAGTTTGATGGGGTCCCACTTGTCAGCTGTTGCCCTTATTTCCTGTGCAGCTGCTGTTTGGCTTAGAAAGTCTTTTCCGATGCCTATGTCTTGTAGGTTGTTCCTGACTTTTTCTTCTATCACCTTCAGGTTTTCAGGTTTCAGGTTGCAATCTTTGATCCACTTGGAGTTGATTTTTGTACAGGGTGAGAGGTAGGGATTTAATTTTGTTCTTCTACAAATGGTGATCCAGTTTTGCCAGCACCATCTGCTGAAGATGCTATCTTTCCTCCATTGAGCTTTTCTGGCCCCTTTGTCAAATATGAGGTGGCTGAAGTTGTATGAGCTCAAGTTTGGACCTTCAATTTTGTTCCATTGGTCAATGGTTTTGTTTTTTTGCCAGTACCAGGCTGTCTTTATGACTATAGCCCTGTAATATAGTTTGAAGTCCGGTAATGTAATCCCCCCCAGTATTGCACTTTTCACTCAGGGTTGCTTTAGCTGTTCAGGGTCTTTTGATTTCCATATGAATTTAAGGATTTTTTTTCTAAGTCTGTGAAAAAGCTCATGGGGATTTTGATTGGGATTGCATTGAATCTGTATATTAATTTGGGTAGAATGGACATTTTTACTATATTGATTTTTCCAATCCACGAGCTTGGGAAGTCTTTCCATCTTTTGATGTCATGTTCAATCTCCTTCTTCAGGGTTTTAAAGCTTTTGTTGTAGAGGTCTTTGATGTCTTTGGTTAGGTTTATTCCTAGGTATTTTTTTAGGCTATTGTGATTGGGAAAGTCTCCTCATATTCCGTCTCCAGTTGCTTATTGTTGGAGTACAGAAAGGCTACTGATTTTTCTAGGTTTATTTTGTATCTCACCAATTTACTGAAACTTTTAATCATTTCTAAGAGTTTTCTGGTGAAGTTTTTAGTATTATTTAGGTAAATTATCATATCATCCGCAAAAAGGGATAGTTTTACTTCCTCTTTTCCAATTAGTTCTCCATTAATTTTGCTTTCTTACCTTAATGCCCTAGCAAGCATTTCAAGCACTATATTGAAAAGGAGTGGCAATAGTGGACAGCCTTGCTGTGTTCCTGCCTTTAAGGGGAATCCTTCCAAATTTTCTCCATTTAGGATGATGTTGGCTGTGGTTTTCTTGTATATGGCTTTGATTACAATGAGGAATGATCCCTTCAGTCTAATTCCCTCTAGGACTTTAAGCATGAAGGGATGCTGGATTTTGTCAAAAGCTTTTTTTGCATCAATTGAGATGATTGAATTTGCATTTCTATGACAAATAATGGTGTTATTTTTCTTTTATACACTTGTTGACTTTCATGTGTAATCTTGAAATAAATGTTTTTTTGAGATTTTTCTCAGTTTTTTTAAATGTCTGATTTACTTATCATTATTTTATTTATATGGTGTTTTGTCTGCATCTTTGTAAATGCACCCATGTTGTTCAATGCCTGTGAAGGCCAGAAGAAGATGGAAGTTCCTCTGGAACGGGACTTCAGGAAGTTATGAGCCATCAAGGAGGTGCTGGGAAATGAACCCAGGTCCTCTGGAAGAACAGCCAGTCCCCTTAACCACTGAACCATCTCTCCAGTTCCAAAGTTATTTTCTACTTCACAGCCCCATTTTGTAGGCTTCTGTCTCTTTTTGTTGTTTTACACTATGCTCAATTGTTTATAAGTTGGATATAATTGCGTCTGTATGTTTGCTTCTCTTGATTGTGATTTTCATGCTATATTGAAGAAATAACTGGCATGTACAGTCCTAACTCTGTTCCCATATGCTTTCCTTTAAATAATTTGTACAAAACCTGTCAGAGCCAGAGCTAGTGAATGACCATAAGGAAATAGAGTTTTCTGGACAGCTGGTCAGTTTCTCATGAACTGTCACCAACAATGACGGCATGCCTCTGTTCCATGCAAGCTCAAACCAGACAAAATCCCAGTATAGATGTGGAAATTTGGGTAAGAAACCCCAACTCTAACTGAGGCACTATTGACAACTGGGTGGGGGAGAGACAGTCTCTTAAGGATGGAGGTCTTGGTCGATTAACTGGGTTCCAGTTAATAGACTACCCAGACTGAAGGACATTTGGGTATGTAAATTAGACTCTATAAGCTATAAATGTATATTAAATTAAATTGTGCAGTGGTTAATGAGGGAGGTTTGGATATGGGAAGAGATCTATATACCATCAAGCTACACTGAAAGCAAAATGCATATATCCATTAAAAATAATAATTTGTACTTTTAATCACATTTATGATTTTATCTTCTTTGAGTTATTTTTATATCCATAATGTAAGACAGGTGGGCAGCTTTAATATTTATCACCTAGACATATATGTTTCCTAACATTATTTGTTAGAGAGACTATATTTTCATATTCAGTGGCTTAGTATCCTTTTTAAAGGTCATTTGACTGTCTATGCAAAGGTTTGTTTCTATAAAGGTTATTGGTAAATATTTGATACATACCAATGCATTGCTATTTCTATTACTGTAGAATTTTAATATTACTTGAAGTTAGAAAGTGTATGTTAAATAATATTTGTCTTTTCAACATTGCTATGGCTATTGAGGGTTTCTTTAGATTCTGTATATGTTTTGGGACAAATTTCTTTTATTTCTACTGAAATAGGTCCCTTGAATTTGGGCAGAAATTATAATTATATTGAACCTATAGATCTCTTTGTATAATATGAATATCTAAACAATATCAAGCATAGGACTGTCTTAACATTTGTATAACTCTTGATTTCTTTATGCAATTCTTTGTAATACTGTGTGTTGGTTTTCAACTGCTTGGTAGGATTTATATTTTTACATTTTCTTTTACAGTTTTAATATGATCATTTTTAGTTCTGGCCTTTTTTTGCTTTTACCATTTTCCCATAGGACATTTGCAGTAGACTATTTATAAATCACTTTATTATTTTTTATGTTTATGAGTGTACTGTCTACATGTAGGTTGGTGCACCCATGTCATGCAATGCTGTGGAGGTCAGAAGAGGGCGTCAGTTCCCCTGGAACTGGAGTTAAAGATGGTTCTTAGCCACCATGTGGGTGCTGGGAATTGAACCCGGGTACTCTGCAAGAGCAGTTGGGGCTCTTAGCCACTGGGCCATCTCTCCAACCCCATAAGTCACTATTTTTTTTTTTTTTTTGGTCTTTTTGAGACAGGGTCTCCCTGTAGCCCCATCTGTCCTGGAACTCACTCTGTAGACCAGGCTAGCCTTGAAATCACAGAGATCAGCCTGCCTTTGCCTCCCAAGTGCTAAGATTAAAGGCGTGTGCCACCACGCCTGGCTCATAAGTCACTTTTATACTGAGAAAATTTGGCCTATTAGATTTTAGTCAAATACTTAAAGTATCTTGTATTTTATAATAGTCTTTTAGTTTAGTTACTTGGGATTTTTAAATCATACTTTTATCATTTCAAACATGTAAATATATCAATAATTCCTAACCAAAAATGTGTTTATTACACAATTTCTTAAGTTGTTGTATTAGTCACTTTTCTGTTGCTGTGATAAAATCACCATGACCAGGGGAATTTATCAAAGGAAGAGTTTATTCGAGCTTATGGTTGACAGTTCTAGGGAATTAAGAGTCCAATGTGGTGGGGAGGGATGGTGGCTGGGGCTGGAGCAGAAAGCTGAGGCTCACATCCTCCAATGAGCACAGAGAGTGGAAAGAGAGACTGGAGACTGCAAGGCTTGTTAAACTCACTAAGCCGCCCCCATGGCCACACCTTCTATGACCTCTCAGAACAGTGCCACCAACTGGAGACAAACTGTCTGAATACTTAAAGCCTATGGGGGACACTCTTATTCAAACCACCACATTTCTTCTTTCTTTTGTAAGTAAACTCTTAATTTTTCTCCACTAACCCTGATACTTGGGGGCTGGAGAGATGGTTCAGTGGTTAAGAGCATTGCCTGCTGTTACCGAGCAGAACCAACATGGCGATTAAGAACCATGCTTAACTCCAGTATCAGGGAAAACTGATGCCCCCTTCTGACCACTGCAGCATTGCAGAAGACAGATATACTGACATACATGCAGGAAATACTGTCATACATATAAAAAAGTAAAAATAATAAGTGAAATATAAATGTACTGGCTTTTTATTTGGTTTGTATCTATCCAATCTTATGGTAACATATACGTATAAGTATGCTTTGTATATGTATGTATATATACTTTAAAGATATGTGTGTATATAAAGACATTTGTACATATTCAAATAGAGTACAAAATAAATGACCTAACACTGCAGCTAATAACACTTGAGAAACAACAAATTAATCCTAAACTGGGCAGACAAGAAGAAATAACAAAAATTAGAGCTGAGATCAATGAAATAGAAACAAAGAAAACTATACAAAGTCAATGAATCCAAGAGCTGTTTCTTTGAAAGGATAAAGAAGATAGTCCTGTAGCCCAGTTGACCAAAAGAAAGAGCAAATCCAAATCAGTAAAATTCAAGATTAAAAGGGAAAAATCACAACCGATAATGAAAATATCTAGACAATGACATGAGAATACTTTTAAAAACTACATGCTACTAAATTTTAAAAACCTAAGAGAAATGGATTAATATATGAAATAATGGAAATCACCAAAGTTTAACCAAGAAGAGATTGACAGATTAAACAGACCCATAACACATGAGGAAATTGAAACAGTAAGTCAAAACATCCCAACTAAAGAAAGCCCAGACCCAATGGATTTATGGCAGAATTCTATAAAACATTTACCGAGGATCTACAACCATTATTTCTCAAATTATTCAATATAATAGAAGCAGAAGGACATCTCCCAAATTCCTTCTATGAAGCAAGCATCACTCTAATACCAAAACTTGGCAAAGGTACAACCAAAAAAGAAAAGTAAAGACCCATTTCATTAATGAACACAGATGCAAAGATTCTCAACAAAATACTTGCAAACCACATGTACACAGGCACACATCAAAAAGGTCATTCATCATGACCAAGTTGGATTTATACCAGAGATGCAGGGATAGCAAATCATAAACACATAAAGGGACTGAAAGACAAAAAGCACATGGTCAAGTCAGTTGATGCAGAAAGGCCTTTGATAAAATTCAACATGCCTTCATGTTTAGAGTCCTAGAGGGAATTGGACTGGAGTGAACATGCCTCAACATAATTAAACCAATATACAGCAAACCCACAACCAACATCATTGTAAATGGAGAAAAATTAGAAGCATTCCCCTTAAATTCAGGAACATGGGAAAGCTTCTCCTTATCTCCACTCCTTTTCAAAATATATTTCTTATATTGCAGCACTTAGACTTGATATATATATATATATATATATATATATATATATCCTTAAAATGATAGGCTTCATTAAATTTTTTAATTCTATCATTGGTAATGAGTTTTTATTTTGTTTGAATTGTGACCAGAGTACATTATTTACCACATTTATGTCTATTAAAAAGTTATGATTTTTTAGTATGTGTCATATGATTCTGGCTAATGTTTTTGCATATCACATTAAGTGTCACTATTTTCAGAGTACAGAATTTTATAAAGCTTGTTAGAGATAATTATTTTCCTTATTACAGATTAGACATGTTTTGATATCAATGTTACACTTAAGTGACTCAGAAAAGTCATCCCCCCTTTGAATATCAATAAGCAAACATAAAATAGAAAAACTAGTTTTCATTTTACTTTGAAGTCATATAACTTCTAAGGTATATCAAACTTGAATTAAATATTTTCTATCAAAATGAATCTAAAGCAATCCCAGAGATTAATCCTATCTAAAATACAAATATATATTCTTACAATCTGGCAATGAAACAATACAGATAATAATCAGATTAACAAATATATAAGATGACCAAAAATACCATCTGAAAATAATTATCTCTTCCTTTATGTCCTCAGATTATAAGTCCTGCATCTTTCTTCTGAACCTGAGACTCTTTCTGAACAGCATCTGGTCAGCTTTAGTGAGTTTATGGTCTTATGTCCAAATCCTACCTCGGATCATGGAGTGACTTTGCAGCCATTTTCTGATCTTAATTACTGGGGTGTTATTCTAGTTTCCCACACCAAAACACTGGATGCCAAACTCATTCTGCCTTCATATTTCCATACAAGCCCACAGGATGCTCTGCTAATTTACCTTTAAAAATACACAGGTTAAAGACTTCCAGATGGGTAGAATGCTTTCATCCTGTTTTAATATAAGATCTCTTCTGAATGATTCCAGTCATCTGCTAACTGGACATTAGGTTTCATCTTCATCTCTATCACCCCTGGCTTGGTCTATTTTCCGCATAGAAATGACAGTGAAACACACTTCAAAATGATTCAGAGCTTGTCACATCACATCAAACTCTAAGTCTCCATTTTACTTCCTATAAAAACAATGGTTTACAATTTTTTCACAGGAATAAATGATCTGGATCTCCATGTGTCTCTCTCATCCACCTTTCTCTGTCATTCCACTCAACCCATGCTACCTTTCTCCTTTTTCCTCTGGTAGGCATCCATATTCCCACTTAAAGATCTTTGCATCAAGTATGCCTTCTGGCTGTACCTGTCATGGTCTAGATGTGCATGTGACTAGTTCCCTGCTTCTTGCTAATGTCATCTTCTCATTGAAGCCTACCCTAACCATTTATCTTGTCCACTTTCTTCCCCAGCATAGTCCTTTCTCCTTTGTCTACTTTGTATTTATCTTAAGTACTTATGTCCACTACACTGTGTACACTTGTTTTATGACTGGAGGATTGAGATCTGAGATAGTCAACAGAATAAAATTCTATTAAGGTAGCTATTTGCACCCATTTTTGTCACTACAGTAATTTAAAAAAGCAATGTATAACAACTTTTTGATAAACATTAATTTTACTAAATAAACCATTTTATTAGCAATAACCTTAAAACATAAGTATTATCATTTATACGTGATGCGAAGGAAGCTGAAATTTGTACAGCCATATAGTTCATAAAAGAATTGGCACTGAGAAACAGGTTTCTCAGCTGGTCTTCCTATGGTCTTTTTTCTTCTACCATATGATTCTTCCTACACTTGCTTTGTATTGTTCTTTTAGTTTTCAAGGTTTAACTAGACTTTATTACAAGGCTAACCCCACCAAGGAGAGACAATATATGTGGTTTCAGTTGTCAGAATGGAGACCTAGAGAGGTCATGATTACAGAAGAGGTGACTGGAATTGTAAGACTTGCTCCAGGGTCAGCTAGCCTGGAATGCAAGAAACATGACCAAGATGTATTGGAAGAAGTGAGCTGGTCTCAGGAAAAAGGGAGGACAACCCCCTCCATTCCTACCTCATGTCTTCTCCAGGTATGACAGTCCTAGCCCTCAACCAGGAAGCAGCAAGGGAGGGAGGAAATGAGCCCAATGGTGACATACGGGGACCTGAGCTGGTCCCACTTCAGCTTAGAGTGGTCCTAGGCCTGCAGCATTGCAAGACACCAGGCAGAAACTGTCAGGCCCTCAGCAGCAGCGGCATCAGGACAGATGTGATATGATAGCACCAGGGATCAAAGACAGCAGGGACATCTAGAGTACACGGTCTGGACGTCCCTTTGCATTGTCCCTGAAGGAGAGAAAGGAGGTAGAAGGATTCTCAGAAGCTGTATCAGCAAGTCTCTTCCATGTTGGGTTATCCAGTCAAATATAAAGGGAAAGGAGAGCTCCTCAGCCCATCCTTACAGATTTCCAGTAAGGCTTCCTTGTGTTAGAGGGATGCAGCATTGACCATGGAAAGACAAATGAAATAACTGAGGGGCATGGGTGTTGGGGACTTGGCTGTCTGAAAAAAAGGACTTGACTCTTCAGTAGTAGGGTTATAATTCAGGTTTGCTACTATATGTGACATTTAACATATTGCTCACCATTTTGTTCATTTCAAATATAAGAAAGAGAAGACAATTCCAAAGTATTTTTCATATTAAATGTTATTCAAATTATATTTTCTAACGAAATCATTCAATGAGTCCTAGGGAGGTTGAATTAAATGGTATAAGATTAGAATATCCACTCATGGGTCAATATTGTCTATAGGACCAATTTGGAGAGAGAAAACAATTCAAAGCTTCTATTCCTGATTTTTATGTATATTTCTACTTTTCCTATAATTTTATGCATGTATGTACTGCATTTTGATTACTCTTCCAATCCACTCTTGTCTCCCTCCCTTTCCTATCAACACCATCATCCCTACAAGTCCCTTTATCAGAATCATGAGTTTTGGACAACAATGTTAGAATACATTTACATTTACTTTTACATTTGTCCTGGCTTTTCTTGCAAGTTTGATGACAAAGATACTATTAGAATATAGGAAGGTACTGTCTTACT
The DNA here is from genome assembly GCA_009823505.1 of Rhizomys pruinosus. Lineage (NCBI taxonomy): Eukaryota > Metazoa > Chordata > Mammalia > Rodentia > Spalacidae > Rhizomys > Rhizomys pruinosus. The sequence continues at coordinate 448,790 of VZQC01004214.1, forward strand.
GAAATACAAGTTTCTTGACTGATAAACTAAGGAATTGCAAAACGGGTTTTGCTTGATATGGAAAGGCACATATTTGTCTAATTGCTCTTGGAAAGTAAAGCATCATTGTTCATATAATGTTATTCAGTATTGTGGAAAGGTATGTTTTTTCTGCTAAGTAAACTCAAGCACCATCTCCCATGCCAAGTCACCTTAGTGCACAGAATTTATGTATTATTTACCTACACATTTCCTTTGTGCTGGGGACTGGGGCTTGTCACCAGTCAGGCTTGGCCTGTGCAGAGCAGTCAGTGAAGTGTAGTTTTGCCACAACTCTCCACTGAGTTTTGTGAGAACTTGATTCAGTGTCACCCAAGAGCCTATGAAACATGAGCAGTAAGAAGGATCACTAGTAATGAAGTCCTGGCAGGCAGCCAATCTCGCAAGAGTGAAGCTCTGTTCCCATTAATGCAGCTCCACTGGGCTGGATACATGTGGAGGATGGATGGCTGCAAGAGGCTGAAACAGCTGCTAGGTGCAAAGCCGAAGCTGGCTGGGTGTGCAGGCAGGGAGGAGAAGTGTGGATACAGGGACATTTGCTAAAGAGCTACTGAACAGTGCACTGGGGCATCTTTATGCTGTGTAGTTGCACAGTGGTAAAACAAAAAAAGCATCAGAGAATCCATTATAGACTATAACTTTCAAGACAAAAAGTGATTTTCTACCAAAATATTAGGAAGATAAAAGAAAAACAATGTCCATTCTTGCATTTCTAAATTGCCTTATTTTGGTACACACTCCTTTCAACAGCAACAGACAGGTATCTAAATATTTTGATGCTTTCCCCCATAAAATTTTCTGCCATCATAAGAGCTTTTCAACAAGTTTTTTTTAGGTTCTGTAAATCAGCATGAGTGTGGAAGTAGCTAAGGAAAGATAGTAAAAAAAATGAAAGAAAAACTATGAACCCAAAATTGACACTGCTTTTCTAACAATTAAGTCCTTTCCTGGTGGGTTTGCATATTTTTGGAGATTAAATTAATTTTCAGTTGCTACTATGTCTTGAAATTTTTGTTTGAAAGACTAAACAATATGTTGGTTAAAAAATAAACTAAAGAAGGTTTTTTAGAGGAAATATGCTAAATTTAAATATTTATTTTTTTATGTAAATATGGTTACTACCAGATTAAAATAGGCTATTCCATCCTTTGTGAATGATCCTGCCCTGACTCAATACTTTAAGCTGCTACTTGACTGTGGATGCTTAAATTATGACACCCCACATATGTGTGCACATAAGAGTAGTAGAAAACAGTCAACGGTCTCTGGTGGCAGGAGTAGAAATTACAAAACTAAGGAGTTGAAAGAGGAGTAATAGTCAGATTATTACAGTATGTCACTACCATGGATAGAGAAAACTTCATTAATGATTTAATGAAGTAATAGTTGTGTAGTGCTACCCCTATAGAGAGATTATAGGCAGAGAGAGAGAGAGAGAGAGAGAGAGAGAGAGAGAGAGAGAACACCGATGAACTCATTTCTAAGCTGAATATGATTTAATTTTCCATATTATTCTCTATAGTCTCCATATTTAACTAGTAATAATTAGGCTGGTTTTTGAGGCCATACATACAGTTCCCCCCACCTATTATATATACTAGACAATTGAGAGTGTCTCCCAAAGGCCCATGTGTTAAAATTTGCTCTCCAGCTTAGAGTTATTGGGGGGCAATAGAAATGTTATAAGGGAGGGGTGACTATTAGGAATGGGTTGAATCATTGAGTGGCCCTGAGGGATTGACTCTTCCTCTTCCTCTCTTTTGCTTTTGACCCATGACATATGGAAGTTTTGCTCTGTCACTTGACCCTATCATAAAATGCTTCCCTTCCACAGACTGATCAAACAGGAAGTGAAACTGTAAAGCTGTGAGTGAAGTACAAGATATTTTTCTTTATAACTTAATTAAGTAAGGTATTAGTTACAGTACTGAAAATTTGCCTAACACTGTATTACCTTTGTGCTTTATTGTCAACTAAATAGTAAGCTACAAATTACTCATTTTCAAGTACTGATTATATTTGAAATAGATGCAGTTACAGTATTTATTTCTTGAATATTGCTTAAGAGTAATGTGCACAAGATACCTTAAAAAATCTAACACTTTATAGTCCTTTATATATTCATGTTTGTCAACACCATTCATTTTTCCTGAGACTTTACCTTCCATTCCATAGGTAGTGTAAAGCTGTAACCTAGCATCCTTCAGCTGATTTTTGTATCATTCTGCAGAGATCTCCTTCACTTTTATTAGGAGGGCTGAGAACAAAGCACTCTTACTTGCATTGTACTTCATACTTGTCACATTTACTTCCGATTCTCTATGCCTTTCTCTGCACTAGATCCTTACAACAAACAGGACTGATTCATCTAAATAGTCACAATAGATCTGTGAGCTAGTAGAGACTCAATAGCTGGAGAAGCCTGAGGAGATGGCTTAGTGGTTAAGACCATGCACTTGTGCTAGTCCAGAGGAGCAGAGTTCGATTCCTAGCATCCTCATCAGATGGCTCACAATTGCTTCTAAGTCTGTCTCCAGGGTGTGATGCCTCTAGCCTATGGGGGTTTGTCTGCGCATACCTATATACAGACCCATACACATGCACATGTTAAAAATAAACAAATCCTTACAAAATGTTGGAGGAAATAACCAGTACAGTTTGTATTATACCATGCAGCTGTGGAATTTATTTGACTTGGGTAATGGCTAATATGCCAAACATCTGAGTGTTACAACTCCCCTAATTTATTCATGGTTGCATTTAACACAACTGGAAACACATGGATGCTAAAAGCACCATTGTGGGGGGCTGGAGAGATTGCCTAGCGGTTAAGAGTGCCCACCGCTCTTACAGAAGACCCAGGTTCGATCCCCAGCACCCACATGGTGGCTAAGAACCGTCTGAAACTCCAATTCCAGGAGAACTCCAGTTCCAGGGGAATCTGATACCCTCTTCTGACCTCCGCGGCGTTGCACGACACGGGTGCACAAACTTGCATGCAGACAGTACATTCATACACATACAGAAATAAATAAAATTAATAATACATTTATGTCTATTAAAAAGTTATGATTTTTTAGTATGTGTCATATGATTCTGGCTAATGTTTTTGCATATCACATTAAGTGTCACTATTTTCAGAGTACAGAATTTTATAAAGCTTGTTAGAGATAATTATTTTCCTTATTACAGATTAGACATGTTTTTGATAAAAAGCCAAAAGGTGTTAACTTAAGTGACTCAGAAAAGGGCTCCATCCCCCCTTTGAATATAAATAAGCAACATAAAAAGAAAAACTAGTTTTCATTTTACGTGAAGTCATAAACTTCTAAGGTATATCAACTTGAATTAAATTTTCTATCAAAAGTGATTAAAAGAATCCCAGAGATTAATCCTAGCAAAAACAAATAGTATTGCTTACAATCTGGCAATGAAACAATACAGATAATAATCAGATTAACAAATATATAAGATGACCAAAAATACCATCTGAAAATAATTATCTCTTCCTTTATGTCCAAGATTATAAGCCTGCATCTTTCTCTCAACCATAGACGCTTTCTGAACAGCATCTAGGTCAGCTTTAGTGAGTTTTAATGGTCTTAGTCCAAATCCTACCTCGGATCATGGAGTGACTTTGCAGCCATTTTCTGATCTTAATTACTGGGGTGTTATTCTAGTTTCCCACACCAAAACACTGGATGCCAAACTCATTCTGCCTTCATATTTCCATACAAGCCCACAGGATGCTCTGCTAATTTACCTTTAAAAATACACAGGTTAAAGACTTCCAGATGGGTAGAATGCTTTCATCCTGTTTTAATATAAGATCTCTTCTGAATGATTCCAGTCATCTGCTAACTGGACATTAGGTTTCATCTTCATCTCTATCACCCCTGGCTTGGTCTATTTTCCGCATAGAAATGACAGTGAAACACACTTCAAAATGATTCAGAGCTTGTCACATCACATCAAACTCTAAGTCTCCATTTTACTTCCTATAAAAACAATGGTTTACAATTTTTTCACAGGAATAAATGATCTGGATCTCCATGTGTCTCTCTCATCCACCTTTCTCTGTCATTCCACTCAACCCATGCTACCTTTCTCCTTTTTCCTCTGGTAGGCATCCATATTCCCACTTAAAGATCTTTGCATCAAGTATGCCTTCTGGCTGTACCTGTCATGGTCTAGATGTGCATGTGACTAGTTCCCTGCTTCTTGCTAATGTCATCTTCTCATTGAAGCCTACCCTAACCATTTATCTTGTCCACTTTCTTCCCCAGCATAGTCCTTTCTCCTTTGTCTACTTTGTATTTATCTTAAGTACTTATGTCCACTACACTGTGTACACTTGTTTTATGACTGGAGGATTGAGATCTGAGATAGTCAACAGAATAAAATTCTATTAAGGTAGCTATTTGCACCCATTTTTGTCACTACAGTAATTTAAAAAAGCAATGTATAACAACTTTTTGATAAACATTAATTTTACTAAATAAACCATTTTATTAGCAATAACCTTAAAACATAAGTATTATCATTTATACGTGATGCGAAGGAAGCTGAAATTTGTACAGCCATATAGTTCATAAAAGAATTGGCACTGAGAAACAGGTTTCTCAGCTGGTCTTCCTATGGTCTTTTTTCTTCTCACCATATGATTCTTCCTACATGCTTTGTATTGTTCTTTTAGTTTTCAATGTTTAACTAGACTTTATTACAAGGCTAACCCCACCAAGGAGAGACAATATATGTGGTTTCAGTTGTCAGAATGGAGACCTAGAGAGGTCATGATTACAGAAGAGGTGACTGGAATTGTAAGACTTGCTCCAGGGTCAGCTAGCCTGGAATGCAAGAAACATGACCAAGATGTATTGGAAGAAGTGAGCTGGTCTCAGGAAAAAGGGAGGACAACCCCCTCCATTCCTACCTCATGTCTTCTCCAGGTATGACAGTCCTAGCCCTCAACCAGGAAGCAGCAAGGGAGGGAGGAAATGAGCCCAATGGTGACATACGGGGACCTGAGCTGGTCCCACTTCAGCTTAGAGTGGTCCTAGGCCTGCAGCATTGCAAGACACAAGGCAGAAACTGTCAGGCCCTCAGCAGCAGCGGCATCAGGACAGATGTGATATGATAGCACCAGGGATCAAAGACAGCAGGGACATCTAGAGTACACGGTCTGGACGTCCCTTTGCATTGTCCCTGAAGGAGAGAAAGGAGGTAGAAGGATTCTCAGAAGCTGTATCAGCAAGTCTCTTCCATGTTGGGTTATCCAGTCAAATATAAAGGGAAAGGAGAGCTCCTCAGCCCATCCTTACAGATTTCCAGTAAGGCTTCCTTGTGTTAGAGGGATGCAGCATTGACCATGGAAAGACAAATGAAATAACTGAGGGGCATGGGTGTTGGGGACTTGGCTGTCTGAAAAAAAGGACTTGACTCTTCAGTAGTAGGGTTATAATTCAGGTTTGCTACTATATGTGACATTTAACATATTGCTCACCATTTTGTTCATTTCAAATATAAGAAAGAGAAGACAATTCCAAAGTATTTTTCATATTAAATGTTATCAAATTATATTTTCTAACGAAATCATTCAATGAGTCCTAGGGAGGTTGAATTAAATGGTATAAGATTAGAATATCCACTCATGGGTCAATATTGTCTATAGGACCAATTTGGAGAGAGAAAACAATTCAAAGCTTCTATTCCTGATTTTTATGTATATTCTACTTTCCTAATTTATGCATGTATGTACTGCATTTTGATTACTCTTCCAATCCACTCTTGTCTCCCTCCCTTTCCTATCAACACCATCATCCCTACAAGTCCCTTTATCAGAATCATGAGTTTTGGACAACAATGTTAGAATACATTTACATTTACTTTTACATTTGTCCTGGCTTTTCTTGCAAGTTTGATGACAAAGATACTATTAGAATATAGGAAGGTACTGTCTTACTGAAATACAAGTTTCTTGACTGATAAACTAAGGAATTGCAAAACGGGTTTTGCTTGATATGGAAAGGCACATATTTGTCTAATTGCTCTTGGAAAGTAAAGCATCATTGTTCATATAATGTTATTCAGTATTGTGGAAAGGTATGTTTTTTCTGCTAAGTAAACTCAAGCACCATCTCCCATGCCAAGTCACCTTAGTGCACAGAATTTATGTATTATTTACCTACACATTTCCTTTGTGCTGGGGACTGGGGCTTGTCACCAGTCAGGCTTGGCCTGTGCAGAGCAGTCAGTGAAGTGTAGTTTTGCCACAACTCTCCACTGAGTTTTGTGAGAACTTGATTCAGTGTCACCCAAGAGCCTATGAAACATGAGCAGTAAGAAGGATCACTAGTAATGAAGTCCTGGCAGGCAGCCAATCTCGCAAGAGTGAAGCTCTGTTCCCATTAATGCAGCTCCACTGGGCTGGATACATGTGGAGGATGGATGGCTGCAAGAGGCTGAAACAGCTGCTAGGTGCAAAGCCGAAGCTGGCTGGGTGTGCAGGCAGGGAGGAGAAGTGTGGATACAGGGACATTTGCTAAAGAGCTACTGAACAGTGCACTGGGGCATCTTTATGCTGTGTAGTTGCACAGTGGTAAAACAAAAAAAGCACAAGAATCCATTATAGACTAAACTTTTCAAGACAAAAGGATTTCGATTATTCTACCAAAATATTAGGAAGATAAAAGAAAAACAATGTCCATTCTTGCATTTCTAAATTGCCTTATTTTGGTACACACTCCTTTCAACAGCAACAGACAGGTATCTAAATATTTTGATGCTTTCCCCCATAAAATTTTCTGCCATCATAAGAGCTTTTCAACAAGTTTTTTTTAGGTTCTGTAAATCAGCATGAGTGTGGAAGTAGCTAAGGAAATAGTAAAAAAAAGGAAAGAAAAACTATGAACCCAAAATTGACACTGCTTTTCTAACAATTAAGTCCTTTCCTGGTGGGTTTGCATATTTTTGGAGATTAAATTAATTTTCAGTTGCTACTATGTCTTGAAATTTTTGTTTGAAAGACTAAACAATATGTTGGTTAAAAAATAAACTAAAGAATTTTTTAGAGGAAATAGCTAAATTTAAATATTTATTTTTTTATGTAAATATGGTTACTACCAGATTAAAATAGGCTATTCCATCCTTTGTGAATGATCCTGCCCTGACTCAATACTTTAAGCTGCTACTTGACTGTGGATGCTTAAATTATGACACCCCACATATGTGTGCACATAAGAGTAGTAGAAAACAGTCAACGGTCTCTGGTGGCAGGAGTAGAAATTACAAAACTAAGGAGTTGAAAGAGGAGTAATAGTCAGATTATTACAGTATGTCACTACCATGGATAGAGAAAACTTCATTAATGATTTAATGAAGTAATAGTTGTGTAGTGCTACCCCATAGAGAGATTATAGGCAGAGAGAGAGGAGAGAGAGAGAGAGAAGAGAGAGAGAGAGAAAACCGATGAACTCATTTCTAAGCTGAATCATGATTTAATTTTTCCATATTATTCTCTATAGTCTCCATATTTAACTAGTAATAATTAGGCTGGTTTTTGAGGCCATACATACAGTTCCCCCCACCTATTATATATACTAGACAATTGAGAGTGTCTCCCAAAGGCCCATGTGTTAAAATTTGCTCTCCAGCTTAGAGTTATTGGGGGGCAATAGAAATGTTATAAGGGAGGGGTGACTATTAGGAATGGGTTGAATCATTGAGTGGCCCTGAGGGATTGACTCTTCCTCTTCCTCTCTTTTGCTTTTGACCCATGACATATGGAAGTTTTGCTCTGTCACTTGACCCTATCATAAAATGCTTCCCTTCCACAGACTGATCAAACAGGAAGTGAAACTGTAAAGCTGTGAGTGAAGTACAAGATATTTTTCTTTATAACTTAATTAAGTAAGGTATTAGTTACAGTACTGAAAATTTGCCTAACACTGTATTACCTTTGTGCTTTATTGTCAACTAAATAGTAAGCTACAAATTACTCATTTTCAAGTACTGATTATATTTGAAATAGATGCAGTTACAGTATTTATTTCTTGAATATTGCTTAAGAGTAATGTGCACAAGATACCTTAAAAAATCTAACACTTTATAGTCCTTTATATATTCATGTTTGTCAACACCATTCATTTTTCCTGAGACTTTACCTTCCATTCCATAGGTAGTGTAAAGCTGTAACCTAGCATCCTTCAGCTGATTTTTGTATCATTCTGCAGAGATCTCCTTCACTTTTATTAGGAGGGCTGAGAACAAAGCACTCTTACTTGCATTGTACTTCATACTTGTCACATTTACTTCCGATTCTCTATGCCTTTCTCTGCACTAGATCCTTACAACAAACAGGACTGATTCATCTAAATAGTCACAATAGATCTGTGAGCTAGTAGAGACTCAATAGCTGGAGAAGCCTGAGGAGATGGTTTAGTGGTTAAGACCATGCACTTGTGCTAGTCCAGAGGAGCAGAGTTTCGTTCCTAGCATCCCTCAGCAGATGGCTCACAATTGCTTCTAAGTCTGTCTCCAGGGTGTGATGCCTCTAGCCTATGGGGGTTTGTCTGCGCATACCTATATACAGACCCATACACATGCACATGTTAAAAATAACAAACCTTACAAAATGTTGGAGGAAATACAGAACAGTTTGTATTATACCATGCAGCTGTGGAATTTATTTGACTTGGGTAATGGCTAATATGCCAAACATCTGAGTGTTACAACTCCCCTAATTTATTCATGGTTGCATTTAACACAACTGGAAACACATGGATGCTAAAAGCCATTGTGGGGGGCTGGAGAGATTGCCTAGCGGTTAAGAGTGCCCACCGCTCTTACAGAAGACCAGGTCGATCCCCAGCACCCACATGGGGGCTAAGAACCGTCGAAACTCCAAGTTCCAGGGAACNTCCAGTTCCAGGGGAATCTGATACCCTCTTCTGACCTCCGCGGCGTTGCACGACACGGGTGCACAAACTTGCATGCAGACAGTACATTCATACACATACAGAAATAAATAAAATTAATAATAAAAAAATTTAAAGAGCACCATTATGTATTGTGGTAGAAAACTCGGTGCAGTAGCCTATGTCCAGTTTTCCAACACTTTGGAGACAGAGGATCAGAAGTTTGAGATCCTTTAACCTGTCTCAAAAAAAACAAACAATAAAACAAATAATGCACACATGCTGGTATGATTTCTGATATCAGACAAATAGTTGAGTTCATTACAGTCATCATAAACTAAGGGAGTGTGTATAAATTCCTCAGCCTCTCTGTAAGCTTTAGTTTCCACCTCTATTAAATGGATGATTATTTTTCCTACATGGTTGCTGTGAAGAGAAGGAAACAGTGATCTTGTAATAGCTTCTAAATCACATCATGAAATACCAACCTTCATAATCATTTTATCTTTGTTCATGCTCAGTGCTAAGTATAACACCAAGTAAAACATATTAAAACTTTCTGGTCATGACACTCACCTTGGTGCTAATAGGGAGTGTTACATCCCATAATGAACTATTTGGCCTTCCTATCCTTACACCTCTTACTGGATATTACACAGGCTACCACATTTCCATAGTATCATTGATTTTTGGCCTTCGAAATGCTAATGAAAATGGGGAATTAGGTATAAAGTAATTTAATTTTCTAACTAAACAGAAGTAGGGAACAATGAGGTTCTTTAGTTCCTAATAATAAAGATCAGTCCTTAGATAGAAATATGTTAAATGATTAGAAGGCATTGACCAGGAAATGCACATGCATGCCAGGGTTTCTATGTATTTGCCTGGCCAAAAGAATCATGATTCTGTCTTTTCGTGCTTGATGGGAATTCATGTCGGCCTCTAGGAGATGCTTGTTGTTTATCTCTGCATATCCATTGTCTGCAAAAGACCCATCTACAGAATGATAACTTACATTTACAACTTCTTCCACACAGTAGTGAATCTTCAAAGAGGCTTACTGCCACTGTCATCCCCCGTCCTGTTTAATAAAAGGGAACAGTGGAAATGGTTCAGAAATCACATTTGTTCTTCAATTCAGAAGAGAAAACTGCACATTTCTAGAAAGCAGATGCCTTGATTGGAGGAAGTAATTGCACAGGACTCCCGTAACAACTAGTCAGAAGCCGTTACTATGCAAAGTGTGCAAATATTTATCAGTTAACATCCTTAACATTTATTTGACTTGCAGTACTTGGAAAGGAGATAGCAGAGCAGATACTTCCAAATAGTGCAACCAAATCTCATAGTGGAACAGATTTCTCCACTGACTAGATCAGGATGCAGTCACGACTTGATCATAAGCAGAGCAGATCTCACATCCTTTCTCCAGACGTGGTTCTTCACGTTTCCATATCTTTTAACTGCAGAGAAACAGAGTTGAAACTGAAAAGGAAGTGGAAAATGGAAAAGCGGATTACATGGGTCATGGACAGAGGAATGCAAAGTGCAAGATTCTTAAGGAGTGATTATAATCTCCTTGGAAGGCACCTCCATGCTGGGTAGCTCTGCACAGTGTAGTCTCCATGTGGCAGGAAGAGGAGGCACAAGTCCAGCATTTCTTTTCAAGCTTCCATACCAGGCTCAATAAACCTGCTAACAAATAAAACAGCTTTTATTTTATTATAAATGTTCTATAATCAGAAATGAAAAGATCACAAAAAGCCAGATGTGTTGATAAAAATAATTTGGTTATTAGGTCTGGGGGAAGGAGAAGTTTGAGGGAGACCCCTTAGGAGATATCTTTTTAAAAATAGCATTTGAATTGTGAAAAATTACTATGAGAAATCCCTGCAGGTGGCCTGTGCAAAGATCCTGGGGCTGCAAATTGGTTACTTTGTGTTTTGCGTATAGTGGGAAAAATCACACATATTAATAAGAGGTTTAAATCTACCCTTCTCATGGTCTTATGCCTTAATAACCTGCCAACTAAGAAATTATATAACAAAATATATACTTGAAATACTAGGCTTAAAGTTATTGTATTTGTGATGGTTAGGGATAATTCCTGTACAAATTTCACTTCTTTTATTCCTGAGAGATGCCTTTCAAGTTATTAAAATCTTTCTAGTCTGTTTTAAAAATCATGGCCTTGGATCCCTATTCTCTTTTCAACTTTATTTTCTGTCTCAACCTAGACCCCTCCATCCAGTAAAGAGACCAGAGATGGGTGAGAGAAAAGGCCAAGTGGCTCCTAATCACTCACTGTTATTTTTGTGTGTTTTGAATCTCAGCGCTTTTCTGGCAGCAATGCTGTCTGGCAGCCTCTGGGTGGCAGGCACTGTCTTGCAGGCTCCTGCACATTATATGCACTATTTTTTTTTTTTTTTTGAGGCATTGCATATATTTCCATTGTCCTGGCTTCTGATCCGGAATTGTGATATTTATTCGGCTCCTGTTTGCCATTTACCCGGGTCATGTAGCTGCCAAAGTGTCGGCGTGAAGCTCCTAGAAAGCCACCCAGCCATCACTCTACATGATTTAATTTTTTCCCTACTAAGAAAGGATGAGGAAGGAAGGAAAGTTCACTGCCTAGATAGATACTCCACTAAGAAAGAGATATCCAAATTCCCTTTACAGCAGATACATCCGCATTATCGTGGCTGCCATCATTTATAAGGGGAGCTTCCGATTATCCCCCAGCAAGCAGGGAGAAATGAAGCCCTGTGGGACTTTCCTTATATTTCTTGTACCTACTTTGTAGAGGGAAGATGAAGTGACTGTGTATCTGGTGGCTCTAAGACCAACCAAATCAACAGGTCAAGGTGAATTTAGCAGTAATCTTTCTTCTTAAATAACAGATGTACTCTAGGGTAGCTGTTAAATAAACTTTACTTATAGGAACATAGTCCAATACGGCTGTGTGGTGTGTCCTCACTGGTGATATTCTCCGGGGATCCTTGTTGTAAATTCTCCCACCACACTAGTTGTCTATCTTTTTAATTATGGTTATTCTAGAGTGCTTAAAGTGGTATTATAGATGATTTTAATTTGCTTTTTGCTATTGATTTCTGACACTGAGCTCTTTACATGTGCTTAAAAGCCATTCACATATCTTCTCTGTTAAAATGTATATTCTATTGATTCACTCACTTTGAATTGTGTTTTCTTATTAAATTGTAAGAGTTCTCTAAATATTTTGGATACAAGCCTTTAATGAAATCTGTGATTCACAAATGTTTTCTGCAGTCTGTGGTTTATCTTTCATTTTCGTCTGAATTTTTAATTCTATTCCACTCATCAATGCATTTTCCATTATGCCAATACCAGAGTGTGATGGTTATCAGAGATGTACAGTAGGCTTTTCTGGAACTCTTTTACAAAATTAGTTTAAATATTGTGGGGTTTTCTTACTTTAATTTTAAATAGTAGGAGAAAGTGGTCAAATTTTGCAAAATCATCTGTTAAGATAGGAATTATATCAAGCTTCTAGATTAAATTTGTCAGTAGTTGCTTTTTGCATTTACCAAAACCAGTAGTGGTCTTCGGGTGTAGATATATGTTGCAGAAAGCTTGGAAATTGTAACTAAGCTAAATCATATAATCCCAAACAAAAATGCTATTGAGAGCCCACTACCTATGTGGTTCACTGAGGTGATGAATAATACTAAATGGGCAAAAAATTCCCCAAAATAAAAAGTATGTCACACATTACTCATATGCAACATTTTGACAAATAATTATTTATGACTATTTCATCTATAATTTTTACATAAGGGTTTACTATAATTTATATAGTTCTTACAGCTTTATAATGAAGTAATAATTTAAGGCACATTTAATTCACCTGGTTTTGCTAAGTAGGGTCAAAATTCTATAAAGTTGTATGGAAATATTAAATGAGGTAAAATCTGGCATATATAGAAAAATAGCAAAAAAGCTCAATACATGTTAGCTTTTGTTTCCTTTCCCTTGTCATCTATATTCAGGCCTTACTGAAAGTAAAATTATGTTTGACATTCAATAAAGGTGTCTTTTGTAAACTTTTGTATAGTATGAAGTCAAAATTAAGATTAAAAAGTACCAATAGCAAATTCACGGTGCACATCCCACAAGAAGGACAAGAAAATGAGCCTGCAATTAGATAAAACTGCATCTTTTCAAAGACTTGCATTATTAAATATTCAAGATTATGTGCATTAGTGAGGACATAAACTCATAGGCATACCTTTTTCAGGGCTTCTGACAGTAACCATTAGAGGAACATTAAATGAAACTTTGAAAAGGGAAGACAATTCAAGAAATGGGCCAATTTGAACAACTCAAAGGCACTACTTTAATGGCACATTTATGGAACAAAAGACAAAAGAGATTCAGAAAGAAAGAAATCATTTAGACATGGAGTGGCCACTGTCCATTGATTGAGAGTTCACTCTGTAAATCATCTTGACAGCTGAAAAGAAGAATATAGTTTTCTCAGAAGGTAGTTTTCAAATTTTTATTACAAAGTATATATACAAAGAAAAGGATATCAAAGCTGACTTAAAATTACTGAAAAATTTAGATGTAAAAGATACACCAAAATGTGGAACTCAAATCAGGTAAAGAACATTTCAAAATTGGCTGCAGAACAGATAGGGGAACATTTCATGGCACAGCCATTTCCTTGTCTCTTCAGAGCCATTTCTCTGCTAGTAATATGTTATACTTACATAAAGTTTAAAGACAATCTTGTTTTTTTTTTTTTTCTTTTGCAGACATATCTATTTATGGACACTTCCATTGTGTCTTAACAGAGATACTTTTCACTTGTATTGCTTACGTCAAAAGCACATGATTCCATTGGGATCTAATGTAATATAACATGACATCACTATCCTCTTTTCTTCATTCTTTAAATCCTAAAGAAGCAAACATTCTTTACCAATTTATTGTATATCTTATGAAATACATCTCATGATTTGTGATCAAACAGCATTAGCATGAATGTTACAGGCTTCTTTAATTTTGAAGTGTATTGAGATCCCACCTCAGGAGTTCCTGCTTCATATTGCACATAGAGAAACCTGGAGAAATATGGAGCTGTCTCCATTATTTGAATGAAAGGCCAAGTTTTATCTGAGTTATAGGAATATCAATAAGTGTGGCTTAATGATTAGATACTTGAGTGTGGGATAAGATATATCTAGACATGAAGCTACAATGATGAATATTTTTCTTTATAATTTAGGAAAAATATAAATGATATAATACTAACGAATCATGTGAAGATTAGTGGAGATTATTTCTTGTGAAGTTTTAGCCAGAAACATTCATTGGGGAGAAATTAAGTGGAAGGAAGAATCAGTCACAGCAGCTATTATACATGTAGTAGTCATCATGCCATAAGGGGTTCCAGTCATAGCAATTTGTTGTCACACATTGCCTTGGGTTATCAAAAATGAAGAATTTAATTTTGCTTTTATTCAGAAACCTTGTACCAAGTCCAATAAATGTTAATCTTTATGTACATGAACTGAATAATAAAATTAAGTCATAATGCAACTAGTTTAAACATGTACTTAACCTATAATGAATACATCACATATGCTTATCTACAAAAAGTACTCTAAGGAAGGAACATTAATATAAATCTAGTTGTAATTGGCTAATATATTTCCAACTGGCTTGATTTGACATATTTAAATCACTTTTAGAGCTATGTGGCTATTAATAATTAATGATAAAGGTGAGCTCACTCATCTCTTTTTTAAATTTTTTTATTAATTTTATTTATTTATGTACGTGTATGAATGTACTGCCTGCATGCAAGTTTGTGCACCCGTGTCGTGCAATGCCGCGGAGGTCAGAAGAGGGTGTTGGATTCCCCTGGAACTGGAGTTCTCCTGGAATTGGAGTTTCAGATGGTTCTTGGCTGCCATGTTGGTGCTGGGGATCGAACCCAGGTCCTCTGTAAGAGTGGTTGGTGCTCTTAACCACTAGGATATCTCCCCAGCCCACCAATCATCTCTTTATCTCATGCCTAGTATATATCTTTGCTGTTATAAATATGCTTCTCTTTGCTAGAAGTATGTATGTAGTCTACTGTAGATTCAATGCCATGAAGATTCCCAAGTGTAGGGAGCAGGTGTCTAATCTCTTTTAGGTCTCGTCTGCATAAAAAAGAGGGTTTTATTTGTGTTTTGATCCCTAGATATTAATCATTGTTGGAAGTTGGCAGAGGGGTTCGTGAATTGACTAGCTAAATTTATATGAAAAGGCAATTTGTGCAGTGGAGAGTGAACTCTGTAACATGAAAGATAGCAGAAGAATTCTTACCCTCCTAAGAAAGTTAGCTACCACAGCATATAATCAACTCATTATTCATAGGTGGTAAGTGAGAGCCTGAGATTAAAATTCAGTCCTCCCAGTTAACATGAAAAAGCGTATTTGTCTCTCTATCACTACAAAACTCTCTCTGCTCAGTGTGCTATGTTGTTATTCTATCTTCATGCACAACCTTTGCCTATGTAGTAGGTATTGAACACCGAGTCACGGAATCCATTCTGACTCCCAAAACCTTGCATAGGCACAGATTCTTCATTTGCTTGGTGTATTAGTCACTTTTCTGTTGCTGTGATAAAACACCATGACCAAAGGAACTTATAAAAGGAAGAGTTTATTTGAGTTTATGATTGACGGTTCCAGGGAATTAGAGTCCATTGTGGTGGGAGGCATGGCGGCTGGAGCTGGAGCAGCAAGCCAAGGATCACATCTCGCAATGAGTACAGGAAGCAGAGAGAGTGACTGGAGACAGCAAGGCTTGTGCAACTCACTAAGCCTGCCCCCAGTGACATACTTCCTCTAGCATGGCCACACCTTCTAAGACCTCCAAGAACAGTGCCACCAACTGGAGACGAAATGTCTGAATACTTAAAGCCTATGGGGGACACTCATTCAAACCACCACACTTGGTGACTGGCAAAACTTCAGTTAGTCTGGCAAAGAATTTACTGAATCATTATCAAGTGTACAGTGAACTGATATACTTTATTAAGTACACTATATTTTAATCATTCATAAAATGGCCTGATTGTTCTTTATTTTTCATTTGTAAAAGTTTTTAACTTACAACATGCTCAGCAACTCCTCTCCTTTGTAGCATCTCCCTCAAACCTATAACATGCTGGCTTCTTTTTCTCTACTTTCTGGAAACACATAAACAACATGACTTAATCATGATTTGCTTAGCAATAGTTGTCATAAATAGATGTTATTTTATATGATGCTTTAGTGATCAAGAACATGCCCTAATGTATACAAATGGTAAAACGTACTTAAATGGCTTATAAAGCTCAAGCTTCATAATCCCGAGAAGTCTAGAAATGTGTGTGGTTTTTTTTCCTCATCATTTATTAATGCCTAAATCAGTCAGCTAATCAACTTTCTTCTTCTAATTTCCTTTGGCTGCTTGGTTTTGAAATGAACCCACAGATTTGTTGCGGTATATCTCTTAAAGTAGGACAACAAATTAACACATAGTACTCTATTATACTAACCCCATGACCAATTAAATATATAAAATGTACTTTGTTTAATTTTTTGATATGTTAGTGGTAACAATTTATTAAGCTATTTGTAAGCTAGGATTTAGTTTTAATGTAATTACCCAGGCTTCCCTTCTGTGTCTCACAGGACATTCTTTACTATTATTACTGAGTAAATTACTGAATAATCATTTGTTTTGTTTTATGGATCTGTATTTTATTTTATAGACCAATAGAAGCATCATTCTTTTACCAATTGCAAGCCTACCTTCAAACGAATTTATACTATTTTACAAGGAGATAAGAATTTATGATTTTTCATTATTCAGAAGCCTCAGTTTTAAAAAAGAATTCAAAAATTAATTTTATCATAAGCCCAAATAGATGAAGTAATGGTGAAGAAAACTGAAGAGCAAATATGAAATTTAATAATGGCCCTCCAACAGCTTGCCTTTCAAATTGTTAGGAATTCATTAAACAATGCTTGAGCAGCACTGACAATTAAATTACTCTCATATGAGTAGCCATATTATGAATATTGCATACAACACAGCTCACATTTCTAAAGGGATGTAGACAACAAATTGAATTTCAGATAATTAACATGAGGTTTGAATTCAGTCTCCAGACATCTCCTGCTCTTTTTCCGGGCAGAAATAATTGGGATATAACTGTTTAAAGAGTCTTACCATTAAAATACTTAAGAAAGAAGAGGATAGAGTTTCTGGATATATTGAAGGAAGTTTACAACAATGTCTATTAATAAAGAGGAGGAATATTGACTAACCTTATAAAGTTGTAAATACTGTTATTGCAAATTAAGAATGTTAAAACTAACAATCTATAAAGTGCTACTCTTTATTTCCCCTAGATGTTTAAGCAATTGTAGTAAGTCATGCCATATGTGCTGAAACTGAGATTGAAGCCTAAAGATTTAGGAATTATAACAATGGCTCTATTGATTCTTTTCCACTTGAAAACACAAGTAGAAGAACCATCGATGATTTTAACCTTTAATTTTTACTGAAAACCTTTTTATTATTTTAAGGAAAACAATAAACTTTGAATTTTTTTAGAAAATATTTTTAATTTCTTCATATAATCTATAAAACCTCAGCTCTAATGATTATTAAGGTTAACCATTTTAGGGTTTCATTTTTAATAGGAAAAATATATTGTACATATGCAAAATTAGGATCTGGGATACCTTGATTATAAAAATTAATTATTAAACATAATTATATTTGGATTTAAAAACATTTACTTCATTTTAATTCAAGTCAACTGCTACTTCCAAATAACTACCTTGTTCCAATAACAGTTCTACCTAGGAAACATTCTTTTGTGTACACAAAACACTAAGTCTACATTTGATTTCAAAGTAGAGTTTCAAAGACGACAAATATATGTGATAAATTTACAATGATACTTTATACTTTAGTTATACCTTTTCACTTATTATGGTGATTTTTCTAAGGCTGAAGCTTTATAACTGTATTCACATAATGAAATATTTCAACATTCCTCTTTTATAGCTATTCTGTGTATTATTGAACATGGGTGTACTTTCAGTCTATTTTCCCCCTGTTCTACTTCTAAGACAGCTTATTTCTAAGTGGGATAATCAGTTTTGAGTGGCTTAAGAAATACCTAGATTAGCTTTACGTTCTCTGCAGATTAGCCAGTTGTGCATTTCTGTGTTAATCACCATCTGTTACATAGGAAGCTTCTCTGGTGAGTGTTGAGAGGTGTATTAACTATAACTAGTAGAAAACTATTATTATGTTTTCCCCTACGTCCCTTGACATGTCTAGTCCCAAGTTCCTAAACCTGAAATCAATATCAAGAATGAGTTAGAACTTAAATTCAATCAAAGAAATGGTGGATGAGCACGAGGAAGCAGTGTTTTCCAGACAGTTGGTGGGTTATTCATATGAACTCATAGCAATGGTGACAGCATGCACAATTCTCTTGAAACAGAACTTTTTTTCTGTTTCTCAGAATAAAAATGTTCCACCATGGAAAGAAGGAAGTTGGTAAGAAGCTCCAATCCCACCTAAGGAAATTGTGGCACCAGATGATGGTTGGGAGGGGCAGAGACAGGCTCTTTCAAGCCTGGGCCTCTTGGTAGTTTAACCAGGCTCTAGTGGATGGACCCATAGTAAAGGAAATTTGAAGATGCAAATAACACTCTAAAGGATATATATGATGGTGTATATATAAAATAGAGTATATTAAATTGATCAGGGATGATAAGGGAAGTTTGGATAAGAGAGGGGAGCTAAAATACCTTATAATTTTATTGTATGAAAGTCAAAAAATTTCAATAAAAAATTAAAAGTTGGACTTTGTGCCACAGTCCTATAATCCCAGAACTTTTAAGGCAGAGACAGTGGATCTCTGTGAGTTCAATGCCAGCCTGGTTTTCATAGCTAGTTCTAGGCCAGCTGAGCCTACAGTGAGACCCTGTTTCAATAAATAAAAATAAAACAAAACAAAAGAAAAAGCAAACTGGTGCTGGGAGATTGCTTAGCAGTTAAGAGCACTGGCTTGTTCTTGGAGAGGACCCAGGTTTGAATACTAGCACCAATATGCAGCTAAGAGCTATTTGTAACTCTAGTTTCAGGGGATCTGACACCCTCCTCTGGCTTCCACAGACATTGCACCACACAGATGTATTACTTACATTAAAGAAATAAAATGTTCATGTTGAAGAATGTGCCTTTCAGTCCTATTCCCTCTAGGACTTTAAAAATGAAGGGATGCTGAATCTTGTCAAAAGTTTTTTCTGCATCAATTGAGATGATCATATGGTTTTTGTCTTTAAGTCCCTTTATATGTTTTATGATATTTATTGATTTACAAATGTTGAACCATCCTTGCATCTCAGGTATGAATCCCACTTAATGATGATGGATAATCTGAAAGGAACATTCCTCAACATGATCAAAGCCATATCGCAAACCACTGCCAACATGATCCTAAATGGAGAAAAATTGGAACCATTTCCCTTAAAGGCAGGAACTCCTTTATCTGCCCCTTATCGCCACTCCTCTTCAACATAGTGCTTGAAACACTTGCTAGGGAAATAAGACAAGAGAAGGAAATTAAAGGAGTACTAATCGGAAAAGAAGCTAAGGTATCCCTTTTTGCAGATGATATGATAGTGTACCTAAATGATGCTAAAAATTCCACCAGAAAACTTCTAGAAATGATTAAGAGTTTTAGTAAATTGTTGGGCTACAAAATTAACCTAGAAAAATCAGTAGCCTTTCTTTACACCAACAACAAACAAGTGGAGAAGTAATATAAGAAGACCTTCCCACTCGCAATAGCCTCAAAAATAATAAGATACCTGGGAACAAACCTAACCAAAGATACCAAAGACCTCTACAACAAAAATTTTAAACCCCCGAAGAAGGAAATTGAAAATGACATCAAAAGATGAAAAGACCTCCCATGCTCATGGATTGGGAAAATTAATATAGTAAAAGTGTCCATTTTACCCAGATTGATATACATATTCAATGCAATACAAATCAAAATCCCTATGAGCTTCTTCACAGACTTGGAAAAAAAAAAACAAAACCTTAAATTCATATGGAAGATCAAAAGACCCCGAATAGCTAAAGCAACCCAGAGTGAAAAATGCAATACAGGGGAGATTGCCCTACCAGACTTCAAACAATATTACAGGGCCATAGTCATAAAGACAGCCTGGTACTGGCACAAAAACAGACCTGTTGACCAATGGAACAAAACTGAAGATCCAAACTTGAGCTCATACAATTTCAGCCACCTCATATTTGACAAAGGGGCAAAAAATGTTCAATGGAGGAAGGATAGCATCTTCAGCAAATAGTGCTGGCAAAATTGGATCATCATTTGTAGAAGAACAAAATTAAACCCCTACCTCTCACCCTGTTCAAAAATAAACTCCAAGTGGATCAAAGATCTCAACGTGAAGCCTGAAACCCTGAAGGTGATAGAAGAAAAAGTTGGCAACAACCTACAAGATCTAGGCATAGGAAAAGACTTTCTAAATCAGACAGCAGCTGCACAAGAAATAAGGTCACCAGTTAACAAATGGGACCTCATCAAACACAAAAGCTCCTGTACAATGAAAGAAACAACCAAGGAAGTGAAGAGAAACCCACAGAGTGGGAGGAAATTTTTACCAGTGATACATCTGACAGAGCATTAACGTCAAGAATATATAAACTACTCAAAAAACAAAGAAGACAGCAAATGACCTACTTAAAAGATGGAGTAAGGAGCTGAATAGAGACTTCACCAATGAGGAAGTAAAGATGCCTGAGAAACATCTTAAAAAGTGTTTAACATCATTAATAATTAAGGAAATGCAAATTAAAACCACTGTCAAATATCATCTCACTCTGATATGACTAGCTAAGATCAAGAAAACAAAAGACGACAGATGCTGGAGAGGTTGTGGGAAAGGAGAACACTCATCCACTGCTGGTGGGAATGTACACTTGTACAACCACCATGGAAAGCAGTGAGTAGAACACTTAAAAGACTCAAAATGTGCCTACCACCTGACCCAGTTATGCCACTCCTGGGTATATGCCCAAAAGACTCATCCTACACAAAGATACATGCACATCCATGTTTATTGCAGCTCTCTTCACAATAGGGAAGAGCTGGAACCAACCCAATGTTCTTCAACAGATGAGTGGATGACAAAATTGTGGTATATCTACGCAATGAAGTACTATTCAGCGGTAAAGAAAGATGACATTATGAACTTTGCAGGTAAATGGATGGAGCTCAAAGCCGTTATGCTAAGTGAAGAACACAGTCCCAGAAAAACAAAAGGCAAACTGTTTCCCTCATTTGCAGATGCTAACACCAAATCCCCCCAGATGAAAGGTAAGCTGAACAACAGTATTGTTATATATTTCTGTTTATCTGAAAGCAACTATGTTGTTATAATATAAATCTTTCAAGGGGCTCTAGAATCCGCCCACCACTTATTTTCAAACTCTGTAATTACTGTACATGGGTGGAGAGTATGTATCCATATTTTAAAGTAATAAATTAATGGAGGAAAATGTGGATTTCTTTTTTTTAATATTTATTTATTTATTTATTTATTTATTTATTTTAATGTGTATGAATATACTGTTTGCATGCAGGTTTGTGCACTCATGACATGCAATGCTGTGGAGAAGAGGGCATCAGATTCCCCTGGAACTGGAGTCAAAGATGGTTCTTGGCTGCCATGTGGGAGCTGGGGATCGAACCTGAGTCCTCTGCAAGAGCAATCGGCGCTCTTAACCACTAGGCCATCTCTCCAGCTCCGAAAATGTGAATTTCTAAGCATAAAAAAAGACTGAGAGAAAGATGCAGGACAGTTATGGCAGAGTGCATGATCTAGGGTGGGGTAAGGGGAACAAAAATAGAATATGCCTAAACTGAATTGAAAAATGATGTCTAAAATACACAAAACATCAATAAAATCACACACAAAACTAAAAAGTTAAAAAGAGTGTATTAAAGCAATTCAATAAAAATTAAATCAAAAGATAAAAATCAAAAAGAAGTGTCTAGATTTGTGAATTACACCTATGGATATATTGCTGAAAGTGTTTTCAGAGACAACCAGACAGGAGAGTTCTGACCTAACAGATTAATTCCTTGAAGGATTCATGTCTTATCCCTTCTCTCTGCTTCTACTTTGCCAATATGTGAATTGATGTGCTCTACCACACCTCACCCTATGATGTATTGACACCCCCAAATGTGTGGTCACAATAAAATGGAACCAATACACTAGGGTTATTTGTATTTCCTTTTTTTCTGCCTTATAGATTGGATACATTAGGAGTCATTAGTTTCTACATATTCTATATAAAATCAATTGAAAGAAATATAAGACACATTAAGAGAATTATTCATTTGTGTAATAGACATTGTTATTTTTTCATTAAGACTTTCTCAAGTGCTCCTGATTTTACACTAGTTATCTTCATATGACTAATACCATTGCTAAACTTCAATTACATTAGAATGCCACCAACAATGGGTTTCTTCTTATTGTTAATTTGAAAATAAGGTGTAAAAATTCTGCAATGCATGACTGAAATTGGGTTAGGCATGAAAATGATCCTATGCTATTGAGCTAATTGAAATTTTATAGGAAAGAAAAGTTACATGATAATTTTCCTATGCTTGACAAAATAAAATTCAAAGTCTCTAATAAAATAGGCTTTTGTAAAAAAAATTAAATGTGACAATACTTCAAGAAATAAAAATATCTTCTTTTAAAAACTGTGCTATGCTTGTCTGTAAATATCAGGATCTATGGTTATGTTATTTGTCTGGAGCTATGACAGAGCTAGGGTTTTCTCTAGGATCTGCAGCTTCTCCAGCCATGTGTATTTGGCTAAAATTACAGTGTCACCCACAAGTTCACTCCCATTCTTGGCCTTTAAATCCAAGTAGGTAGCTGTGGATTATCTCCCAGATGAAGGATGAAGGTTGCACCACAGCACCAATAGGCGTGGCTTGCTGTGCCCTTTGTTATGGTCATTAGCCTTTAGGGCTGGGTTGGACCATTCATTGACTGATCTTGTCCCTTAATGGTTTTAGTATTATCACCTAGGTTTATAAGAGTTTAACTTCAGTTGGAAGGATTCAAGGTCAATCCCTGCTCTATTGCTCCAAGACTTATGCCCAAAGTATGTCCTGACTTCAGCAATAGGGATTTCTCTATCAATTCTGGGAGATAACCAAGAGCTTTGACAATATCCTGTGTTGTTTTGGGAGTCTCCTGGGCCACTTTCTGCTACCACTCAAAAGGAGGTCTCTTCTGTCTGGCACTGTGTTTCCTGGAAAACAGGCCCCAGGTGTATATATAGATGCTCAGACATGTTGCATTTGAATAAATCAGAATTGCACTTGGATTTGTACTCTGGTGTATCCCCAGGCTGTTACTGAAGTGATCATGCACATGCCCTTTCCACAGCCTGTTTCTATGTGGGACTAATAACTCCCACAGTGGTCTAGACTAGATTGAAAACTATGCAGTAGAAAAAAAAAAGCTAAAAAAAAAAAAAAAAAAAAAAAAAAAAAAAAAAAACTGTGGTAAACAAACACCATTTTAAAATAATTAGTTGTAACCAGGTGTGGTGACACAAGCCTTTAAACCTGGCACTGGAAAGGCAGAGGCAGGCAGATCTCTGTGAGTTCAAGGCCAGCCTAGTGTACATAGTGAGTTCCAGGACAGCTGGGGCTACAGGGAGACCATGTCTCAAAACAACAACAACAACAACAAAATAATAATTAGTTGTAGGATATTGCAAATTATGTGAAATAAAAGAAAGGTATTTTAAATATACCTGATAGATTAAGAAAAATAAAGGAAGAATAAGAAATCAACTATTCCCAAAGCTGTTTGTGTATTGAATGAGGAAATTAAATAGGGCAGAGCAAATATAAGATAGGAATGTACAAAACATTTTCCTGAACTGAAAAAAAGCTATTAAAATTTTAAAATCAGCATACAGAGTGCTATGAAGAAAAATAGTAAAATCATAGACAAGATTGAGTTTCTCTTACTGATTTATTTATTCCCGAAGCAAGTGACTCACACCTACAATAATCAGTGAAGACACTGATATACAGGCACACAAAGCAACAACAAAATCTGGATGATAATGTAACACAAGAAAATAAAAATGTAGTAATGTGGGGTTGGGGATTTAGCTCAGTGGCAGAGCGCTTGCCTAGCAGGTGCAAGGCTCTGGGTTTGGTCCTCAGCTCTGAAAAAAAAAAAGATGTAGTAACATTCATGAATTATTTGTGTGCATATTTAATGTATATATATGCAGATACATATTTACTTTTGCATATGCCCACAAGAATTAAGCCTTCAACAGACCTTCAGTGTAGGAGATAATATGTCCTTAAGAATATGGCTATTGGGGATGGAGAGATGGCCTAGCGGTTAAGAGCGCCGACCGCTCTTTTACAGAGGACCCGGGTTCGATCCCCAGCACCCACATGGCGGCCGAGAACTATCTGAAACTCCAATTCCAGAAGAACTCCAGTTCCAGGGGAATCCGACACCCTCTTCTGACCTCCGCAGCATTGCACGACACCGGTGCACAGACCTGCATGCAGACAGTACATTCATACACATACAGAAATAAAAAAAAAAAAATTAAAAAAAAAAAGAATATGGCTATTTTACTTCAGAGAAATAAGTGAGATAAAGGAGCAGGTTTTTTTTTTTTCTTCGAAGTAGGCAACTTCTTTTTTTTTTTTTTAATTAAATTAATTTTTATTGATGCTTTGTGCATTTCATACATTTTTTCCAATTCAGTTCAGGCTTATTTCCCTTTCCCTCCCCCCACCCCCACCCCATCCCAGATCATGCATTCTGCCATAACTGTCCTGCATCTTTCTCTCAGTTTTTTTTTTTCATTTTTAGCTATAAGTGATAATCCATGAGTACAAGCATCCGAAGTAGGCAACTTCAATGAATGTTTATATCATACATGGATGATGGCAGACATATGAGGTACAATAAAAAGTAAAAGTAAATTACTGAGTTAAAATAACATTGGGAATTACTAGCAGTCTAAGATTTCACTGGTTAAACTTAGAATGTAAAATTAAGTGGTGAAAATATAGTTTCAAGTTCAATTGCCTAAAGAATAAATCAGGCCATATAGATTTAAATTATATGAAAAATTAAAAATTAATTTTAGAAAGTTCAATTATGCGTACATGAAAATGCCACAATGAAACACTTGCCCTATTCAATTAATATGAGTTAATAATTATAATGATAACAAATGAAATAAAAGCTTTTGGAAGCTGAAAAAGAAAAAAAGAAAGAAGGAAATAAACCTTATTAGTCATGTGGTTGCAATCTAACTCCATGACACTAAAATTGAGACCTAGAGTGAAATAAAGGCTTAGCCCTGCTTTACTGTCTTTTAAAAATAATTAATATTTATTCACTTTTCCTCTAAATAAGTTTCAATATAATATTTCAGTACATCAATTGTGGGCACTGGTCAATCTCACATTCTTTTATTTACTTTTCTCAACATACAGAAACCTCTATTCTCCTTTCAGATCAACCTTAAATCTGATCTGATTTTTAACATATAGAGCACTGTTCCAGCCAATTGGATTGCACTCTTGTTTTTAAATTTTTATCATTTATATAATTTTATTATTATTACGATCATCATCATCACTGTGTATCTATGTGTGTGCAGGTGCACAGATTGTACATGTGTAAAAGTTAGAGGTCAATTTTGTGGATTTGATTTTCTTCTTCCATTTTTACTTGGATTCCAGGGATCACACTCATTATGTCAAGTTTGCACATCAAATGCCTTTACCCACTGAGCCATTTCACCAACCCCATTTTAACTCCTCCTAATGAAAAACAAATATTTTATTGTGCCACATTTCCTTTACCCATTCACCCACTTAGTGGTACTATCACAAACTTTTAGCATGGGGAAGAGAAGAACGAGTCCAGGAAGAATACTGGATTCTGTACACTGGAAAGACAAAGGTGGATCCTTCAGATATGCAGCACACTCAACCCTGGAGTCTCCTCTAACTGAAATCCATCTAAACTAATTTATGTAACTGGAAGATAGTATTTTGTGTTTTTAGTCACAAATATATGGAAAGCTGTCATGGTAACTACAAAAACACCCCTACAAAATGGTTATAAACAAAAGTAAAGGACTGACTGAATTAGAACACCAATAAGAAAATGAGAAGCATACAAACACTGAGAATGAAATTTCTGAAAGTCTAGTACATAGTACCCTGTTGAAAAATATACAGCAGAAAGGAATAACTCTAACAAAACACACAGAAGTCCTTGGAGAAGCATTGCTTTGGGATTGTATTATCTCATTGGAGAATATTTCTAAACATCTGATAAATGCACCTATTTATGTACTCAGAACCTCAGTATTTTTTCCAGGTGTCTACAGAGAGCTATAAAACCTGTTTTAACACTATAAAAAAGGGGAGGTGCAAAGAATAGTGTTTATAAGAGAAAGGGGCATTTCAGGAAGTGACAGGTAGAAGAGGAATGGAAGTTTTTTGTTTCAGTTTTTAATTTTTTAAGGAGTTGAACAAAGACTGCATCCAAGTGCTGGAGAGAAAAGTGGAATCTTTTAAGCACAAGCTTCTAGGGGTACTTGAGCTCAGATTTTACAGTCATTTTATCAGAAATAACATTAGCTATAAATATGCACACACAGAGACGTGTGTGTGTGTGTGTGTGTGTGTGTGTGTGTGTGTTTCATTTTCATTAGGCTTCTGAACTAGTACAGTTTCCTCTGGTTTTTCACACCATCTAAGAATTATTTATCTCTCCTCTTTCTCCCCCTGTATAACTCTCTTCCCCCCTTCCTCTGCCCCCAGTTACAGTACACTCCATTTTCCTGTTTCCCCCTTGATGACACCTGTCTCCTACTTTCTCCCTCTCTTGATCTCTCGCTTCCTCTTTACCCACATTTCCTGTTAAAATACCCTCTTTGCCCCATTTACCTTTTAACGATACTTGTGTAATTGATTGCTATATAACCAGAAACGCAGTGCCGGACTGGAGAAACTTCCCTCCAAGTGGTTGGTCAGAGTAGACCAAGGGACTCCCAGGACTATACAGGCTATTGCCACAGTACTTGATTGCATCACAGACCCTAAAGTAAGACAAAGACCTTGGAACAATCAAGCTGGAATTGGCCTGGAAGCCTCCTCTCTGAA
The DNA here is from genome assembly GCA_009823505.1 of Rhizomys pruinosus. Lineage (NCBI taxonomy): Eukaryota > Metazoa > Chordata > Mammalia > Rodentia > Spalacidae > Rhizomys > Rhizomys pruinosus. The sequence goes on from VZQC01004214.1 coordinate 476,082, forward strand.
GACTAGCTCTTAGAATATCAGAAGATACTATAGCTCTAACCCAGCTATAAAGCCTAATAATCACAATTACTGGCACAGAAAACTATCTCTATTGGTGCAATAGTTGCACTTTTATTTGGGGGGGGGATCTAATTTAATTGGAATTAAGGCCCACTCAGTGGGAAGAAACTCTTGTGTGCTACTGTAAACATAGCCAAATACAGATGGCTGGAGAGATCATAGATCTTGTAGAAAACCTTCTGTCTGTCACATCCTGAGACAAATCCAGTTTCTTATTGTATGCTAAGTCTGGATCCCTGTATTTACAGACAAGTATACCTTTCACCACTCATCAAAGAAGCTTCTTTCTGCAAAAGCTGGAGACTATTACTGAGTTCTACAACTGGTCAAACAGAGAATAAGTGTCTGTGAGATGCCCAGCCCTAGGTGACGTATCTACAATGGAACCTCTACACCTAAGGCTCAGAGAACATGGTGGAACAGGGAGTAGAAAGAACAGGGGACTGGAGAGATGGCTTAGCGTTTAAGACCACCGACTGCTCTTGCAGAAGACCCGGGTTAGATTTCCAGCACCCAGATGGCTAAGAACCATCTTTAAGGCACTCAAGGTGGCACACACCTTTAATCCCAGCACTCTAGAGGCAGAGGCAGGTGGGAGATACTGTCAAAAAAAAAAAAAAAGAATATTAATGTGCCTCTCAACACTCAGCAGCAAAGTTTACTCAGGCAACAGAAAATGGTTAACACAGAAAGCCACAACTAGCCAAACTGTAGAGGATTAGAAGCTTCAAAGGGCATGTCCCTGGAGAGGATCCAACACTAAACACCTGCCATTCAGGGCTCAAGCTCCATTAAGGAAGAGGGAGTGGAAAGACAGTAAGAGACACTGGGGAATAGAATTTCCCAGGTGTGTAGGAGCTTGCTCTTGTGAACAGCAATGGTGGCAGCATGTACAAGACCTGCCGAAACTCAAACCAGCCAAAAACTCAGCAGAGGTTGGGAAATGGGAAAGAAGCTCCAACTTTAGTGGAAGAACTATTGGTTTGGTTAGTGCAGGTAGAGCTGGTGTTCTTTAAGGGAGTGACATTAGATAAGCAGACCAGTTTAGAGTGGAAGGATTCACACACAGGGACATTTGTGAAGGAAAACTAATTAATGGGGCTTCACATGCATGACTGAATGCATGAAATGTAGCAGGGGGGCATGTGGGGCTGTAGGTAGCAGATAGGTTCTAAATATGATCAAGATGTATTGCATGAAATGCACAAACATAACAAATATATTTAAAAGTAAAATAATAAATGAAAAAGAAAAGCACTTTGGGATTTAGTCCCTGTCTCTGATGAAGTAGAAAATTTATGCTTAGGTAAGTGAAAAATATACAAATATTCACATCTTCAATAAGCTGAAGGGGCTGCACTCTGAATGGGAAAGGATGAAAAAAATGAAAATATTTTTTCTCTTTTCATTAATCCAGCCACCCACTCCTTCAGCCAGTGAAGACAGGGATATCTCCTTTAGAACCCTCATTTTGTTCCTGGAAGTAGAGACAGATGTAACTCTACTTGTTCCTCTCCAGGAGCCTGAAGAGTTCCCTTTCTCTTAGCAGCCTCCATTCACGTGAAGTCAAGATTGTGGCTTCAATAATGGAAGGAATTTCAGTGCAATATAAAGAAAAGCTGAAGCTGTTAAAAGCATAAAGAAAGGTGATCCGACAGAGAGAAAACCACATCTAATGGCTGAGTGTGGGCATCTCAAAGACTGACCCCCCCCGCTTAGGTATCTCTTCAATAGGTACATATAAGGCTTTTGAGGTTCTTCAGCTAAAAATGTAAAGGTTGTTGAGACCCTCCCTCGGGATGAAATGTAGAACAAAGTTAAAATTTAAATAAATTTTCCCTAAAACTAGCTTATACAACCTGCTAAGGGTGAAAGCCAATCAATGGTCCTACCTAGCTAGCTGTAAAGCCCAATAAAAAAGAAATGGCCCAGCAAACAATCACTATTGATGCAGTAGTGGCTTTTCTATCTTGAGGGTAATCAAGAGCTCTCTAAATAGAATTAAGTCCTGCACAATGGGAATAAACTCATATGTGGTGCTGTAAGCATAGCAAAATAAATAAGACTGAAGACGTCCTAGAGAAGAGCCCACTTTTTTCACATCCTTAGACCTTTGTAACTTCTTACTGTACTCTAATATGTAACATCATATTTACAAAGTACCCATCAGCCCTCACCAAAGAAGTGTCTTTTTGCAAAATATGGGACTATTACAGAATTCCCAAACTGATCAAACATGGAGAATAACTGTGAAATACTTAACCCTAAATGACACATCTTCAATGAAACCTCTATATTTAGGATGAATTATTGTCTCAAATCTCACCAGAGAAGTTTTCTTATGCAGAAGACAGAGCCACAACTAACCAATGTGCAGAAAAGAAGAGGCCACGGAGTACTTATTCGTAAATAGGTCATCTATTTCAAATTTCTGTCTCCCAAGGATCGGGATCATTGAAGAAAGAGGAGGCAAAAAGATTGTAAGAGCCAGAGGAGGTGGTTGACCACAGGCAAACAGTATGTTTAGACAGCTTTTCTGTAACTGATATGAACTCACAGCAATGCTGACAACATGCACAAGTCCTATGCAGCAAGCTCAAATCAGACAAAAATCCCAGTAGAGACATGTGGAGGTGGGTAAGAATTCCCAACCCAACCTAAGCAACTTTTGATAGCTGATGGGTCCTGGGAGGGGGAAAGAGAGTGTCTTATATAGATTGGACTCTTGTTGGTCCCAGTGGATGGATCCACACTGAAAAACATTTGGGGTCATAAACTGGATTCTATAGGATATATATATATATATATATATATATACACACATATATACAATGGCATATAACATATATATACATATATACATATGCAATATATACATATACATATATTATGTATATATGTAATATATATATGAAAATACATTAAATAATATATATACATGAAAAGATACATAATAATATATATTTATATATATATATATATATATGAAAATACAGTATAAATCAGGTTGAGGAAGTATGGAAGAGGGGAATGTATCAAGTATTCATTACAATATATTCATATGAAAATTGCAAAAAATTCACATATGTGTACATATGTATATATTTTAAAATTTGTTGTAATCATCCAAAACATTAATGTATTTTTTTTCTGTAAAGTGGGTTGAAGGTGGATTTTATAGGTATTGCTTAGATTTAGGAATGAGAAGAGAGTCCAAGAACCCAAAATTTATAAATAATTTTGACTCCAAGTAAACATATGTTTATTGTCTTTGACAAGATTTCTTTAGGAAAAACCTATTATTCTGTAACAAATTTTGGCATATTGCATGGTTCGTGGAGTTTTCTAATCTGGTGAGCAAGACAGGTAAACCAGACTTATGATGAAAGTCCTGTCTGCTTCTTTTTGCTTTTTCTCTCATTTCCACATAATTACCCCCTCTTTTCTAACCTGCCTCAATTTTACTTGCAAAAGAAGCAGACTCTAGGTAAGTGAGCACAGCACCCTGACTTCTGAGATTACTGGAAATTGCTGTAATGACCAGGAAGGAATAGAGACTATATCATGCAGGGTAGGGAGGGCAGCATTGCAATGATGGTGGCCATTTCAGAAAAGATTGGGAGGAGGTAACATCAAAGATGGCTAGGTAGCACTGTTCTCACAGGTAATTTTAAGTTTTATTTTTTTGTTGTTGTTTATACTCCTTTGAGTTAAGTTCTTCAAAAGTGATTCAGCAATTTATTGATTGCAAGCACAGTGCCAGATGCCGTGCTAAGTGTTGGGATTTTGTTTTGTTTTCAGTGGTGCAATATATTAATATATATATATATATATATATATATATATATATAATCATCTTTGCTGATAGATTTTATTCAAAATTCACTAAAAGAGTAAATATCCTAAATGGCTACTAATAAAATGCTTGTATTTAGAGAACAAAATAATTGTTTTGATTCAGTAAGCCAACTATGAGTGCTGGTTTCTTTGACTTGAGTGGTGGTTGAGGAAACAAGCATCGATTTCTTACCCTAAAGACCTCATAACCCAGTTGAAGATATTGACCTCAGAAATGAACAAATGAGTGGTAACCCTGGGACTGTGGACACAGGGAAAGTTGAATGATGCTGTCTATCTTAAACTTTAAAACACTAGCAGGGAAAACTGTGTTATCTTAGCCTTGAATCCAGGATTAATTTTCAGAGATGTCCTGAGAACTTTCCAGGGAAAGAAAGCATAAACATCATTACTGAGTTTGACACCATCAGTTACCTTTCAGAATTATTAACAGGCATAAGTGTACATGAAATATTTATCTATGGAATTGCAGTATATTATATTAATAATAAATAAATAGACAGCCCTTCTCATATTTTAGAATGTGACATTTTTAGAATGTGGCACAGAATTAGGTTGCTGGTAAATTTATTTCTCTATTTCAGGCTGTGATTATGTGTAATAAGAATCACAGTAGTCAATATACAGCTTACAGGAAATATGCTTTTGTGAATTACTGAAGTACGTGCATTGCTATTTTAAAGCACTTCGACTGTAGCTAGTCTTATATCCTTCCATTAATTGTCATGAATTAATTTAAAAAACATTAACTCAGTAAAAGCCTTATTTGGTTTTATTGCATCTCATCTTTAAAACTTAACTCTTTAGTCTCCTCTTCCTCCTTTCCTCTTCTACTCTGCTTGATATGCTAGACCAGGTTGGTGAGCGTATTTACTTTCCCAGAGTAAAGTGCAAATTGTATGCAGAACTGTGTTGATTTATTCAGCCTATATTTTTCCTGAAAGTGCATGATCTTTCATTAGACTCTTAAAGGGCTTTGAGACCAATAAAAATCTCAAAGTAATCTGAAATTTCTTCTATGTGTTTTTGCCAATTCTTGACATCCTTTTAAAGACCCTGGTCAACTATTGTCATGAAAACATTTGAATTAATTATAGAACATTTTTCTACATGAAAGAGAAAACTTAAATTTATCTTAGGATTGAAAGGTAATTTCAGCACTTAAACAATAAATTAGTATAGTCCATCACATCAACAAGCCAAAAAAACAAAATTGCATTATCATATGAATAGACACAAGCTAAAACTTTGACAAAATGCAATTCTTATTTATTATTTTTTAAATTTTTATTTATTTTATTTGTATGAATGTACTGTCTGCATGTAGGCTTATGCACCCATGTTGTGCAGTGCTGCGGAGGTCAGAAGAGGGTGTCAGATTCCCCTAGAACTGGAGTTAAAGATGGTTCTCAACCACCATGTGGGTGCTGGGGATCAAACCCCCGTCCTCTGCAAGAGCAGTTGGTGCTCTTAACTGCTAGGCCATCTCTCCAGCCCTCTTATTTATTATTTTAAAAAATTCAGCAAAATATGAATATATTTGAATTTCAGATTGATGATGCATATTTATAAACATATAACTGGTAACAGACTATACAGCGTTGAGCTTAAACTTTTGTGTAATATAGGAACAAAGTAAAGAATTCTTACATGATGCATTTTCAGTATCATATATAAATTTCTTATTAAAATAAGATAGGAAAGAAGCAAATATATAGATTGAGAAAGAGTCTCAAACTTTGGTGATGACATGCTCATCTGGGTAGAAATCTTTATTAACTGGCAAAAAGCCCTGGAACTAAAAAGCAATCATAGCTATCTGTAAGATACAATGTTAATAGGAAAATCAATTGCTGTCCTATATTTCAGTAAGGAACAAACAAGTGGAATTTCAAAATTAAAAACGCAGTCTATATAATTTGCACATCCAAAATGAAATCCTAACATGGGAAACTTGGAAAGGGGAAATAGGAAGTTGATATGATCATATGTCATTATGTACATGTATGAAATTTTCAAGAATAAAAAAATAAATATTTATATGTGCAGCCTTTAATCCCAGCACTGGGGAAGCAGAAACAGGTGGGTCTCTCTGGAATTCTCTGTGAGAATCCCAGCCTGATCTATAGTGAGTTCCAGGCCAGCTTGGGTTATAAGGAGACCCTGTCTTCAAAAACAAAAACCAAACTACCACCATAACAACTTAAACTATAGATGAAATCAACACATTTTTACTATTAAGAGCAAAGAATTAAGAAATGAAGACAGTGCTTGTGAATAAGAAGGCTCAATGTTGACAAAATTTCAGCTCTTACTAATTTCACTTAATAATTTAATGAAATTCAGTTAAAAGCCCAGCAAATTATTTCATGTTTATTAATTACCTTATGTAAATGGTGATATGAAAACGCTAAATCAGAACATCGAACAAACTGCTGAAACACAGGGACAAGATAGGAGGTCTGGTGTTAGGAAACTTAAAATCTTTCTTTAACATTATAGTAGCCCAGACACAGTGGATTAATGAAATAACTCACATATAGAGAAATAGACAAAATAATAAGGTATGCTAGTTATTTTTTTCAGGTTGACACACATCTAGACATTCTTGTTAAGAGGGAATCTCAATTGAGGGCTTGCCTTGTAGGTGCATGCCTATAGTGGGCTCAGTCCACAGTGAGTGGTAAGTAGTGTGAGCTCTGTGCAGACAGACAGGAGCTTATAAGAAAGGTAGCTAGGTGGCTCGGAAGGCAGAGGCAGGTAGATCCCTGTGAGTTCAAGGCCAGCCTGGTCTACAGAGTGAGGTTCAGGCCAGCTGGGACTAAAGGGGGACCCTGTCTCAAAAAGACCAAAAAAAAAAAAAAAGCAAAAAGAAAGAAAGGTCGTCAAACAAACCAAAGGAATGAAGCCAGTAAGAAAGCTGTGTTCCTCCATGGTCTCTGCTTCAATTCCCGCCTAGGTGGTCCTGCCTTGAATTCTTGCTCTGGTACCCAGATAATGGACTCTAACCTAAATGCTGAAATCAACCCTTTTCTCACTGTGTAGCTAGCTGTCAGTCATGTAATTGATCACAGTAGCAGAAAGAAAATAGGACAGAACCTCAGCAGCAAAGGTATGTGTAAAGAACCCATTGTGTATAGAACCCATTGGAATTTATAAAACAGAAAATAGAATACAATGGAATAAATATATTCTCCCATCAAAGGGTACTGAAACAACTTCTTGAGACAGAACTTAGACCTTCATGAAAATTACCTCAAATGGATGAAAGACTGAACTATATGAGGTAAAACTACAGAGCAACTAGAAGATAATGTAAGAGAAAACCTAGTTCACTGTGGGTGTCTTGATGAAATGTAGGTAAAATAACAGAATATATTAAAACTCCTTTAAAATTAAAAACTTCTGTTCTATGAAAATCAATACAAGTCAATGAAAAGACAATATGTAGTTGGGAGAATTTGTTTTCAAAAAAGCAATAATTAATAAAGAATTGTACAAGGAATTCAATCAACAATAAAATATAAGTAACATGATAAAATAAAAATAAAAATCCCCAATAGACAGCAAAAAAGATTAAGTGACAAATCAATATAACAAATTGTGCATCATACTGCATATCAACATAGGAATGCAAATTTGGACAAAAATTAGGATAAAAAATGTCTGAAGTCCAGTAAGTCATAGGAACTCTTAAAACTACCCTGCTGGTGGGAATGTAAAATAGTATAATTCATTTCAAGAATTTTGTGATTTCTTACAAAAGAAAACATTTTCTTACCATAAAATCCAAAGACCATGCTCCTCAGAATCTGCCCAAGGAAGAGAAAAACCTATGTTTGTACCAGAGCCTTCACATGGATGTTTACTGGAAGTTTTCATTATTATGGCAAATTTTTACAAAGAATCATCATGATATTCAGCAGGTGAAAGAACAAATAAAAAGTGTTGCATCCAAAAATGTAATATTACTGAACACAAAATAATTGAACTATATAGCTCTTAAAGATATGGAGCATACTAAGTGAAAGAAACCAATCTGAAAAGGCTAAATGATATTGGATTCCAAATATGTATCTTCTTAAAAGGTGAAACTATTCTGAAGATAGATTGAAGGCTGCAAAGGTTTAGGAGGAATCAAGAATGAGTAAGCAGACGACATGAAGTTGAAGCGAGTGACAATGCTCTGTAAAATGCTACCGAGATGGATGCATGCCGTGTTGTTACATATTTGTCCAAACCCATAGAATACTCACTATTAGGAATGAGTCTTCATATCAACTGTAAACTTCTGGAGGATGTGATGTGCCAATATAGGTTTCTCAACTGTAACAAGCATACTATTATTATAGGAGATGCTTATGATGAGGTATGTGATGCATGAGAGCAACGAGATCTACTTTCCACTTCTGTTTTCCTTAAACTGACCTCCACTGTGAAAACTGAAAACAGCAAGCAAAACAACAAAAACAAAACTAGAAAAAGTTACTTCTCATGGGACTTATGTGTAGCATTTGGTCTTTTGCACAACACAGTTACATAGTTGGACCTTTAAATAAACGTGCAAAATTTAAATGAGTGAATGTATGTTCCTTCAGTGCTTAGTGGTACTGTGTGATTAACTGCAGTATGACATAAAAATACTGCTCATATATATTCTGTGATTGAAGCTGCTTAGGTCTAAGTATTTGTATAGACAATTTTGACAAATATAAATTTATAATAAACTTTGATCAACAAAATCAAACAAATAAATTCCTACAGTGGCTTTTGTTCACTTAAAAGAAAAATAATGAACATATTTTACTCTGCAGCATTCTGTTATTCTAATACTATTTTCAGCATTCAGAACACATTTTGCTGTGCTTTAATACTGTGAACTTGCCAGGTGGAGTCTCCACTGAAATGCCTGCCACTTGGGTAAAGGACCACATTTGAATGGAATTGACAGAATTGAGACTCTGCATTCCTACCTTAATTTAAAGCCCACTTTAAGCATGACAAATGATGCTTGTCCTTGGTCATTGTGCTACCTGAGAAGTCATATGTCATTCATGTCTCCTTATTGTGTTTTTGTAACTCTCATAGTGGTAGCAAATCTATGATAAATATATTGTCCTATTAAATTTATATTTTAGAATCATTCATGGTATTAGATATGCAGGACTTGGGTACTTATAAGAAACTATGAATACTACAGCAAAAGGACTCACTCACTACTCTTGTCATCATTCCTCACTGTATAGTTTTGAAGTAATCATGCATAGTAACATTTATTCCAAAGTAATAACCAGTTACTGGTAGCTGTGGGGTTAGAACAATTTCTTCATTCACATACTCATTGTCTTAGATACTGAATTAAACACATCAAGTTTTGACTACTCTAATGATGCATAGATTTTCTGACAGTTTTTAGCAAAATTTAGTGATAATTATAACAGTATGGGAAATGAGAAAACTTTATAAGAAAAATTATATATAAGGTCAAACAGAACATAGGGCTACAACTACAGGAATTTGTATGGGGATCATGCAAGGACTGTATAATGTAACATTAATAACTATAATCTAGAGTGGTGTGTAAAGAAAAGATTGAAAGAATACAATCCTAGCCTTGATGGAGCTAGCAAATTTGACCTAGAGCATATAAACCTGGAAAGCAGAGGAACCTAATTAAAGTACTTACAACAGGGAAGTGCTAGAGTGACTCAGTAATATATTTTCTGGCTCTGGGAAGGTGGGGGTTAGATAAAGCAGGAACAGCCTGGCAGCAGAATAGTCATTAAAAACACTTAGGTAGATAACTATGCAGTAAACGGATGACAGGCTGGAAATACAAAGTAGGTAGCTTTGTATTTGGTAAATATTTAGGCATATAAACAAGGCCAATAATACAGAAGGCACAGGAAAAGGAAGAACCATGGTTTCTCCCAATAAAAAATGAGTAAACAGTGAGGATATTCTAGGGAGAACTGAGTTTTGCAAACTCCATCATCCTAGCAATTCAGTAACTGGGAATGTATGTTCTTTTTGTGTGTTAGGAAACAAAGCAGAGGCTTCAGATAGAATGTTTCTGAATAGGTTCTTGGTTAAATGCATGCATATTTTAAATTATTTCAAAACTTTTCAAATTAGTGTAACACAATTAGACATGAAATAAAAGGACTATTTTTTATTACTTATTTTTTTATTTTACATTACTCCAAAATATGCATATATATGTCTATATATATATTCCACACATAAGTCAAAATTAAAAATTCTGAAAATAAACTATAGGTTGTTTCCTAAATACATTTAGAGATTCACATTTTAACAATAAATTTGCATGCAGGTATAAAGATGTGTAACTTTACATTATCTCTCTCTCTCTTTTTTTTTTAGAATATGATTACCTGTCTTCCATCCATATATGGTAATTACAATGTGTGAATATAAGTGGTAGGGCAAGTCTAGAGCCCATTTAGAGGTTCACATTGGAATACCACAGTTGTTTCAGATACAATGAAATGTAATAAAAAAGTTGTTCAGTTTGCCTGCCAGCTTGGTATTTGGTGTTAGCATCCACGAATGAGGGAAACCATTCGCCCTTTTTATTTCTGGTACCGTGTTACTTCATTCAGTATAATTGCTTTGATTTCCATCCATTTACCAGCAAAGCTCATGATGTCATCTTTTTTTACTGCTGCATAGAACTCCATTGTGTAGATGTACCACATTTTTGTTATCCAGTCATCTGTTGAGGGGCATTTGGGTTGGTTCCAGCTCTTGGCTATTGTGAAGAGAGCTGCAATAAATATAGCTGTGCATGTATCTTTGCAGTAGGATGTGTCTTGTGGGTATAAAAGGGCTATATTTTAAGAAATGAGACTTCAATAATTTTGTGATACGATATGTGTGACTTAGAAGAATTGGCCTATGCACAGAATTGAATTTTTGAAATTTCACTGTCAAATATACTCATGAAATGAATTTATGATTGAAAATGTTAAATGCAGTTTAATTCATCCCACTTGGTAGGAATTTCACTTAATGGCATATTTGTTACCTTTTTTTAACACTCTTTGCCACTCCAATAAAAGTTGTTAATGTGGTTTTGGTTAGAGCTTTTTTAAAAAAACATTCTTCATGTAGAAGAACTATAAAAACTAAAAAAAAAAATGTCAAACAATTATTTTCTTTTTTAGAATTAATATGTCATAAATATGAAATTCAATTTAACATATTGTTCTAGTTTCTCTTCAATTACTATGAGACAACACTGACCAAAACCAACTTGGGGAAAGGGTTTATTTGGCTGACGTCTCCTTGGTCACAGTTCATCACTAAGGGAACACAGCATAGGAACTCAGGGCAGGAACCTGGAAGAAAATGCTGAAACATAGGCCATGGAAGAAAGTTGCTTATTGGCTTGCTCTCCTGGCCCATGCTCAACCTGCCTTCTTATACTGTACATAAAAACCTGCTTGGGGTGGCACTACCTATAGTGGGTTGGGCCCTTCCACATAACTCAACAATCGAGACAATACCCCACAGACATAGCCACAGGCCAGTCCAATGGCAATTCCCCACTTGAGGCTCCCTCTACCCAGGAGTGTCAAGTTGACACTAAAGCTATCCAGCATACATATATCCTGTGTTTTATGTATCATATCTCTCAATGTAATTGATACATAAAACATATCTCTAATGTAATTGCTGCTTCTCATTTGAAGACTGAAAATTTATGGTTTCTTGAAAATTTTTGTTTGTTTGAACTTTACTTACCATTATTCCCCCAAAAAACATATTGAATTTTTTCTAACACAGGTGATACTAATATTTTGTAGTAGACAGCATGCATATTTTTAAAATTATGAATGCATTCATTAACTTTCCAAATTATGGTACCTTTGTGTGCCTGATTTGTATGAATTGAGAAATCTAAAATGTGTTTCATTAAATTTTATCTAATGTTCTCTTAGGAATTTCATGTGACTCATGCGACTCTACCTTTAAAGGGTGGCCCTATAAAACTATTTTACAGTTTCATATACACCTTTCATTTGCTGCAGATGACATCTAGTTAGTCTACGAGAAGAAGTAAGTACTCTACAACTCTAACAGAAGATAAAAAGTATTCCCAGGAAGCCAATGTTCTCCCATAACCACTTCTTCTGGGCAAAATGATCCTTATGATTTTCAACTGAAGCAAATTATTAACAGAAAACATTCTTGTAATTTACAGCCAAGGTTGTATTATAGCTATAATATTTTTACAATAAAATTGCAATAGTTTAAAAATAAGGCAATGAAAATGCAGAACTGAGTGTGCAGCTGTCACTCTATATGGAGATTCACACTGCCATTAGCAATACAGATTAAGCACTCTCTTCTGTCGACTTCAGAAGTAAAATGCATGTATATATAGTATCACATCTTTATACTACAATCTTGGAAAATTTTGATAATATCATAATATTATAAAAGAAAATATTTTCTTTCTTTTGTTCTCTGATTTGTTCTTTATATTTTTTGATTTCTTTGAATATGTCTATGATTGTTCTTCTAAGATCTGTGTTTTGGGTTCCTTCCAGGGAGATTTCATTGTAGGGATCTTCCACAGGACTGGTCGAGGTTGGTGCGGATTTATTATGTGCTTTTCCCATGTTGTGTTTTTGGCATGTGGGTTCATTTTATTGTTTATATTCTGGTGTGAATCTCAAATGTTTCTTCGCTGTGTTGAAGGCTTGCTTTGGTTGTTTCCTTCAGTTGTGTTTGTTGTCTTCTCCTTGGTTTATATAGGGCTAGGTTTCTGGTTTTCACTTCTGGTTATGTATTGGGAGGTTCAGCTAGGTCTTTCCTTTATAGTCTGGAGGTTCTCCAGAAATCCAGAGGTAACAAACAGGGCAGTTCCCTGCTAAAAGTGCACCTGCCTTGAGCTCAGGTGTCCTCCCTACAACTATTCTCAATGGGATACCCTCACTGTAGTTCAAGCTCAGGGGATGGCGGGGGGGGGGGGACACTGCTCCTTGGCCTGCTACCAGGATTCTTTGGACCTGCTCTTTGTCTGACAGGCTGGCTGAATCTGGATGACAAACTCTAGGAAGAATTAGAGGAAGAGAATGACAAACCCTGGAAAAAATTAGAGAGAGGGAATGACAAACTCTGGAAAGAAGTAGAAACACTGAAAAGATCCCATGCTGAAACAAAAAAGGAAAACAAACAGCAAAGCAAGGAGATACAAGAAAAAAAAAAATGACTGGCTCCCAAAAGAAGTAGAAATGCTAAAGAAATCACAGGATGAAATAAAAAAGAAAATGGAACACTCATCCAATCAACAGGAAAGGATAGGAGAAAGCCTCAGAAACAGATTGAATTAAGCAGAAAATAGAATATCAGACATGGAAGATAGCATGAAAGAACTAGAAATCTCAAGCAAAAATTATGAAAAATTAAAAAAACAAGAGTGGATCAGGAAATGTGGGACACTATGAAAACACCAAATCTCCACATCATAGGGATAGAGGAAGGAGAACCCCAAGGCAATGGTATTGATCAGATCTTCAACAGAATAATAGAAGAAAATTTCCTCAAACTGAAAAGAGACCAACCCATACAAATACAAGAAGCACATATAACACCAAATAGACAAGATCAGAAAAGAAATTCCCCATGCCATATCATAGTTAAAACACTAGACACCCCAAACAAGGACAAGATACTGAAAGCCACAAGAGAAAAACAACAAGTTGTATATAAAGTGAAACATTCAGAATTGCAGCTGACTTTTCAGTGCAAACTATGAAAGTGAGAATAATGTGTAATAAAGTATTCCCAGTACTAAATGACTATAAATGCCAACCAAGATTACTATACCGAGCAAAAATGTCAATTATAGTTGAAGGAGAAATACAAACATTTCATGACATAAACGAGATGAAAGAATACATATCAAAAATACCAATCCTTCAGAAAATACTTGAAGCAATTCAAAGGACAGAGGAAAGGAACAAATATCCCCAAGCAGCTACAGAGAGAAATTAATAAAAGTATAACTATGAAAATACAAACCTAGACCAGGACTGCAAACAGAAAATAAGGTGAAAGGAAGCAACACATTTCTCAATAATGACCTTAAATATTATTGGTCTAAACTTCTCAATCAAAAGACATATACTGGGAGAATTGATTTAGGAAACATAATCCATCTGTATGCTGTCTACAAGAAACCCATCTCACCCTCAAGGACAGGCACCAATTTAAAGTGAAAGGATGGAAAAAGATATTCCAAGCAAATGGTACCAAAAAGCAAGCAGGAGTTGCTATTCTAATATCCAACAAAATAGACTTCAAAGTGAAACTAATCAGAAGAGACAAAGAGGGCTGTTAGATCCTTCTCAAAGGAACAATTAACCATAAAGATTTCATAATCATAAATATATATGCACCAAAATCTGGTGCACTAAATTTTATAAACACAATCCTGAGAGAACTTAATGCACAGATTAATCCAAGCACACTAGTATTAGGGGACTTCTATACCCCACTGAGCACCTTAGATAGGTCAACTGGACAAAGAATAAACAGAGAGACATCTGAACTGAAAAATACAATACTCCAAATGGACCTCACAGACATCTGCCAAATACTCCACCCAAACACCGGATAACATACTTTCTACTCAGCACCCCATGGAACATTCTCCAAAATAAACCATATACTGGGACACAGAAAAAAAAAAAAAAAACCTCAACAAATACAAAAGGATTGAAATAATTTCATTCCTTCTATCAAACCTCAATATCAACAACAGGATAAGCCCTACAATGTACAAGAACATATGGAGACTATACAACAAAATCCTGAAAAGTGAGTGGATCAAGGAAGAAATAAAGAAGGAAATAAAATCATTCCTGGAACTAAAGAAAAATGACAATACAACACAACAAAACATAAGGGATATTTTAAAAGCAGTCCTAAGGGGGAAATTTATAGCCCTGCATGCCTACATTAAAAAAAAAAAATGCAAGAGCACAAATAAATGATCTAACACCTCAGGGAAAAACTCTTGAGAAACAACAACAAATGAACCCTAAACTCAACAGACAGGAAGAAATAACAAAAGTCAGAGCAGAAATCAATGAAATAGAAAAAGAAGAAAATACAAAGAATCAAGGAATCCAAATGTTGGTACTTTGAAAGGATAAAGAGCTAGACAGACCTCTAGCCCAGTTAAACAAAAGAAAGAGAGCAACTCCAAATCCAAATCTAAGAGGGTAGTCTTGTCTAAATGACATTTTCACAAATATGTACCCGGAATACTGTGCTTCTTCATCCATTCTTGGGAAGATGCAATCTGTAATGAATATTATCTGGAATGTTTTCCCTAGATATCTGGACTATCTGGAGAATTTCATATTAGGTACTGGTAAAAGAGAATTATCTGGGGCTGGAGAGATGGCCAAACCTACATGCAGAGAGTACATTCATACACATACAAAATAAATAAAGTTATGGGGCTGGAGAGATGGCCTAGCGGTTAAGAGCGCCGACCGCTCTTGCAGAGGACCCGGGTTCGATCCCCAGCACCCACATGGTGGCCGAGAACCGTCTGAAACTCCAATTCCAGGAGAACTCCAGTTCCAGGGGAATCTGAGACCCTCTTCTGACCTCCGCGGCGTTGCACGACACGGGTGCACAAACTTGCACGCAGACAGTACATTCATACACATACATAAATAAATAAAATTAATAAAAATAAATAAATAAATAAATAAAAATTTAAAAATTGTTTTAAAAAAGAGAGAATTATTCAGATAATCCATGGTAATCCTATGGATGCCTAACAACAGAACATCAAATACAAAGGAGGATGGAGCTACAATAACAAATAAATGGATCCTCTGTACCTTTAGAATTGAAGAGCTCTGCTCCTTTCTTTAGCCTTGCACAAATCCAGTGCACGGAGTCAGTAAGGGTACAGCTAAACTTTTTTTTTTAATGTGATGAACCCACTGGCTGGGTTCCCAACAGCAGAGTATACATTCTTCTCAAACCAAATGAATCAGTTTATGAGATAAAATGTATTAACAGCACTAGTGCATGGGTTAATAAATTAAAATCAATAGAAATAATACATCTACTCCAAGATTTCAATAGAATTAAAGTTGAGGTAAATAATTAAAGATTTATGAACACTCCTCAAAGGCTTGCAGATTAAAGAGAATATTTGCAAGTGACTTGTGGACAAGGAAAGGATGTTCACCAGACACCTATCTGGTATAGCATTCTACAGTTACTCTCATGATCATGGCTGCATGATATTCTATGATTTTTTTATTCTAAGTCATTTTGAAACTTGCAGTTAAGAACATGAGATTTGTTGACAACCTGATTTTGCTTTTAAAATGCTCGATGGAAAACCCATCACTTCGTTCTATGAGGGCTGCCTTTGCTGGCTATGGAATTATGTAGGCCCAGTGTCCTCCAGTTATTCTAACATGATTTTGTTAATATGATGGTTTTATTTTCACATCAGCATGAAATGAGAGATACTGTATTGTCCTCTTCTTAAGTCCATTATGGAAACATGCTGCTAATTTGTGATGCATGAAAACAACAGTGGCTGACATTCTTACACTGTTCTTCCTTCTTGAATAAATATAGCAATGGTGATCATTTTCAAGACGTGGCATATTTTTAAATGTTTATCTTATTTCTAGGTTGAACAACACACTTATTTAGTTATTATATAAGAGCCAAAGTTTGAATTAGATTTGTATCATAGTATCATAAAAAGCATTTATTCTGCACCAACTGACTTAAGCATTTAGAATTCACAGTTATTGATTTTCATGGTCCACGTGGTCACAGGTTCAGTGGTCACCATGGCTGCTATGAAGTTTTCAAAGGTTCTCACTTTTTTTCTCATAAGTCCATGCTATGTCTACAATAATCATCAAGGTCATCTTTCTTCATGGTTTAAAATTTTTAAATCATATTACTACAGGAAAGCTCTGACATCAGCAATGAATTATTCTGCCTAGGAGATGTTGGCTAGGGGATTCAAACCCACCCCCCCAAAATTGTAAAGGCCTTTTGCCTATAAGTGGGATATATGCAAGGAGAAGCAGTAAGTCCCTGTTGTCGAAGACCTGGTGTGAGCATGAAAAATGTTATGAGACGTCACTTGCTAGCGTACAACTGGCCTCTGAAATGCCAGAGAGCGTTACCAAAGGCCACTAAAGCAATACAGCAAAATATTGGTCTTCCTGAGACAAGCAAGACTCCTCCATCAATATCAGCTACACCTCAACAGCCTGGAGATACTGTGCAACAGTGGCAGCCAAGTGTCTATATATATCCCAAATCTATTTGGCTATTAGCTCTCTCCTTGGAGGAATAACTCACAGCAGATGCCACAAGCTTAAGTCCTCTAGTGGTTAGGAGATGTTACAAGCCACAATAAGAACTTGTCACCCTTTATAGAGAAACCACAGTTTGCGGATTAGCATACCATCCAAGTATCTGTGTCTATGCTCACAGCTTAGCTTGACATAATAATTGGTACTGCTTAAATGCCTGTACATCCAATAGCTTGTGCTTTGTTAGTATGACTAAAAAGGGTATCACTGGAAAAGCTGTCAACCCATGAAGGGAAACAACCTGAACAGACTGGAGTCCAAAATGACAACTCCAAAGAAATTAGACTGTTTTCTTCTCACCCACTTGTGCCCCTTTCCCAAAGCCCAGGGAACAAACTGCAGAAGAGGAGGCATGGTAGATTGTAAGGGCTGCAGAGAGATAGAGGTGAATCGTGAGACTACAGGAATATAGTCTGGACTCCTAACTGATCAACATGCTTGTGCATACAAGCTTCTCCAACTGGACTATGGGAACCTTGGGTTGTTCAAAATTTGGACATAGATACTTGCAAAAAGGCACCAATTACCTAATTATATGACATACTGAGTAACATCAATGTTATCTGCAAATAACTGTGTCATTATATTGTAGAATCCCTTAAAAATAAAAAAATAAATAAATAAAAGAAAAAAAATTAAATCAAAGATTAGATATTTTTGAGTGTACTATTGCATTAAAACCCAAACAATGAAAGCTTTAGTCAAACAGGTAGCCTTTTTATTCATGTGTTACATAGCTTAGCATACCTTGCATTTTCATATAGAATTTTAAAAGTTTTTTTTAAGTACATATTAATCAAAAAGCTATTTTGTGGTATTTCATTTTAAACAGTTGTTTCTAAGATATAGTTATATGCATTGAGCAGTAAAGTTTATTGGACAGATCTGCAAACAAAGTTAACACAAAAGCCTCAGTGCAGGAAAGATACACATTTACCTTTACTCTAATATTCTAGAACTTTTAGGTAATTTAATATATGTTCCATTTCCTTTGCATTCCACCAGTAATTCATCCTTTGCATCTATTGGCTTAGAATTTTTTACTAAGAGACTATGCAATACAGTTTCAAGAGGTTTTGTTAAAAGGCAATTTCAAAAATATAAAAATGATTCTAGGGCTGGAGAGATGGCCTAGCTGTTCAGAGCGCCGACCACCCTTACAGAGGACCCTGGTTCGATCACCAGCACCCACATGATGGCCCAGAACTGTCTGAAACTCCAATTCCAGGAGAACTCCAGTTCCAGGGGAATCCGACACCCTCTTCTGACCTCCGCGGCATTGCACGACACGGATGCACAAACCTGCATGCAGACAGTACATTCATACACATACGGAAATAAATAAAATTAAAAAAAAAATAAAAAATGATTCTATAAAAATAAAATATTCACCAGATGATAAATTTTCAATTATTTGAAAAGTTTTATTTAATTGTAAAAATGTATTCTTTTCTTTCATTGTTACATTGAATTTTTCTGTTCATTTCTTTTCAAAACTGGCTTTGTGCATTTTGTTCACGTGTGTTGCTGTGGCTTTGAGAACCTAGGCCTCTAAATGGTGTTCCATCTCTTCTCATCTCTAAGGTAAAGCAAAGTTTGCATGTGGGAACAACATATTTCCCACAACAATACTTATTAAGTGCTTTATATTCAAGTGTCTGGCTCTTAACACAGTCATTAGACATTAACTCTGAAATACACAGATGTAAACAAAAAGATGTACAAGATATTTTCAGTACATATGATAATCAAAATGAAGTAGTTAGATATTAAAAGTAGCTTCTAAGGAAACTGACTTCATACTGTTATGATACATATCTTCTGAAAACCTCTCATATTTTCTCATCAGAGCAATATTTATGGGGCTTTCTTAACAATTTTGTATCTTAAAGTTACGAGGCACACTACTGGAATCTATTCTTATTTAATGGGGTCAATTTTACCATTCCCTTAAAATGTTCATAGAAAATCTCAATCATTTGTTTATTTTGCTATCATTGATCTTTTATGGTGTCTGAGATACATTAAAACTTTTCTAAATCAAGATAATGACATCAAGCTGTAATGATGCAACAAGGCATGGGAGTTGTTGAAGGGGATGAGGCAAAGGACCACAGTTTCTTTTTTCTTTTTTTTTTTTTAATTTTATTTATTTCTGTATGTGTATGAATGTACTGTCTGCATGCAGGTTTGTACACCCGTGTCGTGCAATGCCGCGGAGGTCAGAAGAGGGTGTCGGATTCCCCTGGAACTGGAGTTCTCCTGGAATTGGAGTTTCAGACGGTTCTCGGCTGCCATGTGGGTGCTGGGGATCGAACCCAGGTCCTCTGTAAGAGCGGTCTGCGTTCTTAACCATTAGGCTATCTCTCCAGCTCCAGGTCCACAGTTTCAAAGCTAGCCAAGGATCACTGTGGCCTGACGAGATAACACACATCTGGAATGCCAACACTCAAGAAACTAAACCAGCAGGGTCTCCATGAGTTTGAAGTCGTAGAGTTCTGCAAAGTGAGTATCAGGCTAGCCAGGACTATGTAGCAACATCTTAAATCAAACAAAACAGAAGATAATGCCTAGATAATACCTGTTTTCAAAGGACATAAACTTTCAAATAGGATAATCCACTAGCCTATGATTAGTAATTAGCTTAAATGAATTTTTTAGCTTAATGTCTTTGACCAAGTCTAAGAACTCAGCTGAGAAGTGAGACACAAAGATGAGCTCCCTTTTTAAGTAAGGATACTATTGTAAAAACTAGAACATGGCTGCCACCTCATGAAGGTAAATTGAGGGTGTAAGGAAGCCCTCAGTGGAAAGGGTACACATGAGGCACCAATTAGCTGGGAGTTTTTGGAGAAGTGTAGGTTCCAAGGGCTTTCAAAGGAATCAAGTACCAAGATACCTCTGAGGGTTGACTATGTTCAAGTATAGACTAAAATAGTGACTATTTATACATACACATTTTTCATATCAAGTCACTCTACCAGACACTGCTATTTATTCATAAATAAGAAAGATCATATAATAGCATCCTACTTTCAACCTTTTTAATATAGGATTGTGCTTCTCAGTTCATTTGAAGATTTCCAAATAATTCACAAGTCATGTTGCATATTATACATATAAGAATTTTGCATATTCGTGTTCCTATTCTTTCTCTAATTAACTCTCCCATATGTTGATTTATAGCATTCTGCAATTTTTTTTTAACTTGAGGATCCTACAAGGGTGTTTCTAGAAATGTTAAGTAGCTTCTATAGCCAACTTTGACATCACATGAGCCCTATGAAAATTATAGTTATATAATCCTCTTATATACTAATACTGATTTTTTAAATTATGCAGCTTTGATCAATTAAATGGGTAGAAATAAAGATATGCTGAATAAGATGGAAGTCATCCCACTACTTAGGTCATTCCTTGCTGGATTACATTAAGGGAATATTTGTTAGTATAATGAACACACTGGTGGCTCAATTTTATTTCTGTGATCTCTTTCTTGGAATCTTCCTCTGCGTTACTTATAATGATTCCGTATCTGCTTACTGTTCTGTTTTTATAGCCTTTGACCTAAGCTAATTAGTTTTCTCTGCTAGACTAGCACTGCAATAGCTATTATTTCAACCAGTTCCCTTTTGAGTGATGCAAGGATAATGAGACATCACTTGAATTGTATTTGATCTGTATAACTTGATAATAATGAGAAACCTTGAGAAGTTCAACTTACACTATGTACATAATATATCTCTTGCATTTCTCATCTTAAAACACTTCATATCTTCATAGGACAACATATTCAACCTCAAAAACGGAATTTTGATGAAAGCAGACATTTCACTGAGTCTAAATTTAAAGTTGGAAGATTATCTCTAGGGTTGATCTATTGGAATTACTTATCTGAGCCAAAGTAATTCAAGTAATTCAGATGTAGTGAAACCCTTCTAATTTTAAATTCAGAAGCAGTGAGGAGTGAGGTGGATTGTTGCCTATAGCACTACGTTGATCCTTTTTCTTATCATCCTTGACTTTTAAAGCCTGGACTTTTGAAAATGTGCCTCAGAAATCCATGTGCTCACAAATACTCGATTCATTAATTTTGAAAGACTATTATAAAGGTATCTTAGTGGTAAGTTCAGAGAAACCAAAACCCAAGTGTAAACACTTGCAATTAAAAGAAAAAAAATGGTTAAGAAAAAACAAAACAACAACAACAAAAAATAACATGTCACAGTGGATTGCAAACTGCATCTTGGACAAAATACAGATTGTATTCACCAGAAAAGTCATAATATATTTTTTCAAATATAAATATTCGTTCAGTGGGTCCTTGGAGTTGAAGGCATCAGATAATGCAGACTTTCCTGTTTGTTCCATGTTACATTTTTCAAATATATTTGTAACTTAAAGTTACTTTTTTTTTTTTTTTTTTTTTTTTTTTTTTTTTTTTTTTAATTTTATTTATTTTTGTATGTGGATGAGTATGCTGTCTGCATGTAGGTTTGTGCACCCGTGTCATGCAATGCCGCAGAGGTCAGAAGAGGGTGTCGGATTCCCCTGGAACTGGAGCTCTCCTGGAGTTGGAGTTTCAGACGGTTCTCAGCCGCCATGTGGGTGCTGGGGATCGAACCCGGGTCCTCTGTAAGAGCGGTCAGCGCTCTCAACCGCTAGGCCATCTCTCCAGCCCTAAAGTTACTTTTTAATATCACATTTGATATTCATAGATTTATAATGTGTTTTGATTGGATTCGTCCCTCCCTTCCAACTCCATACCATTCCCCCATCACTTTTCCTACCAATGCTATATATTCTCTCTCTCTCTCTCTCTCTCTCTCTCTCTCTCTCTCTCTCTCTCATCCACTGAGTCCATTTAAAAAGTGATTTGAAAAGAAAACGAGCACATAGATTTTAAAGACAAAACTTCATGTCTGATTTGGGACCTAATGTAAATTCATGAACTTGGAAGAAATTAAACTTACTTTCTAAGATATTGTCTTTGATTTATCTTCCAAACCTCTTTTTATTCATTCCCTTGTTTTTTTCTTCTCTGCTGGTGGGGTATTTTGAATACAAAAGGCCCCTTATAGGATCATGAACACATGGTCTCCTGGTTATGACGCGTTTGGGGAGGCTATGGAACCTTTAATAGGTTTAGCCCTGTTGGAGGAAGTGTATCACTGGGGGCAGACTTGGAGAGTATGCACCCTTGCCCACTCCAGGTCACTCTCCACTTCCTGTGGGTAGAGGTGTGACCTCCCAGCTCCCTGCTCTCGCCGCCATGCCTGTCTGCTGCCCTGCTTCCTGGTCATTATGAAATCTCCATCTGGAATGATAAACTGAAATGCTTTTTCTTTGATAATTTACATTGGGTCATGGCATTTTATAACAATAACCAGGAATAAAATCTGCTTCTCTCCCTACAGCTTTCTCTTTCTCTCTCTCTCTCTCTCTCTCTCTCTCTCTCTCTCTCTCTCTCTCCCCTTCCTATTCATTCTCATGAAATACATAATAAAATTTTATGGATTAAGGATGACATTTCTGATATTATTACAACTCCAGTTTTCATATCATAATGATTTTTGCCTAATTACAGCATATAGTTGTATGTGTGTGCCTATTTACAGATGGACAGTAATACATTATATGTAGGCTAATATTTTGTATTATGACGGGAATAATACTAAACAAATATTCTTCCAAATCAAGAATTTTTACTTCTTTTTTAAATTTTTTATTTATTTTTTATGTGTATGAATGTACTGTCTGCATGTAGTTTTGTGCACCCTGTGTCCTGCAATGCCTCAGAGGTCAGAAGAGGGTGTCGGATTCCCCTGGAACTGGAGTTCTCCTGGAACTGGAGTTACACACGGTTCTCAGCTGCCATGTGGGTGCTGGGGATCGAATCCAGGTCCTCTGCAAGAGCAGTCGGTGCTCTTAACCACCAGGCCATCTCTCCAGCCTGAATTTTTATTTCTATTTCTGTGACAACATAGTTGAGGAAAACAAAACTGCCTCAAAGGCGTGCTCTGAGTGACATAACTTCATGTAGTCCCTAACTCTTAAATGTTCTGTCACTTCCAGTCCTATAGACGGGGGACCAAGTCTTTATCATGAGTATTTAAGAGACATTTGGAAACCATAGGAAATTGGTTATAAACTGATTATTTCACATTGAATGAAACTTATGATCACATTGACCTAAACTATTTAATCACGGGTGACAAATTTTTAGTTTATTGTTAGCAAAATATATTTATTTAACTTTGTCTAACAGGTATAGAAGGGTTGTTGCCTGCTTTCTAGCACACTAATGTAGTCAGATTAAGTAAATACCTATTCATGTTGTTTTGATAATAATCCACCATTTACATGGAAGAAGCAAGTCTTTACCTACTACTTGAGATGGGTCATAAGAATTACTGTTGTTATATGAAGAAGAAAGCAGAAAGAGATTTCAAGATTAGGAAATTTCCATAACACATAAATTATGTTGATGACTGTGGTGTGTTGGAGGGTAGCAAGGGACGATGCCTTTTGTGGGTAAAATGTTTGGTGGACTGGGGGAGACATTCTGTATACATACGATATGTCTCCATCAGAGAGTGTCTGAGAGGTCAGACTTAGAGTTTGATAAACATGTTCCATAGGGAAGAAGAAGTAATTTCAATTGAGACAGAAAAAAAAAAATGAACTGAAAAAAGCTATTGTATGGCATGTTGGCCATAGTTAGTGATAATTTTTTTCTAACTTAAAAGTGTTGCAAGAGTTGCACTTTTGTTTTCTCTTATAAATTATATGTGATAGGGTGCATATTAATTTAGCATTCCATAATGTATACACATTTCATTATTATGTTGGACATGATATATATTTTTTCTCAATTTAAATATATACTTTTTTACTCAAAGTATATTTGTATTAAATTTTTGTGCATTTCATACAATACGTCTTAATAATATTTAGACCCCTACCACCTCCATAGCACCACCATCAGGTTTCATGTATTCTGTCATATGTGTTAAGGTGTATTGAGTCAACTTTGTGTACCCAGATGTCCCTCGTAAAGAAAAAGATAAATCTTGAAAATACAGTTTCCAAATTGAAGAAATTAATAAAATAATGGCTAAAGACAAGCACATATTTGAGGAAAATGAGCATGTGTGGGACCTTGGCCTAGTGTGTTCATGACTGCCCTTCATGGCTCTCAGTGCTGACTCCTTAGCACATGGGCTGGACCAACCCAGAATCATGCCCTAGCCAGTTCTCAAGGACCTCCATATCCATCATTACTGGCATATGAAAAGAGAGCTGCTTTCTGTGTTAGAAATTGTGTGCCAGATTCAGAGAAGCATTATAGAGAGTCTGTAGTAACATTAACCTTTTTGTTTGTTTTTGTTTTGCTACGAAACATTTATTTCTGGATAGAAATGTTTTTGATAATACAATACCCAGAGATTATTGATCTAAACCAGTTTTTGTAGTTGTCTTTTTTCATATTATGGAACACAAATACCTCCAGTAGAATTTCTGGGTTCTCCAGTCTCTGGATCCCTTCACTAAGACTAGATATATGTGGATTGAGGGCAGCAAGATAAGGAGCTGTGCTTCTAGTAGGCAATTTGGGTAAATTTCTTGCACATCTAGTCTTGAAATACACAAGTAGAATAAAGAAACATTCATCTAGGTAACTTCTTGTGTATCAACAAGAGGAGAGCAAATGCTGGTTGCACCAAACTGGTTAGGTTCCTTTTCCAAAGAATATAGCTCTGCATCAGATGGTGAGAAAATATTTTAAGGAATGCAATATTAGGCTGTTTTGTCATCCTGCAAACATCACAGAGTTAGTTGCACCATAGTTGCACCAATTAAAATTTAACCACTAGGTGGTTAAATCTTCTGGAAGTGCTAATCATATACAGATTTAATCCAAAATACTATTACCTCATCCTTGTTTGTGTTAGTTTGTTTTAACCCAAAGCTCTAGAAAGATGAGAACATATTATTAGCCAAGAGAAAATTTATAGATTGTATTTGCTGAACAACACAAAACAAATGAATGCACACAGTTTGTATATGCATGTACACAATATGAAAACATTATTTCACTGCATTATTTCTCTTACTATTTGTGCTGTAAACTAGATTAAGGGTTAAACATAGCTAGGTATAATGGAGGTCTGCCTCCTGTTAGTCATCATTTAACACCTACTGATATGTCACTGTTAGTCTTGCTCCGTTTTTGCAAACTATCATCCCAACAGTGTATTAACTCTGATAACTGCTCTTAATGACTTGTTAAACTAAATTATACTCGATTGTTTTTTTCCCTTTGGCTGTACATAACATTCTAGCCTATCGTAGATGCTGTTGGAGGAAGGAGAGCCTTCTTTCTGTAGCTCCTCATAGGTGGTGGGACTCAAGGTGTGCCTTGATCTACATCCTATTCAGACACACTGATAATCAAGCTGTTTTGTGAAATTTAAACCACAATCCATTCAATTTTCCTCTAGTTGTCCCCATGTCCACCTTTCCTCACTTCTTTCTCCTTCCATTCTGCACCTTCTTCTCTCATACCTAAACAAAATCTAGGCCTCCCTGATCTTTCAGCAGGGACTAATATTTTCATACTCTGACTGCCAGTAACATAGTTAGATATTTTTCTCTCTTATTACATTCAAATATATCTTATTTTTCTTGTTTGATATGTCTCCAAAAGCAATCATTTTCTTCCAAGCAGGGAGATGTGTATAATAAGTTGTATTTGTCAAATGAATGAGTGGAGAAATGATCAAAAGGCCAGCTGGAGGAGACTGTGGAAGAAATGATTCTTTATCTTATTGTCCCTATAACATGCTCCTGTTTCAAGAAGCTTTTCCTGTCCTATACACAGAGGTACTCTCTGAGTCCTGAGAAATGACTGTTTTTAAAAAATGTCACTCACCATTTTTGAGGTCCTCATTTGATTATAGTCTTATTCGTAAAAGGCAAGGAAAATATAATAGGTGTCAAAGGAATTTAATTATATCTTTGTGATTCATGGATATTCTGGCTAAGTAAGTAGTACTGCATTTGTTTTAATTATTCTCTCTAGAGATGTTGGAGGTACTTAAGAACATGAGTTATAATGTTTAAAAGTCTATAAAAGTAAAGAAAAAATTAACAATGGACTATAAGGTTTTTATGACAAGGATGGAAATTAGGGAAGGGAGGACATGCTATGTCTCTAAATGTCCTTGGACTTATTGTCAGAACCACTATATGAAATTTGCTCAGTCTATTAACAGGAATAAAAATGGATGAAAAAATGAAGTTGAGTGAAGCTCAGTCAAGTGTTGCAAATGACCTGATAAGAAGTGTGAACTGTTAAAAATCTCTTTTGAAAACAAAATGTTTGGAAAAACACAATTCTTAGAAGATTTTAAGCTAATATTTTTATGTCTAATAGGTCACATTAAGAACAGTCTGCTCTCTGCGTGAATGCTGAAGACTGAATTAAACTTATTCTCTGAGGTTGTAGGTGCCAAGGGTTTATAAGAGTAAAGATCACTAAGGATCATTTCTCCTCAGGATTTCCTGTGCCATTACTTTATCTCACTACATAGCTAAAATTTGGACACTAAAAGTCACTTGGGTCATTATATTTAAGTTTGGGTTCTTCACATTCCTGAAGCACTAATATTAAGGAAAAATATTTTTGACTTTTGCTTTTAGATTCCTTAGTTTTGGTAAAATATTTTTGCTCAGTTTTCTACTGTTGTCTTAACTGATGAATCTCCAGAAAGCTAAGGCATTTTGAATTCAGATCCTTTGGCTTGATTAAATGTATTATGTAATTATGAGACCAAATCAACTGACTTCATGTCTCTTCTTCCCTCAAAGGAGTAAAAAAGTAATAGGAGAAATATTGATCTTCTACTACTTGTTAGCATCAATACTGAGTATATTCAGACTCATTACATCTGAGTAATTTTTATTTAAATGTTTTAGACGTTAACAATTTCAAAACTTGTGCAAAAAAATAACACAGCAAAATCCAGGCTATCCATCAGTGTCAGTTATTGGGAAGGCAGCCAGTTCGTTCATTTGCTTATTTGCTCGGTATTCACTTTCAAATATGTATAAACTCACATGACATTTTGGTAAATGGATTTCCCCAAGAAGATGGCATGAATTTCAGGAAGTATGTGATTTGGCAATTACTAAAGAAATTATTCATTCTCCTGTATAAAAAAATAAATAGTTAACATTAAATACTTGTAAACTGTCAGAATGTGACTTATGGTTGCCTCCAGCAACAGCAACATGTGCACTCTGCACATTCGGTTTAATAATACATTTTCAATAATATATAAATTAGGCCATAAATTTGCATTGTGTGTGCTGAAACCTAGAAATAATAGTCTATCTCATACCTTTTACTTTGTATATTCTTCCTTCCCTCTCCCACCTTCTTTCTCTTTCTCTCTAGATAATTTCTTTTTAAACATTTTTATCTTGATCTCTTTTAGGATCACTATTCCATTGACTTCACTATCTTGAACAAAGAAGACAAAAAAGAAAAAAAACACATATTGTGCTCCAAGATTACACACAGTTCCTCCAAAGAGGATAATAATCTTCATTATCAATAATCCTTATGAAATCTTACTTATTAGTTTTTAAATTTCTAACTCCTTTATTTCTCTTGACTTTTATTATTCTCATAAATTCTTTGGAGATCTATAATGTTATTTCAAATATTTAATAAGGCTAGATTTCAAGGTCCTTCAAAGTAACATGAATCACCAATTCACATATGTAGTACTAAGCAAAATATTTAGACAACAGTTTTCTTAACTTCGGTTCTGTATTCTTCGAGTGGAACAAAGACATGGATAATCTTGCTTTGTTAGTGCACACTTCTCAAGTGTGTCATATTCATGCTTTTTCTATTTGAGTCTAAGTCCTATGAATCTCCTTTCTTGCCAGTCATATACAAAAATGTATATAGTTAAGAAGCTGGGGTCTCAGAGATGAAGGCATCGTTCTCACTCTCATGATATGAGCTGGACCTATGCTAAATGCTGATTTGCTACTGACACTGGGAAGAAGAGAAAATCAGCATCCAGAAGCTGATAAAAGCAATAAAATGTGGCAAATTTGGGGGAAAAGTAATGTTTTCTCTAAGCAGGGGAGCAGGACAGAGAAAGCCATTCTCAGATGTTGAAGCAATGCAATGTGAATTTCAGGATGAGCATGGTTGAGATTTTTCTGAGTTATGAAATCTAACTTTTCATAAATCAACACATTGGACATTTTCTAGAAGAATCCTGGTACAGACAGTTCTTTGAAGTAAGTTTGAAAATGCTCTTAACATAAGGTTACTTTGAATGAGGTCTGAGAAAATATTTGTATTTATTGAAGGAAATATTAGAAACTAAGTCATAGTATTCTTTCCATTGGGCACAGTACAATAAATCGGCATTGGATTTGATAAACGTAAGTTTTAGTCCCAATTGAACCAGTCAAAACATATATGTTCTATAAAGCTGAGATTCAATTTTTAACCATTACAGTGATAAAATCTGTTGTAAAATTTGCATAAAGTTATGTGTGTAAGTATCTGCTAGGTGTGCATGTTGAATGTGTTCTTTTTTTTCTTTAAGGAAATAGTATTTGTCTTCTCATCCCTCTTGCAACCTTCAATGATTCTCTTGTCCTATATCTTTAAGTTAATTTCAAGGAACTGAAGACAACATCTAAAGCAGAGTAGGAAAAGAAGTGTGACTAGGTCTATATTACTCCAGATCTGTCCCTACTGCGCTGGCACGAACTATGCTTTTCAACTCCAGCAAATCTTGCTATACAGCAAGTCCTCTCTACCCTGCCCCATGCTGGCCTTTGACATTTTGCTGGACTCCAGTCAATCCTTCCTTCTGTGGTCCTTTTATTCCAAGGATGGTAATAGCTTTATTTTTGCTATCCTTCCTAGGCTCTCGCCTTGTAGGATCTCCTTAAACCAGCTGAAAACTTTGTAAACAGTCCCTTTACTAAACCCTCTTCAAATGTTTCTTTTCAATGAACCATCTGTTTTACAACTGGGACACTGATCAAGCAATTATGATTGTGATCATCATTATAATTATTAAAGGGTCGCATTGAATTGCATGCCAAGTGGTGGTTAGGAATGGGATACACGGCAACTGCCTTGAGACTGTGAGAGCTGTCAAGTGGCACTGGCATATGGAGAACTGTCAATCTTGTGGGTAATTATCTAATATATCAGACATCATAAAAGTCCTCAAAACTGGTGAGATTTGTTGAGGAATATATTAATTCTACAAAATATTTTAATTTAATAAAGTATTTGTGGAAAAATGCAGAAATGCTACATGTCAGTTGACTTCTTTAAATAATGACAAATATAAAAATTGAAGCAAAAATAACTTTATTTACTTTTGAGAAACAATAAAAATATGTGTTTATGCCTTCCTGGGAGTGGAAAAGAGAGCTTGTTGAGAGAGAGAGTTCCCTGCAGGGAAGGCAGCTGCAAAGCAGCTGTGAACACGCTCATCTTAACCTTGCCAGGACCTGTTACTCCAGCAACATAGTCACCAAGGAGGGCAGCAGCTAGAGTAAACAGAAGCAAGCAGATTTGTAGGCAGCGGCAGCGAGTGAGTGCATGGAGAAAGAAAGGTGCTGCCTGGGAGATACTGGGTGTTGAATGAAACATTTGGCACAATAAAGTAACTATTTGAATTGTTTTCTTTCTAATGGGATCAAAAGATATATTTTTAGTTTCAGATACAGCAAACTACATTTGCTCAATAATTTGAGTAACCTGAATTTAAGTAGCCAGTGATCTGATTTTCTTTGTCAGCACCTTTCTCTGAAGCAATTTCACATATGTCACTGAAAATCAGTTGATTTACTTTTATAAATCTACAGCAAAATAAATTAGGATGAGGATTCTCCACTTAGCACATACTGAGAGAAAAAGAACATTCATTTTCCTAGTGTTTCCTATTATTGAGGCTTCCCCAGGGCCAGGCTCTTCTCTCTACCTATTTGATTGACCCAGGCATCAGGGTTGATTGTTGTACATTAACTATAGCTATTACAAATCCATTATATGGTGGTTTATAATCAAACCTGGCTTGAAATGTCGGTTAAAGTTTCAGAAATCAGTATGTCAAAGTGCCTGGGGCAAATGGTTTTCCCTAAGTCAATTTTCAAAATACTCCCTAACAAATAGCAGAGTTATTTATTCCTGAACCTACTAAACAATAAAATACAAGCAAAATTTTAAAACAAATGCAAATGCTCTAAGTGATAAAGTAAGCTTTATCTGTGTATTCATTTCTATATATGTGCAAGTGCATGTCTGTATGCATGTGCATGCATACGTATATCTATATATGTGCAGGCTAGAGATTATTGGGATCTTATCAGAATGACTTTTATAATATGAACATGCTATGGACAAATTACTTTTACCTAACCTGGTAACCAAAGATGTCTGAGATCATTTTATACTATCTCAGCTTGCTTATAATGTAAAACAAGCTTACTACACCTTGGTATCCTCTTATGATCTGGAATCTATCTATCTATCTATCTATCTATCTATCTATCTATCTATCTATCTTTAATCCACCATGACACTTCCTTGCTTTTGATCCTGAGCAATGTATGAATGTGTGTGTGTGTATGTAATGGATAAAGCAAATCACTGGAAACACCTTATTCCACTTGTGCTGAAAAGAGCAGGTGGAATTAAATTGATAACATTTGATTGTGGCTGTATGCTATTCTAATTCAGTAGGAGTCAGAGGGGTGTCAGATGGGGCAAATTTCCTGATAAGACAAATGATTGCACCTTTTCTTCCCCATTTCATGTTCAATATAATTTTCTCAGAACTCTGTTTTGAGAAAAATTTGAAGAAGCAAGTTCACTGAGCATTGAGTCCATTCTGGCAAAAAGATGCAAAATATCAGGCTGTTTTTATTCAGATATAGCCATAATAATGTAGTATCACATAGCACAGCCATAGCATTTCTGAAAAATACTCTCCTTAAACATACTGAAGTTACATCTTTCACCCAACACTTCATCGTGATTTGTATTGCTAGACATCTAGACACAACATTCAATTATCATTTCCTTTAAATCACTAGTATTATAGACAGGTTACCATGCCTACTCAGCTTTGTGGATGCTAGGATTCCAAGGGACTGTCCTCATGTTTGCTCAGTGACTGCTTTATCTACCAATATTTCTCAGTCTAGAGTTGGCCTGCCACCCATTTCTCTCCATCCCTCTAGATCCTTGTTATTGAGCTGGCATGGGTCATATGCTCCATGCCACCATAGCCCAAAATTCACATGTGCAAGGGTGTAGTGTCCTAAAATCCTCTGTTTCCCTGTGTTCAGGAACCATCACTAGCCTTCACACCCTGTCTGCCAACTCTTCCACAAAGGTCCATGAGCTAGGGGAGGGTGAGTTTCAATAAAGGAGTCCTACCCAGAGAAACATGCTCTGCAGTCTCTTACTCTCTAAAAGTTGGCCAGTTGTAGCCTTCAGTGTGCACTGCACTTTGTTAGATAAAGAAGCTTCACTGGTGAGTGCTGAGGGTTACATTACAATTTTTTTTTCTCTAAACGTCATTCTTCTAAGTTCCATGGGGTTCAACTGTTGATATGTCACCCAGGACTAGGCATCTCTCAGTCCTTTAGTGTCTCTGTCTGACCAGTTATAGAGCTCTGCAGTAGCCTCCATCTGTTGCAATAAGACACTTGTTTGATCACTGGTGCATGATATGCTTATCTATAAATATAAGGATCCAAAGTAACAAATTTCATTTATGAAATTATCTGAAAAAATGACAGAGCTAGAGTTTTCTCTAGGATCTATGTCCTCTCCAGCCATGTGTATTTGGCTACAATTACATAACCATGGCATCACTGCACAAATAGGGGTAGCTTGCTGTGCTGCTTTTTATGCTTATTAGGCTGGGTTGAGCCATGTTTCATTTCTTCCTTGGGTTTATAAGAGCTAAACTTCAGATGAAAGGCTTCAAGGTCTGTTCCTGCTCCAATGCTACAAGCCTACAATTCCTATGTCTTAACTATGCCCTGTCTTTAGTAGTAGAGTCTTATCTTTTAGTTCTGGGAGATAACCAAGAGCTTTGACAATATGTTGGAAGTCTCCTGGGCCACTTTCAGCTACCATGCAAAGAAAGCTCTCTTTTATCTTTTTCTTTCTTTTTTTTTTTCTTGGAATATTTTTTTCCATACTTTCCCTTTGAATTGATATCTATTCTTGAGGGTGAGATGAGTTTCTTGTAGGCACCATATAGATGAATTCTGTTTCTTTTTTTAATTTCTTTTCTTTTTAAATTTCTTTTCTTTTTTAAATTTATATATATATATATATATAATTATATTAATATACACGTATATCAAATCTAGAATCGTGTCCCCCCATCTCCCCCCCCCACCAGAGCTCAGAATTCTGCCAACATACGTTTTCATCTCTTTCTCAGTCTTTCTCGATATTCTCCATGTGGAATTGACTGTTTTGAGCAGAATTCACTGTTCAGTCAGTTCTTTTGATGCAGTCCTTTCTGTGTTGTTGTTGTGTGTTTGTTGCTGTTGTTGTTCCATAGCATCAACTCCCAACTTATGGACAAAAGCTCAAGGGGCCGCGCACAAGAAATACTTACAACTAGTAAATTGGCACTAGCATCCACAGATGAGGGATACCATTCGTCGTTTGTTTTTCTGGACTGTGTTACTTCACTCAGCATGATGTCCTCTAGCTCCAGCCATTTTCCTGCAAAGCTCATGATAATCATCTTTCTTTACTGCTGCATAGAACTCCATTGTGTAAATGTACCACATTTTCTCTATCTCACTCATCAGTTGAGGGGCATTTGGGTTGGTTCAGCTCCTTGCTATGTGAAGAGAGCTGAAATAACATGGCTGTACATGTATCTCTGTGGGGGGTGAGTCTTGAGGGTACATGCCTAGTCGTGGTATGGCTGGGTCAGGTGACAAGTCATTCCAAGTCTTCCAGGTTTCTCTCACACTTCTTTCCATAGTGGCTGTATGAGTTTACATTCCACTAAGCAGTGGATGAGTGTCCCTTCTTCCCTACCACCTCCCCAGCAGTGTGGTATCATTTGTTTTCTTGATCCTAGCCAGTCCTTATTGTGGAAAGATGATATCTTAAAGTAGTTTTAATTTATTTCCCTTAAAGATTAAGTGATGTTCAACACTTCTTAAGGTGTTTCTCAGATGTCTAGGTCATCTCCTACTTGTGAAGTCTCTGTTCAGCTCTTGCTCCATCTATTGTGGGTCATTTGTTTTCTTTTTCTTTGTTTTTTTTTTTTTTTTTTTGAGTATTTTATATAATTCTGGAAATCATACTTTGTCGGATGTTTCTTCAGTGAAGGTTTCCTCCCGTTCTGTGGGATTTCTGTTCACTTCCTTGATTGTTTCTTTTGATGTACAGAAGCTTTTTAGCTTAACGAGGTCCATTTGTCAATTGTCAACCTTAAACTTGTGCAGCTGCTGTCTATATTTAGGAAGTCTTTCCTACACCTATGTCTTATAGTCCTGCCAATTTTTTTTCTATAGCCTTCAGAGTTTGGGGTTTCCACATTGAGGTCTTTGATCCATATGGAGTTGACTTTGTACAGGGTGAGAGGTAGGGGTTTAATTTCATTTCTTCTACAAGTGGTGATTCATTTTGCCCACACCACTTGCGAAGATGCTGTCTTTTCTCCATTGTCTCTTGGCCGACTTGTCAAATATGAGATGGCTGAAATTGTATTTTTTTTTTTTTTTTTTATTTCTTTTTTCCATTGGTCAACAGGTCTGTCTTTTGTGCCAATAGGAGCTGTTTTTATGACTATAGCCTGTAGGTATAGTTTAAAGTCTGGTATAGAGATTTCCCCTGGTAGCTCTTTTCATTCAGGGTTGTTTTGGCTCTTTGTCTTGGTCTTTCGTTTCTCCAAATGAATTTAGGACTGTTTTTTTTTGCAAGCCTGTGAAAGAAACTCTTGGGAATTTTAATGTCGGATTGCATTAAATCTATACAAGAGTTTGGGTAGAATGGACATTTTTTGCAATGTTAATTTTCCCAATCCATGAACATTGGAAGGGTTTAGCCATATGTCTTCTTCAATTTCTTTCTTTAAAGGTTTAAAATTAATTGTTGTAGAGAATCTTTGGGACTTTGGTTAGGTTTGTTCCTAGTATTTTATTGTTTTTGAGGCTATTGGTGAGTTGGAAGGTCTCTCTTGTGACTCCATTCTTCTATTGCTTGTTGGTGTAAAGAAAGGCCATTTTTTTTAGGTTAAATTGTATCCTGCATTTGCTGAAGCTGTTAATCATTTCTAGGAGGTTTCTGGTGGAGTTTTTAGCATCCCTTAAGCAAACAATCATATCATCAGCAACAATAGGGATAGCTTGACTTCTTCTTTTCCAATTTGTACCTCTTAATTTCTTTTTCTTGCCTATTGCCCTAGCAATTGTTTCAAGCACTATATTGAAGAAGAGTGGTGACAGGGGGCAGCCTTGCAGAGTTTCCTCTTTAAAGGGAATGTTTCTTTCATTTCCCCATTTAGGATGAATATGGCTGTGGGTTCCTGTATATGGCTTTGATTACATTAAGGAATGAGCCCTCCAATACATTCCTCTAGGACTTTAAGCATGAAGGATGCTGGATTT
Source organism: Rhizomys pruinosus (assembly GCA_009823505.1). Taxonomy (NCBI): domain Eukaryota; kingdom Metazoa; phylum Chordata; class Mammalia; order Rodentia; family Spalacidae; genus Rhizomys; species Rhizomys pruinosus. Next base: position 511,115 of record VZQC01004214.1, read on the forward strand.
TGTCAAAGACTTTTCAGCATCATTTGAGATGATGGTGTGGTTTTGTCTTTCATCCATTTATGTGTTGATGATGTTATTGATTATTTTCATATTTGAACCATTCCCTGCATTTCCTGGTATGAATCCAACTTGTCATGATGGATATCTTCTTGATGTGGGTCTGTATGAGATTTGCCAGTATCCTGTTAGAATTTTGCATCTGTGTTCATAGAGAGGTGGGTCTATAATTCTCCTTTTTAGTTGTATCTCTGCCTGGTTTTGGTATAGAGTGATTCTGGCTCATAGAAGGAATTTGGGAGAATTGCCCTCGTTTTGTATCCTTCTAACATTTCAGTAATAATGTGTAGGTCTTTTAAATATGTTAATAGAATCTTGTTAATTCTGCTGCTTGAAACCTATCTGGGCTGAGATTTTTTATGTTGGGAGGTTTCTTATTATATGTTAAATTTTTCTTAAGCTGTGGATCTCTTCTTGGTTGAGCTTTGGTGTATTCCCAGGATTTCAGAAATCATCCATTTCTTCTCTAGGTTTCAAACTTGGTAGAGTATAGGTTTTTGAAGTATTCCCATATGATTTTCTGGATCTTTTCCTTGCTTGTGATATTTCCCTTTCATCAATATGGATTGTTTGATTTGGAGTTTTCTTCTTCTTTTGGTTAACTGGGCTAGAGGTCTCTCTACTTGTTTATTCTTCCAAATAACCAACTTTTGGATTATTGATTTTTTTTTTGTATTGTTTTTCTTTCTGTTTTCTATTTCTTTGATTTCTGCTCTGATTTATGTATTTCTCTTGCCTGTTTTGCATTTAGGGATTTCTGTTTGTTGCCTCTCAAGTGCTTTTAGCTGTAGTGTTAGATCATTCATCTGTGCTTTTTTCTGTTTTCTAATGTAGGCACTCAGGGCATAAACTTCCCTCTTAGGATATTATTTTAAGCTATCCATAGGTTTTGTTGTTGTTGTATTGTCATTGTCATTCAGTTCCAGGAATTTTTTATTTTTATCTCTTCCTTGACCCATTCATTATTAAAGAGTGTGTTGTTTAGTCTCCATGTGTCTTGTAGGCAGTAGGGCTTATCCTAGTGTTGGGTGTGAGCTTTATTGCACTGTGGTCTGATAAGAATCATGAATTATTTCATCTTTTTGTATTTGTAGAGGTTTCTTCTGTGTCCCAGTATGGGGTCATTTTGGAGAATGTTCCATGGGGTGCTGAGTAGAAAGTGTATCTCTGTTATTAGGGTGGAATATTTGGTAGAGGTCTATAAGGTCCATTTGTGTTAATATCGTTGAGTTCAGATGTCTCTCTGTTTATTGTTTGTCCTGTGGACCTACCAAAGGACTCAGTGGGGTATTGAAATCCTTACTATTGAGTGTCTGGGGTTAGTGTTGACTTGTGGTCCTGAGAGATTGTCTTTATAAGTTTGGTGCACCAGAGTTTGGGCATTATATTCATAATGGTGAAATATTCTTGATGAATTGTTCCTTTGATCAAAATGTAATGGCCAGGGGCTGGAGAGATAGCCTAGCGGTTAAGAGCACCGACTGCTCTTGCAGAGGACTGGAGTTCGATCCCCAGCACCCACATGACGGCTGAGAACCATCTGTAACTCCAATTCCAGGAGAACTCCAGTTCCAGGGGAGTCTGACACCCTCTTCTGACCTCCGCGGCATTGCACGACACGGGTGCAGAGACCTACATGCAGACAGTACATTCATACACATTAAAAAAAAATGTAATGGCCTTTTTTGTCCTTCTGATTTCTTTTACGTTGAAGTCTATTTTTTCTGATATTAAAATAACACACGCTTTCTTTTTGGTACCATTTGCTTAGAATATTTATTTCCATCCTTTCACTTTAAGGTGGTGCCTATCCTTGAAGGTAAGATGTGTTTCTTGTAGACAGCATATTGATGGATTCTGTTTCCTAATCCAATCACCCTGTCTATGCCTTTTGATTGGGGAATTTAGTCCATTAATATTTAAGGTTATGACTGATAGGTTTGTGTTGCTTCCTTTTGCCTTATTATCCATTTGCGATTTGGGTTTAGGTTTCTACTTCTGCAGTTATGCTTTTATTGTTTTCTCTTTCTAGGTGCCTAGGCATGGTTGCTCCTTTCTTCTGTCCTTTGAGTTGCTTCAACTATTCTCTGAAGGGTTGGTTTTCCGGACATGTATTCTTTCAACTTGTTCATGTCATGGAAGGTTTTTCTCTCTCCTTCAATTATAATCAACATTTTTGCTAGGTATAGTAACCTGGGTTGGCATCTATTGTCCTTTAACACTGGGAATATTTTGCTCCAGGTTCTTCTTGCTTTCATAGTTTGCATTGAGAAGCCATTTGTAATTCTGATAGGTTTCCCCTCATAGGTCACTTGTTGTTTTTCTCTTGTGGCTTTAAGGATTTTGTCTTTGTTTTGGGTGTCTAGCATTTTAACTATGATGTGGTGTGGAGAATTTCTTTTCTGATGTCTCTTTGGAGTTCTATGTGCTTCTTGTATTCATATTGGTTTGTCTCTTTTTAGTTTGGGGAAGTTTTCATCTATTATTCTTTTGAAGATCTGATCAATACCATTCTCTTGGGATTCTTCTCCTTCCTCTATTCCTATGGTGCAGAGGTTTGATCTTTTCATAGTGTCCCACAGTTCCTGGTTGTTCCACTTTTGTATATTTTTGAATTTTTCATAATCTTTACTTGAGGTTCTGTGTTATCTTCCAGGTCTGATACTCTTTGTTGTGCCTCCTCCATTCTGCTTCTGAGGCTTTTTCCGTTCCTTTCCTCTGGATTGGATGAGTGTTTGATTTCCTTTTTCATTTCCTCTTCTGATTTCTTTAGTATTTATACTTCTTTTTGGAACTTCTCAATCTCTTCCTGTAGCTCCTTGTTTCGCTGGTTGGTTTCCTTTTCAGCATGGGATATTTTCAGTGTTTCTATTTCCTTCTGGAGTTTGTCATTCTCTCTCTCTAGGTCCTTTTTGAGTTCTTCATTCTCTTTTGTTCATTCTTTGATTTGCTCCTTATAATCTTGTAGTTCTTTAAATATGTTCCCAATTGTGTTTCTGATATCTGTGTCCTGGGCCATCCCCAGGGGGATCCCACTCTAAGAAGCTTCCATAGGGTTGGTACAGCTTGGTGCAGAATTATCCTGTCCCTTTCCCATGTTGTCTCTTCTTCGTGTTCCTGGCATATCGGCTTCTTCTTGCCTGTATTCCAATGTGAGTCCTAAATGCCTCTTCACTGTGTTGAAGGCTTGCTTTGCTTGCCTCCTTCAGATGCCTTCTGAAGGGGGGGGGTGCTCTCTAGCCAGCATCCTGGTACCTGCACTTCAACTGATCCCAGGAGATCTCAGATCTCAAGACTCACACAGCCCTACCTTTTATACCAGCTGGGAGGATAACTCCACCCCCACAGCCACAAAATCCAATTAAACCAAAGACAACTGGATTAACGTATTAACTAGATTAAGTCAATCAACAATCAGCCTTGCTGAAGCACCCAGCTCCTACCTACCTACCTGCGCTTTCTTCAGCTGTTCTCAGGAGATCTCAGATCCAAGAGGTCTCTTTTATCAAGTACTGTGTTCCTTAGCAAACAGGCCCCAAGTGTGTGTGCTTGTGGTTATTTTTTTTTTTTTGGTGTGTGTGTGTGTGTGTATGAAATGATGTTAAGACACTGCATATGGATTTCTCATGGGGTTACAGGGATATCATATTTCCATCTGGATTCCCTAGGCAAGATTCTTTTATCTCTACAACTTTTCCTCTCATTTGACCTTCCCTCCCCCCTATTTCCAACACTTCCATTTTCCTCACCCGCTCCACAGTAATGCCCATTTCCCACCAACTCCCCCGTATTCCCCTCCAATGGGGCCCCTTTGGATGTCTCTCCCTCCTCTCTTTCATGCCAAACTCTCCCAGTCTCCCCACACTGTAACAAACACCTAAACATCTGTTCCCTGCAATTCCCCTATTTCAGGTCCATCTTTTCCTTTACCTCTGTGTGCCCTTTACATGTCACTGGATCCTGCTGTTACATCCTTATATTATATGCTTATGTATAAGGAATTTGCTACATCTAGAATAACACTCCTTAGTTCCATCCATTTACCTGTAAATTTCATCTTTTCTTTCTGCGGAGTAGAACTCCATCTTATAGATATACCACATTTTCATTATCCATTTGTCAGTTGTGGGACTTTTATGTTGTTTCCATTTCTTAGCTATTGTGAAGAGACCAGCAACAAACATGTACGCACAGTTATGTTTAGAGTATAAAGAGTCCTTTGGGTATATGCCAAGTAGTGGTATAACTGGATCATATTGCAGATTCATTTAAAATTTTTGAGATTCTCCACACTGATTTCCATAGTGACTGCATGAGTTTGTATTCCCACCCTCCTGAATGAGAAATCCCTTTTCTCCACATCCTCACAAAAATTTGGAATCATTCACTCTCTTGATCTTAGCCAGTCTGACTAGAGTTAGATGGAAACTTAAAGTAGTTTTATTTGCATTTCTCTAATTACTAAGGATGTTGAGCAGTTTTTAAGGTGTTTCTTACCATTTTTATTTCATTTAAGAACATTCTATTCAGATCTATAGCCCATCTTATTGTTGGGTCTTTTATTTTCTTGTTTCTTATTTTGAGGTCTTTATATATTCTAGATGTGGATCCTCTGTTGGATGTGCTGCTGGTAAAGATTTTCTTCCATTCAATGGGTGACCTCTTCCTTTCCTTGGTGATTTTGCTGTACAGAAGCTTTGTAGTTCCCACTTTTGATTGTTGATTAATTACTGTGCAGCTGAAGACAAATTTAGAACGTTCTTTTCTCCACCTATCTTAGAGGGTACTGCCTATGTTTTATTTTAGGAGTTTCAGGGTTTCAGGTTTTGTATTGAGATCTTAGATCCATTTGGAGTTGACTTTTGTGCGAGGTGAAAGATAAGGTTCCAATTTCATTCCTCTACCTGTGGAGATTCAATTTTGTCAGCACCATTTGTTGACGATGCTGTATTTCATCCATTGTGTGTTCTTGGCACCTTTGTCAAACATCAAGTGGCTCAAGTTGCATGTACTGATGTTTTCTATTGTATTCCATTGATCTACATGTCTATTTTTGTGCCAGTGCCATGTGGCTTTTATGACTCTAGCTCTGTAATGTAATCTGAGATATGGTCTGGTTATCCTCCAGGGCTGTTCTTTTTTCCCCAAGATTGCTTTAGCTATCCAAGGATTTTGTGATTACATATGAATGTTAGTATGATTTTTTTCTAGCTCTGTGAAGAATGCCACGGGCGTTTTTATTGGCACTGAATTGAAGATGGTAAAATGATAATTTTCACAATATTGATTCTAGAAACCCATGAGCATGTATGGACATTCCATCTCCACTAGGAGATGTCTAAGCTATATCTTTGTCTATCTCTCTTTTTTAAAGATGTAGTTTTTATTATAGAGATCTTTACTATCTTTGGTTAGGTGTATTCCTAAATATTTTATATTTGGAGGGTGATTGTGAATCGGAGGTTTTCCCTGAATGCCTTTTCTCCTTATTTGTTATTGGTACATAGAAAGGCTACTGATTTCCATGAATTAATTTTGTAACCTGCCACTTTACTGAAAGCATTAATCATTTTTAACAGTTTTCTAGTGGAACTTTTGGGATCTCTTATGTATAATATCATATCATCTGCAAATAGTGAAAATTTGACCTCTTCTTTTCTAACTATTGCTCATTTAATCTCCTGCTCTAGTCCTATTGCTCTTGCAATAGATTCAAATACTATATTCAAAAGCAGTAAAGAGAGTGGACAGTCTTTTGTGGTTCCTGATTTTAATGGGAATGCTTCTAGTTTTTCTCCATTTAGAATGATGTTAGCACTCTATATGTTGGACACAACTTTGATCCAGGACTTGTGAGGCAGAGAAAGGTGGATCTCTTTGAGTCCAAGGCCAGTCTGTACTATATACTGAGTTCCAAGCCAGCTTGCCCTTCAGGGAGATCCCGTATCAAAACTATCAAAACAAAACAAAAGAAACAATCAAAGAAAACCAGAATGATGTTGGCTATGGGTTTGATGTATATGGCTTTAATTATGTTGAGGTATGTTCCTTCCAGATCAATTCTTTTAGAACTTATACTATGAATGTATATTGGATTTTATCAAAGCCCTTTTCTTTGTCCATTGAGATCACCAAGTGGTTTTTGTCTCTAGGTCCATTTATGTTTTATTATATTTATTGATTTACATATAATGATCCATCTTTGCATCTCTGGAATAAAGCCAACTCGATCATGGTAGATGGACTTTTTGATGTTTGTCTTTATGCAGTTTGCAAGTATTTTATTACATCTATATTCATTAAGTATATGGGTCTACAGATTATTTTTGGTTTTGTTTTTGTTTTTAGTTGTTGTTGTATCTTGACCTGGTTTTGGTATTATTAGAGTGATAGTGGGAAGTATTAGTTTTTCCTCTGTTTCTAGCCTTTTGAATATTTTAAACAGTACTGGTTATAGATCATTTCTGAATGTAGGATAGAATTCTGCTGTGAATCCATCTGGTCCTGCACATTTTATAATCAGGAAGTTTTGTTTCAGTTTTCTTATTTGTTATAAGTTGTTTAATCTGTTGTTCTCTTCCTGGTTTAATTTTTATGGTCTCCCTGATTTTAGAAATTCATCCATTACCTTCAGATTTTGGAATTTAATGGAATACAAATTTTGAAGTATTACTTTACAATGTTCTGGATTTTTCTGATGTCTGTTGTGATGTTTCCCTTTCATCTCTGATTTTAATTTGGATTTGCTCTTTCTTTAACATAACTGGGATAAGTGTATAGCATTCTTGTTTTCTTTTTCTCTATTGATGCTTTCTGTATTTCATACATCATTTTCCAATTCAGTTCAGGTATATATCCCTTTCCCTTTCCCCCACCCCACACCTACCCATCCCAGATCATGCATTCTGCCATAACTTTCCTGCATCTTTCTCTGTTTTTTGTTTTGTTTTGTTTTGTTTACATTTTTTTTAACAATAAGTGATAATTTGTGAGTACAAGCATCCTTCATGTAAAACCAATTTGCAAGCAGTTGTGCCCAAACCCACACAGCTCATGGGTCCCACCATCCAGCAGGGGGGGCTTGTATGTTCAATCAAGTTGATCAAATGAGTGTCCAGTCTATATTGTTGTAGTTTCACCATTCACCCCAATCGCAGCCCTTACATTCTACCACGCCCCCTCTTCCGCAGGTTGTTCCCTAGGCTTAGAAAAGGGGCACAGGTGGATGAGAGGTAAAACAGTCCACTCTCTCTGGAGCTGTTGACTTGGACTCTGGTCAATTCTGGCTGTTTCCTTTCATGGGCTGACAGTTTGTCCAGGAATAACCTTTCGATCCTACTAATGAAGAACAAGCAATTAGATATATAGGTATTTAAGCAGCACTAATAGTTATGGTAGGTTACTTTAGCATAGACACATGTTTGGATATGTTAATCCATGAATTACAATTTTCCCCCCTGTTAAATATGACAGGGTCTTACTGTGGCTTATAACATCTCCTAACCTGTAGAGGATGTAAGCTTGTGGCATCAGCCATGGGTTATTTCTCCAAGGGGAGAGCCAATAGCCAATTAGATTTGGGATATACAGGCACATGGCTGCCTCTGCTGCACAGTATTTCCAGGCAGGTGAGGTGTAGCTGGTGCTGACGGTGGAGTCTTGCTTGACTCAGGGAGACCCATATTTGCTTTATTGGTTTAGTGGCCTTTGGTAACACTCTCTGGCATTCCAGAGGCCATCTGTACACTTGCATGTGTGGTCTCAATACATCCCTCCCATGTTAACGTCAGGTCTTCGGCAGCAGGGTCTTATTGCCTCTCCTCCTGTAGGTATCCCAACTTAGAGGCAAGGAGCCCTTACCTTTTGTGGGGCCTTGGATCCCCTGGCCAACATCCACCTGGTAGAACAATCCATTGCTGATGTCAGAGCTCCTGTATTAATATATTTTGCCTGAGTGCATAGCCCTAGGACTTTAGTATTATATTTGGTTCTGAACAGAGAGTAATCCCTTCCACAGTTCCCATGTCTAGTAGTCAATTAAAGAAAGCAGTTTTACCGGTTTTATAAGAGATTACCTCTACAATAGTTGTCTCCAATTTACAGTTGGGGAGCGACCTCATCATTGTCATATTTCTCCTTGTTCTATGGGTGGGAAGGCAAGGAAGTCTCTCATATCAGAACCTTTGTGGCACCTAGAAGGTAAGTTTCATTAGGACTCATTATAACTAGTTGTTACATGTAGGATCCACAGAGGGGTTCGATGTTTATGGCAATCTGAGGCTTTTCTTCCTTTGAATGTTCAGACGGGTCAGCCTTTCCGTTGCCACTTTTTGGTACATCCTACTCAATGCAAACCTGTATCTTTTCTTTCTCAGCCGTTAAGTTGGTGACGTTTTGTCCTGTTGGAACAAACAAATCTTTTCCCATAGTTAGTTTTAAGATTTGAATTGCAGGGGTTTGATGAAAAGGTTTCATGTCTTTCTGTATCCCCCCCCCTTTTTTTTTAGCGTATGAGTCTCCAGAAGATAGTTGTATTATACATGACTATAGGGTGGAGTCAAGGCATAGATTTCATCAAATTCACCCATGTTGTTTTGGGTGACTATATATGATTAACTTGGGAAGCAAACTTAATTTTTACGTTAAATCATCTTAAAGAGAATGCTACAAGGTGATACTGTACAACAGAGAAATTATAGAGAACATTTGTATGTGTCAATCCCAAAGTTCTTGCTCTACAGATTTTATGTAAAGCAAATGTGGGCAACAGCGAATTATATCTCCATTTAATTCAGATGCATTACCATTTTTATCAGATTCTGTAAACCAATGTTGTTTAATATACACATGTTTACTTTTACTTTTACTAAGTCCTAAAACACCATGTGTCCTGTAGACAGTGTCTAGGCGAAACTGGGTACTTGCTGAGCTCACGTCAATTAAATATGCCTTAATCGAATATACACCCGTGTCCCTCTCCCACCCATCCCCCCTTTCCAATTCACCATTTCAGTCCATTTTCTGATGCAGTCTTTCTGTTGTTCTTTTACTATGCCTCCCTCTCCATGAGAAATATTTATATCTGGGTTGTTGGTACTAGCATCCACATATGAGGGACACCATTTGTCGTTTGTTTTTCTGGGACTGTGTTACTTCACTTAACATAATGTCTTCCAGCTCCATCCATTTACCTGCAAATTTCATGATGTTGTCCCTCTTTACTGCTGCATAGTATTCCATTGTATACATGTACCACATTTTCTCTATCCACTCGTCAGTTGAAGGGCACCTGGGCTGGTTCCAGCTTTTTGCTATTGTGAACAGAGCTGCAATAAACATAGCTGTGCATGTATCTTTGCAGTAAGTTGTGTCTTGTGGGTATATACCCAGGAGTGGTATGACTGGGTCAAATGGAAGGCTCATTTTGAGTCTTCTAAGGGTTCTCCACACTGCTTTCCATAGTGGCTGTACAAGTTTACATTCCCACCAGCAATGGATGAGTGTTCCCCTTTCCCCACAACCTCTCCAGCACTTGGTATCATTCATGTTCCTGATCCTAGCCAGTCTTATTGGAGTAAGGTGATATCTCAGAGTGGTTTTAATTTGCATTTCCTTAATTATCAGAGATGTTGAACACTTCTTAAGATGTTTCTCGGCCATCTCTAACTCCTCCTCTGTGAAGTCTCTATTCAGATCTTTGCTCCATCTTTTGAATGATTCATTTGTTTTCTTTCTTCTTTGTTTTTTGAGTAGCTTGTATACTCTGGAAATTAATGCTTTGTCAGATGTATCTGCTGTGAAGGTTTCCTCCCACTCTGTGGGTCTTCTCCTCACTTCCTTTATTGCTTCCTTTGATGTACAGAAGCTTTTGAGTTTAATGAGGTCCCATTTGTCAATTGTCGATCTTATTTCTTGTGCAGCTGCTGTCTGATTTAGGAAGTCTTTTCCTACACCTATGTCTTGTAGTCTGCTGCCAAGCTTCTCTTCTATCACCTCCAGAGTTTGGGGTTTCACGTTGAGGTCTTTGGTCCATCTGGAGTTGACCTTTGTACAAGGTGAGAGGTAGGGGTTTAATTTCATTCTTCTACAAGTGGTGATCCAGTTTTGCCAGCACCACTTGCTGAAGATGCTGTCTTTCTTCCATTGTGTCTTCTTGGCCCCCTTGTCAAATATGAGGTGGCTGAAATTGTATGAGCTCAGGTTTGGATCTTCAGTTTTATTCCATTGGTCAACTGGTCTGTTTTTGTGCCAGTACCAGGCTGTCTTTATGACTATAGCCCTATAGTATAGTTTGATGTCTGGTATAGCGATCCCCCCTGTATTGCTCTTTTCACTCAGGGTTGCTTTGGCTATTCGGGGTCTTTTGTTTTTCCAAATGAAATTGAGGATTTTTTTTTCCAAGCCTGTGAAGAAACTCTTGGGGATTTTGATTGGGATCGCATTAAATCTGTACACTAGTTTGGGTAGGATGGACATTTTTACTATATTTATTTTCCCAATCCATGAGCATGGGAGGTTTGTCCATCTTCTGATGTCTTCCTCAATTTCCTTTTTCAGGGGTTTAAAATTTTTGTTGTAGAGATCCTTGGTGTCTTTGGTTAGGTTTGTTCCTAGGTATTTTATTGTTTTTGAGGCTATTGTGAGTGGGAAGGTCTCCTTGTAGTCCTTCTTCAATTGCTTGTTGTTGGTGTACAGAAAGGCTACTGATTTTTCTAGGTTTATTTTGTATCCTGCCACTTTACCAAAGCTCTTAATCGTTTCTAGGAGTTTTCTGGTGGAGTTCTTAGCATCCCTTAGGTAGACAATCATATCATCAGCAAAAAGGGATAGCTTGACTTCCTCTTTTCCAATTAGAACTCCTTTAATTTCCTTTTCTTGCCTTATTGCCCTAGCTAGGGTTTCTAGCACTATATTGAAGAGGAGTGGTGACAGGGGGCAGCCTTGCCGAGTTCCTACCTTTAAGGGGAATGCTTCTGTCATTTCCCCATTTAGGATGATATTGGCTGTGGGTTTTCTGTATATGGCTTTGATTACATTGAGGAATGATCCCTCCAGACCAATTCCCTCCAGGACTTTAAACATGAAAGGGTGCTGGATTTTGTCAAAGGCTTTCTCCGCATCAATTGAGATGATGGTGTGGTTTTTGTCCTTCAGTCCATTGATATGTTTGATGATGTTTATTGATTTTCGTATGTTGAACCATCCCTGCATGTCTGGTATGAATCCAACTTGGTCATGGTGGATGATTTTCTTGATGTGAGTCTGTATGCGATTTGCCAGAATCCTGTTTAGAATTTTGGCATCTGTGTTCATTAGGGAGATGGGTCTATAGTTCTCCTTTTTGGTTGTATCTTTCCCTGGTTTTGGTAGTAGCGTAATGCTGGCTTCATAGAAGGAATTTGGGAGAAGTCCCTCCATTTGTATCCTTCTAAACAATTTAAGTAGTAATGGTTGTAAGTCTTTACGAAATATTTTATAGAATTCTGCCGTGAATCCATCCGGGCCTGGGCATTTTTTGGTTGGGAGGCTACTTATTACATCTTCGATTTCTTCCTGTACTATTGGTCTGTTTAGGCTGTCGATCTCTTCTTGGTTGAGCTTTGGTGATTCCCAGGATTTCAGATATTCATCCATTTCTTCTAGGTTTTCAAACTTAGTAGAATATAAGTTTTTGAAGTAGTCCCGTATGATTGTCTGGATCTTTTCATTGTCTGTTGTGATATTTCCCCTTTCATCACAGATTCTATTGATTTGGAGTTGTTCCCTCTTTCTTTTGGTTAACTGGGCTAGAGGTCTGTCTATCTTGTTTATTCTCTCAAAGAACCAACTTTTGGATTCATTGATTTTTTGTATGGTTTTCTTTGTTTCTATTTCATTGATCTCTGCTCTGATTTTTGTTATTTCTTCTTGTCTGCTCCGTTTAGGGTTCATTTGTTGTTGTCTCTCAAGTATTTTTAGCTGCAGTGTTAGATCGTTCACTTGTGCTCTTTCTGTTTTTTTAATGTGGGCACTTAGAGCTATAAACTTCCCTCTTAGGATTGCTTTAAGAGTGTCCCATAGATTTTGCTGTGTTGTTTTATCATTGTCATTCAGTTCCAGGAATGTTTTTATTTCTTTTTTTATTTCTTCCTTGACCCACTCATTATTCAGGAGAGTGTTGTTTAGTCTCCATGTGTTCCTGTAGGTTGTAGGGTTTATTCTGGTGTTGATATTGAGTTTTATTGCACTGTGGTCTGATAGAATGCATGAGATTATTTCAACCTTTTTATATTTGTTGAGTTTTTCCCTGTGTCCCAGTATATGGTCTATTTTGGAGAATGTTCCATGAGGTGCTGAGTAGAAAGTGTATTCTCTGGTGTTTGGGTGAAATATTCGGTAGATGTCTGTGAGGTCCATTTGGTGTATTGTGTCATTTAGTTCAGATGTCTCTCTGTTTATCCTTTGTCCTGTTGATCTGTCTAGAGGACTTAATGGGGTATTGAAGTCCCCTAGTATTAGTGTGCTGGGGTTAATCTGTGCCTTGAGATCCTGAAGAATTGTCTTTATAAAGTTTGGTGCACTGATGTTTGGTGCATATATATTTATGATTGTGAAATCTTCATCGTCAATTGTTCCTTTAATAAGGATGTAATGGCCCTCTTTGTCTCTTTTGATTTCTTTTGCTTTGAAGTCTATTTTGTCTGATATTAGAATAGCCACACCCGCTTTCTTTTTGGTACCATTTGCTTGGAATACTTTCTTCCATCCCTTCACCTTAAGTTGGTGCCTATCCTTGAAATTGAGATGGGTTTCTTGTAGACAGCATATAGATGGGTTTTGTTTCCTAATCCATTCTCCCAGTCTATGCCTTTTGATTGGGGAGTTTAGCCCATTAATATTTAAGGTTACAATTGAAAGATGGATGTTGCTTCCTTTCACTTTATTATCCATTTGGACTTCTAGCCTTTGATTTTGCTCCTATGGTTATGTTTTTGTTAGTTTCTTTTCCTAGGTGTTTGAGGATTGTTGCTCCTCTCTTCTACCCTTTGAATTGCTTCAAGTATTTTATGAAGAGTTGGTTTTCCAGACATGTATTCCATCATCTTGTTTATGTCATGGAAGATTTTTCTCTCTCCTTCAAGTATAGTCGACATTTTTGCTGGGTAAAGTATTCTGGGTTGGCATCCGTAGTCCCTTAACACTGGGAATGCTTTGCTCCATGTTCTTCTTGCTTTCATGGTTTGAGGCGAGAAGTCAGTTGTAATTCTGATGGGTTTCCCTTTGTATGTGACTTGTTTTTCTTTTGTGGCCCTCAGAATTTTGTCTTTGTTTTGGGCATCTAGCATTTTAACTATGATATGGCGTGGGGTGTTTCTTTTCTGATCTTGTCTATTTGGGGTCCTATGTGCTTCTTGTATTTGTATGGGTTTGTCTATTTTTAGTTTGGGGAAATTTTCATCTATTATTCTGTTGAAGATCTGATCAATACTATTCTCTTGAGATTCTTCTCCTTCCTCTATTCCTATGATGCGGAGGTTTGATCTTTTCATAGTGTCCCATATTTCCTGGTTGTTCCAGTTTTGTGTATTTTTAAATTTTTCATAATCTTTATTTGAGTTTTTTAGTTGCTCTGTGTTATCTTCCAGATCTGATATTCTTTGTTCTGCTTCCTCCATTCTATTTCTGAGGCTTTTTCCTTTCCTTTCTTCCTGGTTGGATAAGTGTTCTATTTCCTTTTTCATTTCATCCTGTGATTTCCTTAATATATCCATTTCCTTTATGAGTTTCTCAATCTCTTCTTGGTGCTCCTTACTTCGTTGGTTGGCCTCCTTTTTCAGTGTTTCTACTTCCTTAAGGTGTTTGTTTTTTTCTCTCTCTTGTTCTTTCTGGAGTTTGTCAATCTCTTCCTTTAGTTTGTCATTGTATCCCTCTAGGTCCTTTTTGAGTTTTTCATTCTCTCTCTTTACTTCTCTGAATTCTTCTTTATGTTCTTTAATTTCTCTGCATAGGTCTGCAATTAGTCCTCTAAGGTCTGTTTCTGGGGTCACCTCCAGGGGGATCCGATTGTAGCTGTCTCCTACCGGGTTGGTAGAGCTTGGTGCGGAATTATCCTGCACCTTTCCCATGTTGTCTCTTCGTTGTCTCCCTGGCATGTGGGTTTCCCTTTTGTGATTCAAATCCCAAATGCCTTTTCAGTTTGTTGAAGGCTGAAAGCTTGTTTTATTTTGCTTGCCTCCATCCAATGTCTTTTTTTTTTTTTTTCCCCTTCCTTCCCTCCTCCTTGTTTATGGAGTGTTGACTTGTCTAGGTTTCAGGCTTTCACTTTTGTTTATATATTGGATACTGGAAGTCTCTTCCTTTCCTGTTCTGAATGTTCTCTTAATCCACTGGATACTCTCTCCTCAATTCCAGTTGTTGGGGGGGTATTCCTGACAGCCCCCACCCCAGTACCTGATTGGAGCAGTGGCGGGCTGCTCCTGACCCCTGTGCAGTCTATGGTGGCATCTGCGCCTGACCCTAAACCCAGGACCTCCTCCCACTTGCCAGGGCAGCCACGCTGTGGTGGGATTTAGGGGTCCAATCTAGGTCCGCCAGCCACTGGTCCCTCTGCCACAACTCAGCAAATCAATTGTACTGCACCCTTGGGTCAATGCCCTAAGTTTTTACCTGCCTGGAGCAGTGGCGGGCTGCTCCTGACCCCTACGCAGACTATGGCGGCGAGCATTCTTGTTTAGTCTTTAAAATAAACCTGCTCTTATGTTCATGATTTTTTTTTTTTTTTGTATTGTTATATTTGTTTCTATTTCAGTGGTTTCTGTTCTGATTTTTTATTATTTCTTCTTGTCTACTAAGTTTGGGGTTGGAGTGTACATGCCTGTCCAGAGTCTTCAGTTTTACTGTTAAATTATTTAAATGCACTCTTTCTGATTGTTTAATGTAGGCACTAAGAGCTATAAACTTCCCTTAGTACTAATTTTAAGGTATTCTCAGAGTTTTGTTGTGTTTTATTTACAGGTGAATTTAGTTCTAGGAACACATTCATTTATTTCTTAATTTCTTCTTTAACCCATTCATCATTCAGGAATGTGTTTTTTAGTATCCATTAGTTCATATAGTTACTAGAGCTTCTTTTGCTGTTGATTACAAGCTTTACTGCAGTGTGGTCTGATAGAACACATGGAATATTTCAAATTTTTTGTATTGCATGGTATTTGTTTTGTGTTCCAGAATGTGGTCAATTTTAGAAAAAACTTGCATGAGCTGCTGGGTAGAAAGTGTATTCTTTGGTGCTTGGGAGGAATATTCTATAGATATCTGTTAGGTCTTTTTCATGTAAGATGTAATTTAATTCAGATGACTCTGTTTATTCTTTGTCCAGTTGACCTGTCTATTGAAGATACTGAGGTATTAAAAGTCCCCTACTATTACTGAATTGGGGTTAATCTGTGTTTTTAGTCCTGCAGTACAGTTTTTATTAATTTCATTGCTACATGTTTGATGTATATATGTTCACAATTGCAGTATATTTTTGACCAATTATTTCTTTGATTAGAATGGAATAACCCTCTTTAAGTCTTCTGATTACCTTTAATTTGAAGACTATTTTGTCAGGTATTGGAATTTCAATTCCTGCTTGGGTTTTAGTCTTTCGTTGGAATAGATTTTGCTATCCTTTCTCCCTAAGACAGTTTCTATACTTGAAATAGATGAGTTTCTTTCAGACGACAAGTTGGATTTTCTTTCTTGACATTCCACTAGACTGTGTCTTTTGAAAAGGGAGTTGAGGCCATTGATATGTAATGTTATTATTGAAAGATGTGTATTGGATGCTGTCATTTTAATTTCTTTGTATTTGTATTTCTGTTATCATACCTTTCTTTGTTTTCTGTAACCTCTTGGGTAAAGTCATTCCTTTCTTTGGTCCTTTGTATTGATTTGAATAGTCTCTGCAGTGCTGATTTGGTAGAGAGGAATCCTATCATCCTGTTCATGTCATGAAAATTTTTCTGTTCTCCTTTGACCATGATAGTTTTGCTGGGTAAAGTATTTAGAGTTGGCATATATGGTTATTCAGAACTAGAAATAGGGGGCTGGAGAGATGGCTTGGTGGTTAAGAGCGCCGACTGCTCTTGCAGAGGACCCAGGTTCGATCCCCAGCACCCACATGGTGGCTGAGAACCGTCTGAAACTCCAATTCCAGGAGAACTCCAGTTCCAGGGGAATCCGACACCCTCTTCTGACCTCCGTGGCATTGCACGACATGGGTGCACAAACCTGCATACAGACAGTACATTCAGACACATACAGAAATAAATAAAATTAAAAAAAAAAAAAGAACTAGAAATACTTTGGTCTGGGCTCTTCTGGCATTCATTGTTTCCACTGAAATAACAGCTGTAATTCTGATGGGTTTTCATTTATATGTAACGTGTTTTTCTCTAGCAAGTTTCAGGACCCTCTCTTTGTTCAGTACATTTAATATTTTTATTATGATATGCTATGGTGAGTTTCTGTTCTGGTCATGTCTAATTCGTGTTCTTGAATCTCTATATGTAAGTCTTTCCACAGTTTAGGGAAATTTTCTTCTATTATCCTGTTGAAGTTCTTTGTAATGCCATTGGTCTGAGATATTTCTCCTTCCTGTATGCCTATAATTAGTAGGGTTGTGGGTTTTCTGTTGTAGCACATTTGCTGAGTATTCCATATTCTATTCCCATTTTCCTTTTTTTGTAATTTAACATAGTCTTTGCTTGAGGAATCCAAATCTTCAACTTTGTCACCCAGTCTTGTTATTTCATTTTCTGGTTCATTTATTCCTCTTATGAGGCTTTCTGCTATCATGTCCAATTGGTTTATTAAGATTTTCAATCCTATGTTAATTCCCATTGGGATTTTTTTTGCTATTTCTATCACTTTTATGAATTTATGTTCCAAGTAATGAATTATTTTGGACATGACATTAAACTGATTACTTGAATATAGTTGGGCTTCCATCACAAGTTTATGCCTTTTCTATTTGAGTTCTTTTAATTTTCTGTGTTTTAAGTTCTTTGTTCATGTTTATGAATTTTCTTTTAAATTCTGCGTCGTGGGGTTCCTCAGGGCAGTTCTCATCGCAGTGAATAACTATAGGATTAGTCAGTTTTGTTAGTGGACATGTTCTCTTGGTCCTTCTTATTATTTGTGTTTTGGGGTTGCCATTGTTTGTTAGTTATGTGTACAGTTGGAACTTCTACTCTGCTTTTATTTAATTTAATTTGGGTTCTGTTTCTATTGTTTGTGTAGCTTAGTTGCTTTTTGGTCCAAATTGGGATCTATATTAGTGTGTGTTTCAAGTTCTTGCAGGGTTGTAGATTGGTCTGGGTGGATGGTGGGACATGGTGGTAAGTAGGCTGCTCAGGTAAGTAGGAGGGACAGTCTGTGTCAGACAGACAAGGAGCTAGGGAATTTAGCTTGTGTGAGTCAGGAAGCTAGTCAGAATTGTAGCCCTCCTGGGTCCAAGGCTGGCAGGGGACAGGGTGGGGGCAAGCCTGAGGAATGGAATAGTAATGCAGATGTGGTGGGCCAGATCTGACTTACTAGCATTCTGGAGGTTCAGGTTGGTCAGGCTGGTCAGGAGCCAGGGGAGATTGGGTGGGGCCAGCACCTCAGGGGAGAACCTAATACCATGAATAAGAAAAAATACATTAACACTTGTCCATAAACCACATTTATCACAAGCTGACTAGAGAACAGATGATATTGCTGTGGTTGGTATATGGTCTGTTGTGTCAGAAACTCATGCTGGTATGTGGATACCATTATTGTGGTGCTCAGAGTAGGGCATTCATATTGTGGTGAAGTCATTGAGAAGGATTAATACCATTCTGTGGTTGTGGCTTAGCAGGACAGTTATGGCAGAATGCATGATCTGGGATGGGGTGGGGTGGGATGGGGGGAAGGGAAAGGGAAATATGCCTGAACTGAATTGGAAAAAATGTATGAAATGCACAAAGCATCAATAAAAACTAAATTAATAAAAAAAAAAGAAATCACCAAAATGAGATGCTATAAATTGAGTTCCTTTCAAATTATGCAGTCTTTGATATTTTGTTTCTTCAACAAAAATAAATAGAGTAAAACAGATGCTTTCTGACAATGAGGGCTCTATTAAGTTGAGTTTACACCCGATTTCAAATTATGTGTCATAAAATAAGCCAGTTTCAACTAATAACAAGTTTCTCCATTGAGAATGCTAGTTATATTTTTGAGTTCTCATTTTTTTGCCTGATGAATGTGTTAGAATACTCATGTTTGATTAATAATTTAAGGATAAATTTAGAGCAGACAAAATGATCTGATCTTTCCAAGTCTCAGATTCATGATATGCTGTTTTTCCAGAATGGGTTGTAAAGGCTCACCAGCTGTGAAAGGATAGTTTAAGCTAAAGAAAGAAAAAATAATAAAATTAGAAAAGATTATCTCTGTGTCTATGCCTTTCATGCATTCTGTAAATTCAGATGGCACAAAACAGACTTTTTTTCTGCAAGGAAACAAATGGCAGGCATATACCTATGGTGACTTAAGCTTGTTCCTAGAAATTATGAACTTATTATGTTGTGGACAATCTGATCAACTTTGTATTAGAAACATTAGTACAAATGGTATGTGTTGGAAGCAGTGAGTGAAATTAGGCTGAATAACGGGCATGATAAATTAGAGAACACCTCTAGGATCTGTCACTCCTTCCTGCAGAGCACCTTTAACAGCAGCAGATGAAACTTTAGATGATCCTACATAATAGATTAGTGGAAAAGAGTATGCAAAACTCAGCTACATTATCAAAAGCAAGAGGCATTTTATTTTTTTTATTTTTTTTAATTTTTTTTTATTATTTATTTCTGTATGTGTACGAATGTACTGTCTGCATGTAGGTCTGTGCACCCGTGTCGTGCAATGCCTCGGAGTTCAGAAGAGGGTCTCGGATTCCCCTGGAACTGGAGTTCTCCTGGAATTGGAGTTATAGACGGTTCTCAGCCGCCCTGTGGGTGCTGGGGATTGAACCCGGGTCCTCTGCAAGAGCGGTCGGCGCTCTTAACCGCTAGGCCATCCCTCCAGCCCGCAAGAGGCATTTTAAAAATCACATAGCCTCAAGTTCTTTGAACTAGTCTTGATAACATCAGTGTTTATCTCTTTCCATGGAAGGGTCTCAGGACATTTAAGCCTGGTTTACAATGGCTTTCACACCCAAAAGCATTCTTATGATAATTTAAATTCTACAGCCAAAATAAAAAGCATAGCGTCCTAACTTTATTTAAAACTAAGAAATAGAAAGTAAACAGCTAATGACTCTCTCCTGGTTCTTCATTCAGGGCCAGGCACACAGGTAGCCAAGAGGAACAGAAAGCATTGCACTTTAGGAACAGTATATGGCAGGATTATTTATGGAAAATTCATTTGTGTTTTCTTTTCTGGGCTGAAGAACAATCAGAGAGAATGAGAGTCCAGTGTTGTTTGTGTTCTGCATTTTTCCTTCTGTTCTAAGAAATCCTTTGTGCTTCTTTGCCGCAGGGGCCTTTTAGGGCCTAAAGCAGAAGGTACTTGAAAATAACCTCCTCCTGGCTCGTGTAAAAGTATAAACCAGGAGTCACAAATTCAAATGCAGAGAGATGCAGCCAGATACCTAAATAAACAGTGCAGCCCAAGTTTAACTTTCCCCACCAGGGTTCAGCTTGTTTGCATATGTCTCTGTGTGGGAATGGTCTTTGTTTGTACTGAAAGGCAAACTGTCTTACATTTTTTCCCTAAAATATTTAGAGTTATAATCCAATTTTCTTTCTCCTTTTCAGAGGGTCAATAAAAAGTTGCTCTGGATAGACTTAAGCAGCCAAAGGAATTTCCTGAAGCCTAGTAAGATAGATGTCAAGCCTGTTGACATGGAGGTGATAAATTAAATTCAACTTTGTGGAAAGAAAAAGTGAAAGGTTTTAGTGTGTGGCAAAATAACGAAAAATTGATGGAAAATTTCAGGAAGGAGTTAGTTACTCTGATTAGCCATCTTTGCTTGCTAATTACTGCCAACTGCAATTAGGCTCTGATCTGCCCAGAGACTAAGAGACAGGGGCACCATCCTCCTAAAGGATTACCTGTTGGTAGAGGAATAAAGCTCAGGTTCTTGAGAAACGCACTGCTGAGTGGTAATCTTGGTAAGAGACTGGAAAAAGACTGTGATCTGAAGAGGATGATTTGTTTTCTAAAGTAAATATAGTAAGAGAAATGCAATAAAAAGGAGACAAACCCCACAACAGAAGAAGGGCATAGAGTCAGAAAGAAATCTATGTAAATTGTGGCCAACCTGAAACAGGCTAAAGCCATAATGATCAATGGCAAGATCATTTCTGAGAAACAAATACCCTGTTGAAGGAAGATAGTAGTGGAAATGTGATGTGGCCAAGAATATTGGTCTCCTGAGAGGTGATGGTGATACTGATTGGAGAGTGAAGTCTTTCTGTCTGTTGTTTAAGGGTGAAGACAGCCTGTCTGGAGGATGAAAACAGCCTGTCTATTGTTTGTGGTTATCAATGTCCTGCCCAGCTACTGCTACCAGCAAGAACTTCAAGCTAGTCATATCAAATCTGTGCGACAATCTATGTTCTTTTACCAGGCAATTAGTTTTCCATTACTTCAAACTACTACTAACAGACTTAGCTACCATCCTATCTTCCCTGGCCAAATCAGAAATGAGTGCCTTAACCACATGGCAAAGAGTAAGGAGGGAGAATTGTATCCTCTGCCTAGGATTCAGGAAGGAGAGAAGTGGAAGAGAGCTGATTGGAATGGAGCATCGAGAGTAGGGGGGGTGGGTAATGGATCATGAAATCAAATTGGTCCTGCGTCTCTTTTCAACTAAAATCACAGAAAATTTAGGGCTTGCAGTGATATTGGTTTGATTTAAAGTTAAAAAAATGAAATTGGTTCTTTTGTTCACAGTGAAGTGTGTTGAATCCAAGCCAGACAAAAGTATAACTTTAATGTTATCAGTGACCACTTCATATATTATGCCAAGTGGGGAGAATGGGGTCCACTTCATGTTTCATCTCGCAGGTGCAGAAGATTAATTTCTTTCATAACAGATGTTATTTTTCTTTATCAATCTCTCTTCCCATTTTGGGAGATAGAGAGAGAAAGAGCAGGAGTATTTTAACTTACCAAACAAAATACCTCAAGCTCCATTTTCCAAAATTTCTCTTTTCTACTTTCAAACCCTGTGGGATCATCAGTATTGTTAAATTTACACTCAAATCAAGTGTGTACCCCTTTCCCTAACTTAATCTTACTCATTGAATATACACTTAGGATTTACAAGAAGCAAATCAAGAAATCAAGAGGTAAAGACAGGAGGAAAATTTACCCAGGAATTATTAAAAGTAGCTTCTGCTTACTTATGTGTTGGGTTTTTATATTCAAATAGAGGTGAATATTTTCATGTTTACAAAACAAATGCATTTGAGTTCATAGAAGAACTATAAATTCAAAATAAGAATCTGTGACTTTCACCTGAAAAGTGCCTTTATGAAAAGGTAGAAGCATTTAAAACATCTTTGTGGGTCTATTTGTGAGAGGAAAAAGCGCAGATAAATTAGAGGAAATATCACTAGAGAAGATAGAATCAATTCCCTTCTTCTAAGTCTTAATTTGAGAGATATTTAATACTGAAACTAGCAGGGCTGGAGAGATGGCTCTGGTGCTAAGAGCATTCACTGCTCTTGCAGAGAGTCCAGGTTCAGTTCTCAGCACCCACACATCAGCTAAGAACCATCTTAACTCCAGTTCCAGGAATCCAACAGCCTCTTTTGACCTCTATGGGCACTGCACACCATGGGTGTCCTGAAATACATGCACATGATACATTCATACAGATAAGATAAAAATATCTTTGAGATGGATTTGAACTAGCAATGGAGACAGGATAGATACAAAATTGAGTGTGAAAAGACAAGGTGTGATGTTTGTTTTCTAAACAGTGAAGATCCTTCAATGGTTCATGTGTATGAACTACACTGTGTTTAAGAGCAAATACATCATTAATGACATACATGATAGAATCCAAAGAAGAAAAATTAAACTATATGAAAAGTAGTCTGACTCCCAAATTTCTTCCTTAGGAACATTTAAATGAAGTTTTTACAGGTTGAGTGGAATCATGATACATATCATGCATTACTTTATAGTGATTTGTAGAGGTTCGATGAAACAGAGGATTATAGGAAAAATGGACCTGATGAATTGAAATTTTAAGTTCTATACTCTGGATTATATTCTTCTCTAGGTTTCTAATTTGACTAGAAAGGCATATCATTTTAAAAAATGACTTTTGAATTGATTTTGAACAAACTTTACTGAAGTGGAAAGATAAAAGTGACTAAAAGAACTGAAAAAATAATTTTATTAAAATACTCATGACAAAAGTTTGAAGCACAGAACCTACAGTCACAAAATCAGCAAAACCTAAGAGTTGACAGGGAGCACTGTGTGTGTGTGTGTGTGTGTGTGTGTGTGTGTGTGTTTCTGTGTGTGATTTTAATCAATGATTTGGAAGAAGCCAAAATTCTCTACAAAACTTTTCCTTTGCCAGGTCAGATTGGTCACTTCATTTAAAGTTTTTTTTTTTTTTTTTTTTTTTGAGATAATGTTTGGTACTCAATGTGTAGTACATGTAACAAGATGGGTTTACCTAAGTATCGCTTCAACTATGACAAGATTCTTGGAGAATATTTTAATTTTAATTTTAATAGATTAGTGAAGAAAGTTGTGCTGATTATGTTCTTTGATTCTGGTTTGCATTAATTTTGTTCATACTGTCCTTAGAAAAACAAGATCAATAAAGTATCAATAAAAACTGATAAATTTTCTCTATGCTCTCTTGAAAGGTTATTTTATGGTATATAAGTTGTTGTTTTATATCAATTTTAGATCAATGATTAACCCACAGATCTCATCTTTCTTCCTTATTTATACCCAAGTACTGTACGTTTAAGATATTTAATATGTTTATGTGGAGGTTTATTTCATGGATTCTGACTCTACTTGAATTTCATGGTTTTGTTGACCATATAGTAATACCTTATCCTTATAGTGATGAAGAACTTCATTGACAGTAGTTTTCTTGTACACACACCAATCTGATGAAGAATACTCCACCTTGTTTCCTGTAGAAATCTGAAAAGAAAATTATATCAAATAGCATTGACAAATTATAATTTATAATATATATTTTATAAACTATTGCTGTCTGCTACCAAATACCAGCTTTCTTTCTCACCAGAACTACATGGACATTTTCTTCTGCACATCCTCACCAACAATTTCAGTAACTCAGCCTTCTGAAAGGTGTAAACTAACATCTAATTGTGGATTAATTTTTTAATATGTTCATTGGGTCTTTGAAAATTTATACAATATTTGTTATATTCATAATTCCCATTTCCTCTTATATCTATTCCTCTTTCCTCAACCTACAATGTATGACCTCTATGTTTTAAGGCCGATTTATACTTGGCTGTGGGTACCTCCCCTGGGGCCTGGTCAACAGACCCTGCATCATATTCTTAAAGAAACTGACTCTCTCCCCAAGCACCGATCAGTCACCAATAGTTTCTCCCCTCTGATTTTATTAATTTGGGTCCTTTCTCTCCTTTTTGGGTTAATTTGGCTTAAAGTTCGTCAATCATGTTAAGTCTTTCAAAAAAACAGCACTTAGGTTCATTGATTTTTTGTGTGCTATGTTTTGTTTCTAATTCATTAATTTCAGTCTCAATTTTATTTATCTCTTACCAATTTACTTTTTTTAGGACCTGTCTGTACTTGGTTTCCCAAAGTCTTCAAGTGCACCATTAAATTATCAATATGTGATGTATCTAACTTTCTCATGTAGCCATCCTCTCTGTAATATAAACTTTCCTCCAGGTTATTTTTACATCATGGCCCCATGAAATGTTGGAAGGTTTTCAACTGAAAACATATCAACATCTATGAAATATTAAATCCTAGGTATTTGTTAGGGGATCTTTTTCAGACAAGGTCTCCTTGGAGTCCCAGGAGGCCCAGAACTCACTGTGTATACTAGGCTGGGTTCAATTTCTACCTCACAGAGTTCTGGTTGCCTCTGCCTCCAGAGCCCTAGGATTAAAGGTGTGTGCCTCCATGCTTGGCAATTCTAGGAATTTTAAAATTATTTTTGATTTTCACCTTGATCCAAATCCCTAATGGTAATATATTGTCTAGTTTCCTTGCCTTGATATACCTTCTATATTTGCTAATGATAAACTCCTTTATTCCTCATGGTCAAATGGAACACTATTTTCTCCATTTTCCTTTGTTTTTTTATTTATTTTTTTATTTTTTAATTACTTTATTTTTTTTTTCATTTTTTAAACAATAAGTAATAATTTATGAGTACAGCATCCTCATGTAAAACCAATTTGCAAGCAGTTGTGGCCCCAAACCCACACAGCCCAAGGGTCCACACCATCCAGCTGGGGGGGCTGTATGTACAATCAAGTGATCGATGAGTGTCCAGACTATATGTCTGTGTAGTTTGCGACCATTCACCTGCAAGTCGCAGGCCTTACATTCTATCACGCCCCCTATTCCACAGGATTGGTTTACCGAGGCTTAGAAAAGGGCACAGTGGATGAGAAGCAAACCAGTCTACTTTCTCTGGAGCTGTTGTTTTGGACTCCTGGTCCATTCTGGCTGTTTTCCTTTCATGGGCTGACAGTTTGTCCAGGAATAACCTTTCAATCCTACCTAATGAAGCACTATCAATTAGATATATAGGTATATGTAAAGAGTACTGATTGTTATGGTAGGGTACTTTGGTATAGACACAGATGTTTGGATGGTATGTTTAATCCATGAATAACATTTTTTTTCTGTAAAATAGACAGGGTCTTACTGTGACTTATAACATCTCCTAACACTAGAGGATGTAATTTGTGTGGCATCAGCCGTGGGTTTATTCCTCCAACGAGAGAGCTAATGCCAATTAGATTTGCGATATACAGGATATGGCTGCCACTGCTGCACAGTATATGTTTTTTTTTTTTTAACCAATGCATTATATTATTTTTATTTGTGTTGAAAAGTATATCACATTATATACATTAACGTTAAGAAAGTCTGTACACCTTTACCTTCTGAGGTCTAAAATGAGAACCATATAGTCCACATGGCTCACTAATCAGCACTCCCCATTGCATGGAGAGCCACTCATTTCCAATCTTTCTTGCCATAAATTACAACTATGTGTCCTCATTCATATTTCCATCAAGTTCAGATATAATGGATTCATCACATACAAATTACTTAAATCACGCTTCTGTCAAAAGACTTGATGGCTACTAAGTATACTACAAAAATAAACTTTATTTTGGTGGAGGGCTTTTTTGTTTGAATTTTTGTGATTTTTAAACAATGAAATTTGATAGTATTTAGATACTGAATCACCTTCCCATCTGAATTACCTTCCATGCCTCCTAACAATTTAATGCACTCCATTAATATACAGCATGTCCAATAAATCTGATTTGTGCCCCCACAGGTCTCTCATCTTCAGTTGGTCCATCTGCTAGAGGCTGGTACCAAGAATTTCATCCTTGTAAGAAACTGGCTCCCTCCCCCCCCCCCTTTCTAGCAGCCATCAGTTGCCAAAAGTTTCTTAGATTGAGTTAAGATTTCTTTTTTTTTTTTAATTTTTTTAAAATTCTATTTATTTCTGTATGTGTATGAATGTACTGTCTGCATGCAGGTTTGTGCATCCATGTCGTGCAATGCCGCGGAGGTCAGAAGAGGGTGTCAGATTCCCCTGGAACTGGAGTTCTCCTGGAATTGGAGTTTCAGACGGTTCTCGGCCGCCATGTGGGTGCTGGGGAGTGAACCTGGGTCCTCTGTAAGAGCGGTCAGCGCTCTTAACCACTAGGCCATCTCTCCAGCCCCTGAGTAGATTTCTAACCACTTCCTCATGTCACTACTGGGACTTTGGTTTGAGCTCCCTGAGAACTGTGTATGCTTTGCAGAGTTTGAAATAAATATCCCACCCAGGGAAGATTTCTCTGCAACCTCTTCTTCTGGATGGTTGTGGGTTTCAGTGTTAATAATCTTCTGCTGTAGAAAACATTTTTCATGAGAGTTGAAAGATGTGTAGAGGTTGCATTGAAAATATGCCACTTAGGTCTAAGCATTTCACAAACAATTATTCTCTGCATTTGACCAGTTTCAGAACTTTTTGTTGGTCTTCATATGTTGCAAAAAGAAACTTCTTTGATGAAAACATGAAGGTACACTAGTCTGTAAATATAAGGATATATATTTAGCATATAGTAAGAAATTATGTTGGTCTAGGAATATGGACAAAGTGTGTTTTTCTCTAGGATCTATGACATCTCCAGGCATGTGTATGTTTTTATCTATGTTTACAGTACCACACATAAGTTCCCTTCTACTGAGCATGTCATACCAATTATACAGCTGTTGATTTCCCCCCTAAATAAACTGTCACCATTGCACCAATAGCAATAATTTTCTAGGCCAGTGACATTTGTGGATTATGCTTTACAGCTGGGCAGGGACATTGACTGCTCTTCTTGTCAGCTTGCATCGTATCCTATGATAGAGTTGTTAGTTTACAAAAAGGCATGAATCCCAATAAAAGGTACATGAGGCTTAGGTCACTCCAGGAACATGATTTACTTCCATGCGGGACTGCCAGTGTGAGCTGCCTGCAGACACGTGGTGGGGGGCAGGGGCAGAAAGAGGGGCAGAGAGCCAGAGAGAGGCAGAGAGAGAGAAAGAGAGATGGTGGCTGGGGTCCACCCATTTATGCCCATGGGGTGGGGCCTCAGGTACAGGGGAAGGGGTCATAAGATTGACAGCTTCTGAAGGAAGTGGGCACCTGTGTACCCCTTAGGATTCTGGGAAACCTATACCTAACATTCCAACCTATTGCTTATGATAAGGAAATGGGGCACTGTTCTCTTCTGTATCTGCTTCAGAGCTGATGGGGAGCAAAGTCTTGGGGGAACACCTGTCAGGCTGGAGGGTTACAGTCTGGTTTCCCATTTTGGCTGCTCTGGGTGTTCTGCCCAGTGGGTTTGGTCCAGATCAATAGTGGCCAGTACTTAGTGGACCTTTTCTCTGCAACTGAAAAGACAAGCTGGTTGAGTCTTATATGAGTATATGAGTGTAGGGACTTCACAGTACCAACAAGGGGGGGATTCTGGGTGCAATAGTAATTGGAAGGTCCCTGTTATGGTCTGCAGAGAGTATCCTGGTTTGAGGAACTGGAAAAAGTTTTTTTTTTTAATTTTTTTTATTAATTTTATTTATTTCTGTATGTGTATGAATGTACTGCCTGCATGCAAGTTTGTGCACCCATGTCGTGCAATGCTGTGGAGGTCAGAAGAGGGTGTCGGATTCCCCTGGAACTGGAGTTCTCCTGGAACTGGAGCTTCAGACGGTTCTCGGCCGCCATGTGGGTGCTGGGGATCGAACCCGGGTCCTCTGTAAGAGCGGTCGGCGTTCTTAACCACTAGGCCATCTCTCCAGCCCAGAACTGGAAAAAGTTTTAGTAAACAGAGCTCTAGAATGAGGGCCAGCTTTAGTACACAGGGCTCCAGAATGAGAGCCATAACCATGAGAATATAAAGGGTGGTATTTTCTGGCATGGCACATTAAATCTGTCACCTATCTCTGAGATATTTTCTTCCTTGACACAGTAGGTCTCTCACCTATCTCTCTGGTAATAAGCTATTTCATTTTCTCTTCTTTAGATTACAGTTTCTTATTGGGGTGTTTAAAACCACACAGTTAGCTCAGATAAATGAAGCTTGTTTTGGTGTTAAGGTCAGTTGAGGTTCTGGTCCTTAGGGGGGTCACATGCACCTGGCTCTCTTCACCAGTTCCATCTATGTGAGGACAGTCAGGCCTTGCTTGACCAGAGCTTCCCTTTGAAGCATGAAGAGTTTCTCTTCTATATGGACTTTCCTCCCTTGACTGGACACTGGCCAATGAAATCCTTTTAAGTGAATTTTCAAGACCTCTCTGCTCTGGAATGACTGGTGACTCACTGCCACAGGACATGTACAAAGTTGTGGATGCAGGACTCTAGGACCCAAGTTGACCTTGGAGGGTAGGGGCCAAAATATTGTCCCTTCAAATCCCTCTTGCCAAATCAGATTAAAGCTTTAAGTGTGGTTGCTAAACCTCCAAGAGGATTATTTGAATTAATTTGGTACTTTAATTACCATATAACTCCTAAGTAAAGCTTGAACATTGGTGCCTGGTGGTAGTGGCTGCAGCACAGGCTAGGAATGGATACTAATTACTGGCTTGTGTTGCTGGCTCATGTTTGGCCTATTGTATACAATATAGAAATATCTGGACCAGGGGCTGGAGAGATAGCCTAGAGGTTAAGAGCACCGACTGCTCTTGCAGAGGACCCAGGTTTGATTCCCCAGCACCCACATGGTGGCTAAGAGCTGTCTAACTCCAAATCTAGGAGAACTCCAGTTCCAGGGGAATCCGAGACCCTCTTCTGACCTCTGCGGAATTGCACAACACAGGTGCACAAACCTACATGCAGGCAGTACATTCATACACATACAAAAATAAATAAAATAAGAGAAAAGAAATATCTTGCCCAGAACGGCATCACCCACAATGGGCACAGGCCAGTCCAATGAAGGCAATTATTGAGGTATATCAGGTTGATATTACATCATTTAGGTACTCAAAGTACAATGGATTTAAACCATGAAAGACAAAAATGTTGTAACATAGCCCATTAAACACACCCAAGATAATAAAGAGGTTAAAACCAGTACCTTCTCAAATGAAGGCCATGTCACTCATCCCCAAATTTTGAATTATAGCTTTGAGAAGGAAAAGGAAGGGGGGGAATGTCACATACCAGCAGCAGACAGGAAATGCTTAGGGCTCACCCAAATTGGTTACATTTGGACTGTCCGTGTGGTCACCGGAAGTAAAACTTAATTTCTCTTAAAAATATTAAAAGTAACATGTGCAAAGTATAACAGATCTATAAAACAATTTTAGTATGTATGGGTAACTCTATTTATATATGTCTGTTTCACTTGAGGCTGTAACAGGTATATAGTACCTGGTAGGTGGAACACAATTTCTTGTATATGCCATAATTACGTTATAGAATTTTTATAAGTGAACAGTACTTCATGAATACACTCATAAATAAGGTTCTAATAAATTTGACGATGTCACTGTAAAGGTTGTACTGAGCAGAGGCACATGCATTGCAATCATACAGAGACAGATCTTAATATGCTGTTTTACAATGCCATACACATACACACATATATCTAAACATTCCTCAAGAGATTTGTATCTTAGTGTTTGTACTGAGCAGTCACATGCATTGCGATCGTACACAGACAGATCTTAATTGCTGTCTAACAATGTCATACACATGCACAAATTTATCCACACATTCCTTTAAGAGATTTTTATCCTAGTAGTTGTATTGAACAGTCACAAGCATTGAAAAAAAAAAACCTTTAGAAATATTATTTAAAACATGCAGCTCTGATTAATTGCACTGTCAAGGCTGAGATGATGTCTTGCACCTTTGGTTCTAAAGCTATGAATTTATTGAAATACTTTAACAAGTGATGGAAAACATAATTATATATATATAATTAAAATATAAATAAAATATATAAAATATGTATTAAAAAATAAAATATATATAAAAATATATATATTATATATATTAAAAAGAGAATGGAAATAGAAAGAAAACAATGAAATGGGAAAATGCCAAATCTTGAAGATAATCCCTTAAAATTAGACAGTGCTGATAAAGCAAATAAATCTATAAACAAAAAATTGTTAAAAGCCATAATGAATGCCGTGTGGTGGCGCATGGCCTTTAATCCTAGCACTTGGGAGCAGAGCAGCGGACTTGTGAATTCACCAGGCCAGCCGGTCTCAGAGGTTTCCAGGACAAGCTGGCGAACAAGGGAACCCTGTCTCGAAAATGACCAAAACAACAAAAACAAAAAAATCCAATGTTAATAATCTCAAACAAAAGCCTGTAAAAATGAACTATCCATACAAAAGTAAAAATGAAATTGGGTTATTTTGAAATGATGAAAATCAATAAACATCAAAACGTTTGTTACTCTAAACCCAAAACCAAAATTGTAAAGAATGAATAGGCCCTTAATACATTGCAAGACAATTTAGAATATAGAAATATAAGAACTAGAAATATGGAAGGTTCCGATGTAAATTTGGAGCTTCCTACCATGTGCCTACACAGCTTCAAGATGACAGCTGAAGAGTGGGCGTGTATTAGCAAGGTTTGGCCATGGAAATGAAGGAAGCCCAGGCCAGCAGTCCTTCACTCCTTTCTGTTTGGATGCCCCACTGGAAAAGCAGCAGGTAGTGGCGGCAGGGCCTGGCGGTAGATGGTGGTGCAGGAGAGCCACATGAAAGGAGTGGAGGGAGGCACAGGAAAGGAAGAAAAAGAAAAGCTGGCAGAAGAGAGAGAAGAGAGATCTGTAGGAAGGAAGGAAGGTTTTTTAGCCTCAAAATCACCATCTGAGGACTAGGACATGTCCGCTGTAGTGTCAGGGGTGCTGGTCAAAGTACCCCAGTGTTACGCAAGCCACTCCGGGGGGACTCTGAGATATAGGTCCGCAAGCCTATGAGAGGAAACGAGTATGTCCCAAAAATCCAGGGGAACCAGGAACGGGTCCAGATTCCTGTCCCCCCAGATCCCATGGACAGAAATCTGGATGGGAAAAATCAATCTGAGGGGGAGGCCTGATAATGCCGGCACTCAGGGGATTCCAAACGGGAAGTGGGAGGGGAGGCTAAAAAATGAAAGAAGAATCGAGGGAAGACAGAGGCAGAGAGAGGAGGAGGGAAGGGAGTAAGGAGGAGGGAGGCTGGGAGGGCGGGAGGGAGGGAGAGGGGGGAAGGCGGTGAGGGGAAGGAGAGGTGGGTGGATGGGGGGAAGGGAAAGGGAAACTTATGCCTGAACTGAATTGGAAAAAATTATAATGAATGCACAAGCATCAATAAAAATCATAAATTAATAAAAAAAAAAGAAATCACCAAATGAGATCTCATAAATGATTCCTTTCAAATTATGCAGTCTTTGATATTTTGTTTCTTTCAACAAAAACATAAATAGATAAAACAGCTCTTGTCTGCACAATGAGGCTCTATTAAGTTAGAGTTTACACCCGATTTCAAATTATGTGTTCATAAAATAAGCCAGTTTTCAACTAATAACACAAGTTTCTCCATTGAGAATGCTAGTTATATTTTTGAGTTCTCATTTTTTTGGCCTATGAATGTGTTAAATACTCATGGTTTGATTAATAATTTAAGGATAAATTTAGAGCAGACAAAAGATCTGATCTTTCCAAGTCCAGATTCATGAATGCTGTTTTTTCCCAGAATGGGTGGTAAAGCTCACCAGCTGTGAAAGGATAGTTTAAGCTAAAGAAGAAAAAATAACAAATTAACATATAGACAAAGATTACCACTCTGTGTCCTATGGCCTTTCATGCATTCTGTAAATTCAGAATGGCACAAAACAACTTTTTTTCTGCAAGGAACAAATGGCAGGCATAATACCCTATGGTGACTTAAGCTTGTTCCTAGAAATTATGAACTTATTATGTTGTGGACAATCTGATCAACTTTGTATTAGAAACATTAGTACAAATGGTATGTGTTGGAAGCAGTGAGTGAAATTAGGCTGAATAACGGGCATGATAAATTAGAGAACACCTCTAGGATCTGTCACTCCTTCCTGCAGAGCACCTTTAACAGCAGCAGATGAAACTTTAGATGATCCTACATAATAGATTAGTGGAAAAGAGTATGCAAAACTCAGCTAATTATCAAAAGCAAGAGGCATTTATTTTTTTTATTTTTTTTTATTTTTTTTTATTATTTTATTTCTGTTATGTGCTGAATTACTGTTCGGCATGTGGGTCTGTTGCACCGTGGTCGTGGTGCAATGCCGCGGAGTTCAGAAGAGGGTCTCGGATTCTTCCCCTGGAAACTGGAGTTCTCCTGAACTTGGAGTATAGACGGTTTCTAGCCGCCTCGGTGGGTGCTTGGGGATCGAACCCCGGGTCTCCTCACCCCCCTGCAAGGGAGCGGTCGCGCGCGCTTAACCCGCTAGGGCCATCCCTCCAGCCCTCAAGAGGCATTGTTAAAAAAACTCAACAATAGCCTCAAGTTCTTTGAACTAGTCTTGATAACATCAGTGTTTATCTCTTTCCATGGAAGGGTCTCAGGACATTTAAGCCTGGTTTACAATGGCTTTCACACCCAAAAGCATTCTTATGATAATTTAAATTCTACAGCCAAAATAAAAAGCATAGCGTCCTAACTTTATTTAAAAACTAAGAAATAGAAAGTAAACAGCTAATGCACTCTCTCCTGGTCTTCTTCAGGGCCAGGCACACAGGTAGCCAAGAGGAACAGAAAGCATTGCACTTTAGGAACAGTATATGGCAGGATTATTTATGGAAAATTCATTTGTGTTTTCTTTTCTGGCTGACGAACCAATCAGAGAGAATGAGAGTCCAGTGTTGTTTGGGTGTTCTGCATTTTCCTCTGTTCTAAGAAATCCTTTGTCTTCTTTGGCCGCAGGGGCCTTTTCACGGGCCTAAAGCAGAAGGTACTTGAAAATAACCTCCTCCTGGCTCGTGTAAAAGTATAAACCAGGAGTCACAAATTCAAATGCAGAGAGATGCAGCCAGATACCTAAATAAACAGTGCAGCCCAAGTTTAACTTTCCCCACCAGGGTTCAGCTTGTTTGCATATGTCTCTGTGTGGGAATGGTCTTTGTTTGTACTGAAAGGCAAACTGTCTTACATTTTTTCCCTAAAATATTTAGGTTATAGTCCAATTTTCTTTCTCCTTTTCAGAGGGTCAATAAAAAGTTGCTCTGGATAGACTTAAGCAGCCAAAGGAATTTCCTGAAGCCTAGTAAGATAGATGTCAAGCCTGTTGACATGGAGGTGATAAATTAAATTCAACTTTGTGGAAAGAAAAAGTGAAAGGTTTTAGTGTGTGGCAAAATAACGAAAAATTGATGGAAAATTTCAGGAAGGAGTTAGTTACTCTGATTAGCCATCTTTGCTTGCTAATTACTGCCAACTGCAATTAGGCTCTGATCTGCCCAGAGACTAAGAGACAGGGGCACCATCCTCCTAAAGGATTACCTGTTGGTAGAGGAATAAAGCTCAGGTTCTTGAGAAACGCACTGCTGAGTGGTAATCTTGGTAAGAGACTGGAAAAAGACTGTGATCTGAAGAGGATGATTTGTTTTCTAAAGTAAATATAGTAAGAGAAATGCAATAAAAAGGAGACAAACCCCACAACAGAAGAAGGGCATAGAGTCAGAAAGAAATCTATGTAAATTGTGGCCAACCTGAAACAGGCTAAAGCCATAATGATCAATGGCAAGATCATTTCTGAGAAACAAATACCCTGTTGAAGGAAGATAGTAGTGGAAATGTGATGTGGCCAAGAACATTGGTCTCCTGAGAGGTGATGGTGATACTGATTGGAGAGTGAAGTCTTTCTGTCTGTTGTTTAAGGGTGAAGACAGCCTGTCTGGAGGATGAAGACAGCCTGTCTATTGTTTGTGGTTATCAATGTCCTGCCCAGCTACTGCTACCAGCAAGAACTTCAAGCTAGTCATATCAAATCTGTGCGACAATCTATGTTCTTTTACCAGGCAATTAGTTTTCCATTACTTCAAACTACTACTAACAGACTTAGCTACCATCCTATCTTCCCTGGCCAAATCAGAAATTGAGTGCCTTAAACCACCATGGCAAAGAGTAAGGAGGGGGGGGGCGGGGGGGGGAGAATGTATCCTCTGCCTAGGATTCAGGAAGGAGAGAAGTGGAAGAGAGCTGATTGGAATGGAGCATCGAGAGTAGGGGGGGTGGGTAATGGATCATGAAATCAAATTGGTCCTGCGTCTCTTTTCAACTAAAATCACAGAAAATTTAGGGCTTGCAGTGATATTGGTTTGATTTACATTAAAAACAATGAAACTTGGGTCTATTTGTTCACAGTGAAGTGTGTTGAATCCAAGCCAGACAAAAGTATAACTTTAATGTTATCAGTGACCACTTCATATATTATGCCAAGTGGGGAGAATGGGGTCCACTTCATGTTTCATCTCGCAGGTGCAGAAGATTAATTTCTTTCATAACACGACTGTTTATTTTTGATTTAATCAATCTCTTCCAATTGTTTCGTGGGATAGAGAGAGAAGGCAGGAGTATTGTTAAACTTACCAACAAAATACCTCAAGCTCCATTTTCCAAAATTTCTCTTTTCTACTTTCAAACCCTGTGGGATCATCAGTATTGTTAAATTTACACTCAAATCAAGTGTGTACCCCTTTCCCTAACTTAATCTTACTCATTGAATATACACTTAGGATTTACAAGAAGCAAATCAAGAAATCAAGAGGTAAAGACAGGAGGAAAATTTACCCAGGAATTATTAAAAGTAGCTTCTGCTTACTTATGTGGTTGGGTTTTTATATTCAAATAGAGGTGAATATTTCATGTTTACAAAACAAAATGACATTTGAGTTCAATAGAAGAAATATAAAATTAAACATAAGATCCTGTGACTTTCACCTGACAAAGTGCCCTTTATTGATAAAGGTAGCAAGCATTTAAAACATCTTTCTCCGTGGGTCTACTTTGCTGAGAGAGAATAAAGCGCAGATAAATTAGAGGAAATATCACTAGAGAAGATTGAGGAACTCCAATTCCCTTCTTCTAAGTCTTTACTTTGAGAGATATATTAATACTAAAATACGCAGGCTGGAGAGATGGCCTCTGGTGCTAAGAGCATTCACTGCTCTTGCAGAAGTCCAGGTCATTCCAGCACCCACAAATCAGCTAAGAACCATTCTTAACTAACTCCAGTTCCAGGAATCCCAACGCCTCTTTGACCTCTATGGGCACTCACCACCATGGCGTGTCCTGAAATACATGCACATGATACATTCATACATATAAGATAAAAATAATATAGCAATGATGATTTGAACTAGCAATGCGCACTCCAGACAGGATAGATACAAAATTGAGTGTGAAAAGACAAGGTGTGATGTTTGTTTTTCTAAACATGAAGCATCCTTCTAATGGTTCCATGTGTATGAACTCACTACTTGTGTTTACAGAGCTATAATACATCATTAAGAAACATTACTATGAATTAGAATCAAAGAAGAACAAAATTAAACTATACTGTAAACAGTAGTCCTGACTCCCAAAATTTACTTCCTATAGAACATTTAACATGAAGTTTTTACATCGGTTGAGTGGAATCATGATACATATCATGCATTACTTTATAGTGATTTGTAGAGGTTCGATGAAACAGAGGATTATAGGAAAAATGGACCTGATGAATTGAAATTTTAAGTTCTATACTCTGGATTATATTCTTTCTCTAGGTTTCTCCAATTTGACTAGGACCACGGCATATCATTTTCAAAAAATGACTTTTGGACTTGATTTTGAACAAACTTTACTGAAAGTGGGAAAAAGATAAAAGTGACTAATAAAGCACTGAAAAAAAATTTTATTAAAATACTCCATGACAAAAGTTTGACCAGCACAGAACCTACAGTCACAAAATCAGCACAAACTAAGAGTTGACAGGGGGCCACTGTGTGTGTGTGTGTGTGTGTGTGTGTGTGTGTGTGTGTTTCTGTGTGTGATTTTAAATCATGATTG
Organism: Rhizomys pruinosus; assembly: GCA_009823505.1. NCBI lineage: Eukaryota > Metazoa > Chordata > Mammalia > Rodentia > Spalacidae > Rhizomys > Rhizomys pruinosus. The sequence continues at coordinate 546,971 of VZQC01004214.1, forward strand.
GAAGAAGCCACACAATTCTCTACAACAACTTTCCTTTGCCAGGTCAGATGGGTCACGTCAATTTAAAGTTTTTTTTTTTTTTTTTTTTTTTTTCCTGAGATTACTGTTTCGTGACTCAAATGTGTAGTCACTCATGTACAAGATGGGTTTACCTCAAGATCCGCTTCCAACTAACAAGATTCTTGGAGAAATTTTTACTTTAGTTTCTATAGATTAGTGAAGAAAGTTGTGCTGATTATGTTCTTTGATTCTGGTTTGCATTAATTTTGTTCATTTATAATTTACTTAAAAGAAAAAAAAAAAAAGTACTCAATAAAAAAACTGATAAAATTTTCATCTCATGCTCTCTGAAAGGTTATTTAACATGGTATATAAGTTGTTGTTTTATATCAATTTAGACCAATGGATAACCCACAGATCTCATCTTCTTGCCTTATTTATACCCAAGTTTACTCGTACGTTAAGATCATTATATGTTTATGTGGAGGTTTATTTCATGGATTCTGACTCTACTTGAATTTCATGGTTTTGTTGACCATATAGTAATACCTTATCCTTATAGTGATGAAGAACTTCATTGACAGTAGTTTTCTTGTACACACACCAATCTGATGAAGAATACTCCACCTTGTTTCCTGTAGAAATCTGAAAAGAAAATTATATCAAATGAGCCACTTGACCCAATATATAAGTTATATACCCATTATATATCTCCTACGTACAAACTATTGCTGTCTGCTACCAAATACCAGCTTTCTTTCTCACCAGAATTACATGGACATTTTCTTCTGCACATCCTCACCAACAATTTCAGTAACTCAGCCTTCTGAAAGGTGTAAACTAACATCTAATTGTGGATTAATTTTTTAATATGTTCATTGGGTCTTTGAAAATTTATACAATATTTGTTATATTCATAATTCCCATTTCCTCTTATATCTATTCCTCTTTCCTCAACCTACAATGTATGACCTCTATGTTTTAAGGCCGATTTATACTTGGCTGTGGGTACCTCCCCTGGGGCCTGGGAACAACAGACCCTGCCATCATAGCTAAAGCCAAACTGACTCCTCCACGCAACAGATCAGTCACCAATAGTTTCTCCCCTCTGATTTTATTAATTTGGTCTCTTATCTCTTCCTTTTGGGTTAATTTGCGCTTAAAGTCGTCAATCATGTTAGTCTTTCAAAAAAACAGCACTTAGTTCATTGATTTTGTGTGTGCTAATGTTTTGCTTTCTATCATTAATTCAGTCTCATGGTTTATTTATCTCTTACCATTACTTTTTTAGGACCTGTCTGTACTTGGTTTCCCAAAGTCTTCAAGTGCACCATTAAATTATCAATATGTGATGTATCTAACTTTCTCATGTAGCCATCCTCCCTTAACCCGTAAATATAAACTTCCTCCAATGGTTATTCTTTACATCATGGGCCCATGATGTGAATGGTTTTCAACCGAAAACAATCAACACGATGAAATATTAAATCCTAGGTATTTGTTAGGGGATCTTTTTCGAGACAAGGTCTCGTGGGAATCTGTCCCAGGCGGCCCCAGACCACTGTTTGGTCATACTAGTGCTGGGTTCTAATTTCTACCGCTCACGAGTTCTGGTTGCCCTCTGCCTCCAGGAGCCCTAGCGATTAAAGGGTGTGTGCCTCACATGCTTGGCTAATTTCTAGAGAATTTTATTAAATATTATTTTGTTTTTACCTTGATTCAGCAAATCCCTAATGGTCTAATATAATTTGTCTAGTTTCTTGCCTGATGATACCTTCCTATTATTTTTGCTAATGATAAATATCTCCTTTATTCACCTACAGGTCAATTGTGAACAACTATTTCTGCCATTTTCCTTGTTTTTTTATTTATTTTTTATTTTTTAATTACTTATTTTTTTTTGGCATTTTTTAAACAATAAGTAATAATTTATGAGTCAGCAATCCTCATGTAAAACCTAATTGACAAGCAGTGTTGCCACCAACCCACACCAGCCCACACGGGTTCCACACTCATCCAGCTGGGGGGGGTGGTATGTACAATACAAGCTGAATCGATGAATGGTGTCCAGCCTATATTTGCTGTAGCTTTCCACCATTCACTACAATCGCGGCCCTTACATTCTATCACGCCCACAACTACTTCCAATACACGACGATTGCCTCGGCTTGCACAGGCTAGCGCAAGTCATTCCACCGTCATTATTTACATCAATAACATCTAACTCCGCACACTCGTCGATAACAAACAACAGTACTACTTTAACTCATGGAGCTGTTTGTTTTGGACTCTCGGTCAGATTCTGGCTGTTTTCCGTTATGGGGCTGGACCAGTTTGTCCAGGAATAACCTTTCCAATCCTACCATCATGAAGCATCATCAATTAGCACACCTATATAGGTATAGTGTAAACGACTCTGTATGATGTTATGGTGGGTACTTGGTATAGACATTCAATGTTTGGATGATATGTTTTCCATGAATTAACATTTTTTTTCTGTAAAATATGACTAGGGTCTTACTGTGACTTATAATATCTCCTACACTAGAGGATGTAAATTTGGTGGCATCAGCCGTGGTTTATTCCTCCACACGAGAGAGCTAATAGCCAATTATGATTTGGATATACAGGTATATGGCTGGCCACGCTGCACAGTAATATTTTTTTTTTTTTTAAACCAATGCATTATATTATTTTTATTTGTGGTTGAAAAGTATATCACATTAAATATACATTAACGTTAAGAAAGGTCTGTACACCTTTACCTTTGAAGGTCTAAATGAGAAACCATATAGTCCACATGGCGCACTAATCAGCACTCCCCATTGCATGGAGAGCCACTCATTTCCAATCTTTCTTGCCATAAATTACAACTATGTGTCCTCATTCATATTTCCATCAAGTTCAGATATAATGGATTCATCACATACAAATTACTTAAATCACGCTTCTGTCAAAAGACTTGATGGCTACTAAGATATACAAAAATAACTTTATTTTGGTGGAGGGCTTTTTTTGTTTGACTTTTTGTGATTTTTAAAACAATGAAATTTGATAGTATTTAGATACTGAATCACCTTCCACATCTGAATTACTTCCATGCATCCTAACAATTTAAGCATCTCCATTATACATACAGCATGGTCCAATAAATCTGATTTGTGGCACACACAGGTCCCTCTCATCTTCAGTTGGTCCATTGCTAGAGGGCTGGTACCAAGAAATTTCATCCTTGTAAGAAACTGGCTCCCCTCCCCCCCCCCTTTCTAGCAGCCATCAGTTGCCAAAAGTTTCTTAGATTGAGTTACAGGATTTCTTTTTTGTTGTTTTTTTTTTAATTTTTTTAAAATTCTATTATTTCTGTATGTGTATAATGATACTGTCTGCAATGCAGGTCTGTGCATCCATGTCGTGCATGCCGCGGAGGTCAGAAAGGGTGTCAGATTCCCCTGGAACTGGAGTTCTGTTTTCCCCTTGGGAAAAAATTGGAGTTTCAGACGGTTCTCGGTCGCCGCCATGTGGGTGCTGGGGGAGGAACCTGGGTCCTCTGTAACGAGCGGTCAGAGCGTCGCCTCAAACCACTAGGCCATCTCTCCCAGCCCTGATAGATTCTAACCACTTCCCATGTCACTACTGGGACTTTGGTTTGAGCTCCCTGAGAACTGTGTATGCTTTGCAGAGTTTGAAATAAATATCCCAACCAAGGGAAGATTTCTGCAACCTCTTCTTCTGGCATGGTTGTGGGTTTCCGTGTTAATATCTTCTGCTGTAGAAAACTTTTTATGAGAGTTGAAAGATGTGTAGAGGTTGCATTGAAAATATGACTTAGGTCTAGAGCATTTCACTGATACATTATTCTCTGCATTTGACCAAGTTTCAGAACTTTTTGTGGTCTTGCTATGTTGGCAAAAAAGAACTTCTTTGATGAAAACATGAAGGGAACACTAGTCTGTAATATTAAGGATATCTACTTAGCAGTAGTTATAGAAATTAATGTTGTCCGGAAAGTGGACAAAGTGTGTTTTTCTCTCCAGGATCTATGACATCATCCAGGCCATGTGTAGGTTTTTGGTCTAATGTTTACAGTACCACACATTAAGTTCCCTTCTAGATGAGCATGTCCATAACCAATTATACAAGTTTGTTTGATTTCCCCCTAAATAAACTGTCACCATTGCACCAATAGAGATAATTTGCTAGGCCAGGGGACATTGTGTGGCTTTGCGTTACATACAGCTGGCAGGGTCACTGACTGCTCTTCTTGTCAGCTTGCATCGTATCCTATGATAGAGTTGTTAGTTATAAAAAAGGCATGAATCCCAATAAAAGGTACACATGAGGCTAGGTCACTCCAGGAACAGATTTACTTCCCGTGCGGGACTGTCCAGTGTGAGCTGCCTGCAGACACGTGGTGGGGGCAGGGGCAGAAAGAGGGGCAGAGAGAGAGAGAGGCAGAGAGAGAAGAAAGAGAGATGTGTCTGGGGTCCACCATTTATACCATGGGCGGGGGACCTCAGGTAAGGGGAAGGGGTCATAAGATTGAACAGCTTCTGAAGGAAGTAGAGCATCTGTGTTCCCTTAGGATCCAGGGAACCTAACCTAACATTCCAATTTTTGCTTTTATGATAAGGAAATGGGGCACTGTTTCTCTTCTGTATCTGCTTCAGAGCTGATGGGAGCCCAAGTCTTGGGGGAACAACCCTGTCAGGCTGGAGGGTGTACGTCTGGTTTCCATTTTTGGCTGCTCTGGTGCTCTGCCCAGTGGGTTTGGTCCAGATCGATAGTGGCCAGTCTTAGTGGACTTTTCTCTGCAACTGAAAAACAAGCTGGTTGAGTCTAATGATCTATGAGATGTAGGGACTTCACAGTACCAACAAAGGAGGGGGATTGCTGGGTCAATAGTGAATTGGAAGGTCCCTGTTATGGTCTGCGAGAGTATCCTGGTTTGAGGAACGGAAAAAGTTTTTTTTTGTTAATTTTTTTTTATTAAATTTTATTTATTTCTGTTGGTGTATGAATGTACTGCCTTGCATGCAGTTTGTGTACCCATCGTTGCATGCTGTGGAGGTCAAAAGAGGGGTGTCCGATTCCCCTGGAACTGGAGTTATCCTGGAAACTGGAGCTTCAGACGGTTCTCGGCCATGTGGGGTGCCTGGGGATCGAACCCAGGGTCCTCTGTAAGAGCGGTCGGCGTTCTTAACCACGTAGGCCATCTATCCAGCCCCAACTGAAAAAAGTTTTAGTAAACAGAGCTCTAGAATGAGGGCCAGGCTTTAATACAGGGGCTCCAGAATGAGAGCCATAACCATGAGAATATAAAGGGTGGTATTTTCTGGCATGGCACATTAATATCTGTCACCTATCTTGAGAAAATTTTCTTCCTGACATAGTTACTTGTACAGTAGGCTTCTCACCTATCTCTCGGTATACAGTATTTCATTTTCTCTCTTTAGATTACAGTTTCTTATTGGGGTGGTTTCAAACCACACAGTTAGCTCAGATAATGAAGTTGTGTTGGTGTATGAGGTTCAGTTGAGGTTTCTGGTCCTTAGGGGGGTCACATGCACCTGGCTCTCTTCACCAGTTTCCATCTATTTGAGGACAGTCAGGCCTTGCTTGACCAGAGTTCCCTTTGAAGCATGAGAGAATTTCTCCTCTAATGGACTTTCTTCTTGACTGGACACTGGCCAATGAATCCTTTTAAGTGAATTTTCAAAGACCTCTCTCTCTGGATGACTGGTGATCACTGCCACAGGACAGACAAAGTTGTGCGTGCGGACTCTAGGACCTCAAGTTGACCTTGGCGAGGTAGGGGCAACAATAATTGGTCCCTATCCACTACCTCTTGGACACTCAGATTAAAGCTTTAAGGTGGTTGCTAAACCACAGAGGATTATTTGAATTAATTTGGTACTTTAATTACATATAACTCCTAAGTAAAGTTGAACATTGGTGCCTGGTGGTAGTGGCTGCAGCAAGGCTAGGAAGGATGCTAGTCTACTGGCTTGTGTTGCTGGCTCATGTTTGGCCTATTGTATACAATATAGAATATCTGGACAAGGGACTGGAGAGATAGCCTAGAGTTAAGAGCACCGACTGCTCTTGCAGAGGACCCAGGTTTGATTCCCCAGCACCACAATGGTGGCTAAGAGCTGTCTAACTCCAAATCTAGGAAACTCCAGTTCCAGGGGAATCCGAGACCTCTTCTGACCTCTGCGAATTGCCAACACAGGTGCACAAACCTACAGTGCAAGCAGTACATCATACACATACAAAAATAAATAAAATAAGAGAAAGAAAATATCTTGCCCAGAACGGCATCACCCACAATGGCACAGGCCAGTCCAATGAAGGCAATTATTAGTAGGTATCAAGTTGAATTACATCATTTAGGTACTCAAAGTTACAATGGATTAAAACCATGAAAGACAAAAATGTTGTAACATAGCCCATTAAACACCCCAAGATAATAAAGAGGTTAAAACCAGTACCTTCTCAATGAAGGCCATGTCACTCATCCCCATTTTTTGAATTATAGCTTTGAGAAGGAAAAGGAAGGGGGGGGAAGGTCACATACACAGCAGAACAGGAAATGCTTGGGCTCACCCAAATTGGTTACATGTGGACTGTCTTGTGGTCACGGAAGTAAAACTTAATTTCTCTTAAAAAATATTAAAAGTAAACATGTGCAAAGTATAACAGATCTATAAAACAATTTTAGTATGTATGGTAACTCATTTATATAGTCTGTTTCACTTGAGGCTGAAACAGGTATATAGTAACCTGGTAGGTGGAACACAATTCTTGTATATGCCATAATTAATTATAGAACTCTTATAAAGTAAACAGTACTCATGATAACACTCATAAATAAGGTTCTAATAAATTTGACGATGTCACTGTAAAGGTTGTACTGAGCAGAGGCACATGATTTGCTATCATACACAGCAGATCTTAATATGCTGTTTTACAATGTCATACACATACACCAGATATCTAAACATCCTCAAGAGATTTTTATCTTGGTGTTTGTACTGAGCAGTCACTTGCATTGCAAGTCGTACACAGAACAGATCTTAATATGCTGTTTAACATGTCATACACATGCACAAATTTATCACCATTCCTTAAGAGATTTTTATCCTAGTAGTTGTATTGAACAGTCACAAGCATTGTGAAACCTTTAGAATTATTTAAACATCAGCCGTCTAATTGCACTGCCAAGGCTGAGATGATGTTTTGCACCTTTGGTTCTAAAGCTATGAATCTTATTGAAATACGTTAACAAGTGATGGAAAACAAGAATTAAGAATATATAATTAAAATATAATAAAATATATAAAATATTAGAAAAAATAAAATATATATAAAAATGATATATATTATATATATATTATATATANGAGAGAGATAGAGAAGAATCAGGATGACGAGTGGTACCGTCAGTTGTGAAATGTGAAGCGTTGTCTGAGAAATACACTGCAGAGAGGGCTCCTCTCAGGGTGAGAAGCTGCGAGGGGTCTGCCAGATCAAAACGCCAGGGAGCACTCCTCCTTGATAAATAAATAAATAATAACAATTCAAGCCCCGACCGAATCCACGGCACCATAATGTTAGTTATAAAAAAGGCATGAACCCAAATTAAGGTAATACACATGAGGCTTAGGTCATCCAGGAACAATTTACTTCCGTGGGGACTGCCAGTGTGAGCTCCTGCAGACACAGTGGTGGGGAGCAGGGGCAGAGAAAGGGGCGGGACTGAGAGAGGGGTCAGAGAAGCAGAGAGAGAGAAGAGAGATATATGGGCAGTGCGTACCACACATAATGATTTATTCCCATGAAGAATATAAACTGACAATATCAAAGTTACTTAGGCTGTTTCATTGAGGGAAGAGATTGCAGGGGAACCATGTGCCACTGTCCAAGTACCAAGTATGAATGAATCAGGGATTTTTAAATGGTCTCTGGTCAGAGGATGGTAACACAGCATAGGAGAAAAGAAAAGAGAAAAAAAATCTGTGAGTGGGACCCTGTAAGTGTTTAAAATCAGACCTTAGATATCTGGCAACAAGAAAAAATAAAACTGGAAAAATTCTTTTCCAGTTTTATTTTCTTGTTCCAGATGTCTGGAGACATGGCCTATCGGGGCTGAAGAGATGGCTAGCGGTTAGGCACTGACTGCTCTTACAGAGGACCTGTGTTCGATCCCCAGCACCCACATGGCGGCCAAGAACCGTCTGAAACTCAATTCCAGGAGAACTCCCGCTCCAGGGGAATCCAAAAACCCTTCTCTGACATCCGTGGCATTGCACGACACGGGTTGCACGAAGTGCATGCGACATACATTCATACACATACCGAAATAAATTTAAAAAAAATTTAAAAAAAGAATTTTTTTAGTTGTAATACCTGTTGAAAAAATAATTTGGACAGAGAAAAATAAAACCTTCAGATAAACAGTGTAGAACTTAGGAACTGGGTTCAATCAGGCCTTTGAAAAAAATTTAAGAGAGGCATGCCAAAGTAAACTTAATTTAGTTTTTTGTGTTTGCGTACAATATAGAATAAAAGAGGTTGAAGTGGCCACTTTGTTTGACAGAAATAGAGAGAGAGAGAGAATCAGGAGTGACGAGTGTTACCTCATTGTGAAATGTGGAAGCTGGTTGTCTGGAGAAATACACTGCAGAGAGAGTCCTTCTCAGGGTGAGAGCTGGCGAGGGGTCTGCCAGATCAAAACGCCAGGGGAGCACTCCGCCTGATAAAAAATAAATAAATAATAACTTCAAGCCCCGACCGAATCCACGGCACCATAATGTTACGTTATAAAAAGGCATGAACCCATAATGTTAGGTTAATAAAAGGCACATGAGGCTTAGGTCTCTCCAGGAACATGCTTTACTTCCGTGTGGGACTGCCAGTGTGAGACTCCTGCAGACACAGTGGTGGGGAGCAGGGGCAGAGAAAGGGGCGGGACTGAGAGAGGGGGACAGAGAAGCAGAGAGAGGCAGAGAGAGAGAGATGGCAGCTGGCGTCCACACATTTATGCCCATGGGGCAGGCCTCAGGTACAGGGGAACTTGGGATTCTGGGAAGCCTAGACCTAACAACAGTGAGAGGTAGTTTCCAGGGAACGGGCTTCCATGTCAGTTCTAGCTTAATTTGCTTCAAGTCCTGTGCCTGAAATTGTGGCCTATTTTTAGCATTAGGCTCAAACTTCAAATTCTGGGAGGAAACTAATGGCTGAGGTAATAATAGCCTGTGTTATTTTGGAAAACCCCTGGACCACCCTGAACAACAACTAGAAGAGAGACTACTACTGCCTGGCACTAATATATTTCCCTACTATTTTTAAGACTAAGCATTATTTATCTCATCTCTCACTCTCTCTGTATTAACACTCCTTACTCCTTCTACAGTAAAAGTCTTCCCCTTCCATTTTCTCTTTGATATCACCTGTCTCCTAATATCTTCTTTTGAGTTCCTTCTTTCTCTTCACCCCCAAGGTTTCTTTCCATTTTTCTGGCTCTTGTGGTTACATCAAGATATACACTCAAATCCAGGGATTTAGAGCTAAGATCCACAAATGTGGCTTGTTTTGCTGAGTCTGTGTTACTTCATTTAGTATAACAGTTTCTAGTTCCTTCCATTTACCTGCAAATGTCATGATTTGGATTTTTTTATATAATGCTTTATAGGACTTCATTGTGTAAATGCACCAAAAGAGTGGTATAAGGCTGTTTCTATAGAGTAGTGGTTATCACGTTTGCCGCGCAAAAGAGTGGTATAATTGGATCATAAAATATATTGGTTTTTAGGGGGATTTTTTTTGTCTTTTTTTTTAATGTGTATGAATGTATTGTCTGCATGAAGGTTGGTGCACCCATGTTGTGCAGTGCCTCGGAGGTCAGAAGAGGGCGTCAGATTCCCCTGGAACTGGAGTTAAAGACGGATCTTAGCTGCCTTGTGGGTGCTGGGAATGGAATTAGTACTCTTAAATGCTGAGCCATCTCTCCAGCCCTGGTTTTAGTTTTTTAAGTATTGCCCATGATGATTTCCACAGTGGTTGTACAAGTTTGCCAATCCACCAACAGTGGATGAGAGTTCCCCTTTTCCCACATCGTTGCAAGCTTTTGTTTATGGGGTTGCCGCTGGGATTTGTGGCGGGGCCCACTTAATCCTAGGACTACCAATGTGGGAAGACCGCGCAGGAAAACAAACCATGTGTAGGCAGGTGGAGGTTCAAACTCAGAGAGAGAGAGTTTATTCCAATATGTCCACTTAAATATCCATCATGACTCAATTCGTCACTACACCCCATAGGTGTGGCCAGGGAGGTACCATTGGCTTAGAGCCCACCCCATGGGTGTGGCCAGGGAGGTACCATTGGCTTAGAATCCTACCCACTCTAAGTTTTCCCACATTTGTTGTCATTTGTTGTCTTGATCTTAGCCATTGTGACTGGTGTTAGATAAATTCATAAAGTGGTTTTGATTTGGTAACTTCATATAAATAAATTATGGCGTATTATTATCTTTGTAACACAAAGTCATTTTCATCCAAACTCACAGGTGAGACTAAGTTTGAAAATTTCCTTTAATTCCTTAGACTAAAACCTATCATGGCTTTAATGTAAATGTTACATGCTTTATGTCCTAATATGTGGTCAATTTTGGAGAAAGATCAATGGATTTCTGTTAAGAAAGGTCACTGCTTAGTGTTTGGTTGGAATGTTCTATAGCTGTCTTTATGTCCATTTAATACATAATGACTTTTAATTCCAGAATGTCTGTTTATTTTTTGTCTAGATAACCTATCTGTTGGTAACAGAGGAGCACTGAAGTCACCCACTATCACTGTGTCGGGGATTAATCTGTGTTTTTATATCTAATAGCATTTATTTTATGAAGTTGGATGCCCCTGTGCTTGCTATGAAAATGTTTTGAGTTGCAGCATCCTCTTGGTGCATTTTCCCTTTAATGTCCTTCTTACTAGTTTTTTTAGCAGTCCATTTTGTTCGTTTTTAAAATAGCTGTATCTGCTTGATTCTTGGCTCCATTTTTTTGAATACCTTTTCCATTCTTTTACACTAAAGTGGTATCTGTTTTTGATGATGAATTGTATTTATTGGAGATAACAAAAAGACCTATTCTATTTGTAATAGAATCTCTGTGTTTTTATTGTGTTATTGACACCACTGATATTGATAGTTATTAAACAAAAACAATATATACTAAGTCCTTTTTTCTGTTGTGGTGGTGGTGGTGGCTTTTTAGACATCTTTTGATCAAATGGGGGGTATTTTATTCCCCTTGTTTTCTTGGATGTGATTAAACTACTCTTCTTACTTAAGTATCTTCCAGAATCCTGTGGAGAGCTAGCTGGCTCAGTGGTCATAAACTAGTTAAACCATCTTTCATCACAGAAAGTTTCTCGTTTCATCTTTAATTGCTACTGTTAAGTTTGCAGGTATAATTATCTTGGCTGGCCCTGTGGTCTTTAAGAAATTGTACAATGTCAGTCAATAACCTATTGTTTTCCAAAATCTCCATTGAAATATCAGGGGTTATTTTGATGGGCCTGCTTTTATATGTGATTTGCTCTTTTTCTGTTTTGTTTTTCATTATCTTTTCTTTTTTCTGCACATCTACTGTTTTAGGGTCATAGTTATTAGGTCTGGCTCTCCCAGGATTCCAAGGGACACACAGATGTTTACTCCCTGCAGAAGCTGTCAGTGACCTCATTTTCTATTTACCTGAGGTTCCTCCCAAGCCAGTAAAAGGGTATAATTTAGCCACCATCTTTGCTGTTAGCTGCCATGTGCCAACAGGCTTGCCAGCCTTGACTCTTCCTGAAGTAAATATGTCCCTGAGTGACCTTAAGCCTGGTGTGGCTGTCTTTCATCTGGAGTTCACACCTGCATAGATCTTACCTATATGCACCTTTTTTTTCTAACAACAATGAGAGCGAGGGGTGCTTCCAGGGATGGGACCCATAGAAGCCAGGCAGTACCAGCTGCACCATTCATGGATGGAAGGGTCACTGCCTGAGGAGTTTAGGGAATGATTCTGGGGTTCAATTTGGTGGATCAGATGTCTTGTGGGTGCCATGGGGTCCAAGCACCTGTTGCAGTGGCAGAGTGAGTGGTTTGTAAGGAAACGTACACAGACCCAGGCTGTGGCTGAAGAAGGGCTGTAGATTAATGTTTAACTATGTGTTAATAGGTTTGAACATGGTTACAAGATGCCTGCTAGCATTTTGTGGATTCCTATCATTCAGAGCTTATATTTATATGCTATGAGTCATGCTTTTTACTATATGAAATTTGATTATAGGAATTTCTCCTTAAACATTGGGGGAATACTTACCAAGACCTCAAAATACATCTCTGAAAACACAGATAAATATATATATATATATATATATATATACATACATAATATATTATACATATATATATTAACAAGATAAGATTATATATATAATTATTATATAAATATCATATATATGTAGTGTCATTGTCTATAGTACATAGGACTTAATTATTTAAATAATTTACTCCTCAAGAAGAAATTTCAGCAATAAAATAGTAATAGAAACAAAACATCATAATAAAAGTTAGTTGAATGGCATTTCCGTCCTAATAATCTCAAATTAATTTAAATGTTTTACCCCACATATTTTAATTCTGACTGCTTTAGTGCATAACAAACCTATACTTAAGCTTTCTTGTGACTTAATTATACCAATGATCTGTTATTTAGTTGTTTTTGGTCTTTTTTTGTAAATTGTAAGTTTTATTGATGCTTGTGGCATTTTCTACATTTTTTTCCAATTCAGACAGGCATATTCCTTTCCATCCCGTCCCCACCACCCACCCATCCCAGATCATGTATCTGCCGTAACTGTCTTCATGCGTTTCTCTGTTTTTTTTTTTTTTTTTCATCATTTTTTAGCGATAGTGAGAAATCCTGGATTACAAAGCTTCTCTTCGGCAAACCAATCTGCAGGCTGTTGTGCCCAAACCCCCACAGCCCCACCATCCAGTGGGGGGTGACAGGTTGTTTGTTCAATCAAGTTGATCAAATGAGTGTCCAGACTACATCGCTGTAGTTTTACCATTCACCCCAATTGCAGCCTTTACATTCTACCACGCCCCCTCTTCCGCAGATTGTTCCCTAGGCTTAGAAAAGGGGCACAGGTGGATTCGAGACAGGGTCTCCCTGTAGCCCCAGCTGGCCTGGAACTCGCTCTGTAGACCGGGCTGGCCTTGAACTCACAGAGATCTGCCTGCCTCTGCCTCGCAAGTGCTAGGATTAAAGGTATGTACCACCACGCCCAGCTTATACCAATGTCTTTTAAGACACAAGACTGAAGAGAAGAAAATAAAAATGAATCATAAACAACAAAAGTAAAATATGCTGAATTCTTGGATACAAACAAGTGCGTATGGCACAAGATCTCTGGTATGAACTGTTGAATAACAATGTTATAAGATGATTATACCCTGATACCTTCATATGTTAGAGCAGTAAACTCCAGGAACTCAGAACATAATGATGTTGGCAGTGTGGGTTGTGTTGTTTAGCTTTAGTGTCAACTTGACACACCTGGGTTGAGGGAGCCTCAATTGGGGAATTACCTCCAATGGACTGGCCTCTGGCCATATCTGGGGTGTATTTTCTTGATTGTTGAGTGATATGGGAGGGCCCAGTCCTGTGAAGGTTGTGCTATATAGTATAAGAAACCAAGATAAGCATGGGCCAGGGGACCAAGCCAGTAAGCAGCTTTCCTCCATATCCTATGCTTCAGCTCCTGCCCCCAGGTTCCTGACCTGAGTTCCTACCTTGGGCTCTCTCAGTGATGAACTACCCTTTCCCCTCAAGTTAGTATTGGTCAGAGTGTTTCATCACAGCAACTGAAACCAAACTATAACACAGCTTTTTCAAAAGGCCATTATGTGAAGGTCAGTCTAACAGGGAAGACTCCTATCCTATCAGAACAGTATCCTCACAAAAAGAGATCAAGATAAAGAAGTATTGTTCATCAGGCATGGAGCAAAAGTGTTTTAAGATGTACTAAACCCCACCTCTGTAAGCCAACTGGAGTAATTGAACCCTTCTGCTCCCTTTACCTTGGGCTTTGAGCCCCCTGAACTCTGAGAAAATGAATTTCTGGTTGTTAAGCCACTCAGTGTACAAAAGTCTGTTATGTCAACTCTATCAAGTTAGTACAATTAGGTTACTATGGAGATTTTATATATATATAGATAGATAATAATATATAGATATTATATATAATGATTTCAGAAGCATAGCTGCTAGTAACTATTAACAGGATCTTTAAGATAGACAGTAACAAACATATTCTATGAAAATGTTTATAATTCCTAAATAAAAATGCTAAAATATACTTCTATTAGGGCTTAACAAATGTAAATGTAGATTACCAGCTCATTTCTAGTATTGGCTTCCATCTTTGTAAACTAATAGTCAGTTTCTTCAAATATCCTGTTGTAGGAAGACAAGTAAATGTATATATAACAGAACAATCATAATAAAATACATATGTTCATGAACAAAAGTATCAGCTTACTTTCCTTTATACAACCATTTTATTTTTTAATTTTTTAATTTTTTTTATGTGTATGAATGTACTGTCTGCATGCAGGTTTGTGCACCCGTGTTGTGCAATGCCGTGGAGGTCAGAAGAGGGCATCAGATTCCCCTGGAACTGGAGTTAAAGACGGTTCTCAGCCGCCATGTGGATGCTGGGGATCGAACCCGGGTCCTCTGCAAGAGCAGTCGGTGCTCTTAAATGCTATGCCATCTCTCCAGCCCCTATACAACCATTTTTTTTTAATTTTTTTAATTAATTTTATTTATTACCATATGTGTATGAATGTACTGTCTGCATGCAAGTTTGTGCACCCGTGTTGTGCAATGCCACGGAGGTCAGAAGAGGGTGTCGGATTCCCCTGGAACTGGAGTTCTCCTGGAACTGGAGTTTCAGACGGTTCTCAGCCGCCATGTGGGTGCTGGGGATCGAACCCGGGTCCTCTGTAAGAGCGGTCGGCGCTCTTAACCGCTAGGCCATCTCTCCAGCCCCCCTATACAACCATTTTAAACAAATTGCAGTCTATTGCACAGAAATAATTTGTTTCCTCCATAAATATAAATATTGTAATGACTTCTTTTACTGAATTTCCCTGTATCTTACATCCCATATAATTAAATGGTTTTATTTGAATAACAATGATTATTCTTCTGGTGTAAATAAAACTGAGGTTATTTCCATTTGTTGCCAATGCCCTGGTAGCAGAAGCTTAAGTTCAAAAACGATGTTTGACCATAAATAAACCTTGGTTTCCACCTTTGGGAACCCAGATGGTCTGAGACAGGTTTATTAATACAGCCAGTTTTTGATGATACCCGGAGCAATGGCTCTATGCAATCATCAATAAATACACACTGGAAGAAAAGACATTCTGAAATAATTTAAGATAAAATTTATTGGTGGGAACTGCATGGATATCATCACTCAGCTGTCTCCTTTCCTTTTACCTAGGTATATGGCTTTTAATTTTCACTCAACTCAAGGAAAATTTTGCATAAGCTAAAGGAACGGTAAACTCTACTATGTTGATTTATAGAGTGCATATGCGTCCTGACCTTAACTGGACTGAAGTTTACCTGAGTAATTCTTATATACTTAAATGCTGACACCTTTGTTGAGTGTTGATAAAGCACCAGCTCTATCCAATGTTAACCCAGGCAGGCATGGAGGACAGCCACCTTCTCTCATCACACTCCTGGTGATAAGAATATATATCACTGGGACAACAGCATGTCTAAATCAAGAAATGAAATGCCCTCCTGCTTCCTCACATGAAGGGAGAAAAGAAAAAGAAACAAAACCTTTCCACGTTTTCCAGCTACTTAGTGCTAACCACAAGTTCATTCTAAAAGAATTATGTCCGTTGTACAAAATTGGAAATACAGTCTCTCTCTTTGGTTCTAAAAGTTTATTAATCATATATTTCTTTTCAAAAACAAGGTCAATAGCTGAGAGGAAGAATTGTTTAAGGAAATCTTCTTCCTCCCTCTCCCTTATCTCCAGCCCATCCTTCCTTTCTCCTCTTCTTCCTTTCATTCTTCTTTCTTCATTACCCTCTCATAGTGCAAGGAACCTATTACCTTTATTTTGACATAAATTTAAATTATGATTTTGGGAATTTGATGTGTATGCATCTATTGTCAATGTGTCTAACATTTCTGAATTTTAATATTTTCATTTTAAAATTAAGCCAATAGCAGTTACCTAAATGTTTAGTTGTAAGGATGAATTAATGATATCTATTACTCATGTTTAAGTTAGTATCACAGATATCACTAGCTACCAAATAAAAAGCCTTATGCTAGTTATGCGTTAACACTTTACAAGTTAGTTGTCAGTGGGTTCCCATATACCCAACTAAGATTAAAAAATTATAGGCTGTTGCCATTGCTCTTTGTCAACATCTAGCCCTTGATTCTAAGTACCTATTGCTGAAGATACCACATGCTTCAGTCAAAGTCATGGGAGTATCAAGCTGGGCCTTACCTAGAAGCTTCATCCTTATTAGTTAGGTTTAATAGTGTCAGAAGACTCTACTTATGCTACTAGGGATAGAAAACTTAACAATAGTCTTATCCATGTGGGAGGCCTGTGAGTTACTGCGCTGACAAAACATTTGAAGGTTAAGGGAGTAACCAACCATTCTCTGATTGGATTAAGGCCTGCTCCACAAGCCAGAACAGATGTCTATTACTATCAACCAGAACATATTCTTTTTTTTATTGAGACAGTCTCTCCATAACCTCAAATGGCCTGCAACTCAATAAGTAGATCAGGTTGTCTGCAGTATTTTAGAGATTCACCTACTTCTGGTTCCACAGTGCTGGGAATAAAGGCATTCACCACCACATCCAGCAATATTCTCTTCTTTTTTATTTTTTATTTTTTTTAATTTTATTTATTTTTATGTGAATGAATGCACTGTTTACATGTAGGTCTGTGCACCCATGTTATGCAATGTTGCACAAGTCAGAAGAGGGTGTTGGATTCCCCTGGAACTGGAGTTAAAGATGGTTCTTAGCCTTCATGTGGGTGCTGGGAATCAAACCCAGGTACTCTGCAAGAAGAATCGGTGCTCTTAATAAGCTCTGCCAGTTCAAGAAAAGCCACCAAAACAGAACTCAATCAATCTGCTAGAGTTTTTCATAGGATCATTGATCTCTGGCAAGGGAAATATTCAAACCCAGCCTACTGAAACCATCCTGCCTCATCTAAAGTTGGGATATGTACTCAGAAGTAAGTGTAACATTCGAAGTCCAAAGTGAAAGCTTACTAGAAGTCTAACACCAAATCAGGAATGCAGAATTCTCTCCAAGCTTTAACTTCATCATACAGAAACCAACTTATAGCAGCTTCATTTACCCAGGGGGAAAATATCAGTGCATATTAAAATTCAAAGAGCACAGTTTGTGATTACAGAGAAAGTATCAGAACCACACTCAGAAAGGGCAGAGATGTTGAAATTATTTAGATTGGAGTTTAAACCACCTGTGATTAATATGCTAAGGGCTCTGATGGGTGAAGTAGACAGCATGCAAGAGCAGATGGGCAGTGTAAGCAAACAGATGGAAGCTCTAAGAACCAAAAATAAATGGCATAAATAACACAACAGAAATGAAGAATTCCATTGATGAGCTTATTAGCAGACTTGACACAATGGAAAGAAGGATCTGTTATTCTGAAGACATCTTAATAGAAACTGCCAGTACTGAAAAAGTAGAAACAGAGAACAGTACTTACATAGAACTTAAAGACATCTGTCATGTGTGCAGCTTAGTTAAAAACAGGATGAGAAGGGAGAAAGCATAAGAAATATTTGAAGGACTCTAGATAATAGATAATAAAACATTAAGAAAATGCATAGCAAGCTGACTGACAAAAAAAAATCTCAAAAGTTCATAAAGTTCAGAGTAAAGAAAATATTGAAAGGATGTATGTGGCAGTTTACCATCAGAGGAGAAAGCCTTCTTTGAATCTTTCTCAGAAACCATGCGAGTGAGATGCTACTGCATTGAGAATCTTAAGTGTGAACAGTAACAAAACAAATCTTCAAACTACAATTCTGTATCCTATATAATTAGCCTTTAAAGTCAAGAGAAATGAAGTATTTCTCCGAAAGATCTAAACTGAAGAAATTTGTTCTAGTAAGACTTGTTTTGTAAGAAGTGGTAAAGAAGTTTGTTAGAAGAAAATTGATATGAAAAAAAGAAAATTGATATGGGTAAAGTTGATATGGGTAAAAAAAAACAGATGTAAGGAAAGGAATGTGTTCACGGAGGAAGAGATGAAGGCAAAACATGGACTTTTTCTTACTTTTCTTGATCTAACAAATAATTTGTTTCAAAAATAGGGACACTATATTTCATTGTCCCTTCATGTACATGTGTGCATACCTTTGTTTTTATATTAGTGCAATGAATGACATAAATCATACAATGAACAGAAGATAAGAAATAGTATTTTTGCTTGTATAAATATTCATAGTACCAATAGTCATAGTCGACAGTACATTTACATTATTTCTTAATGTGTCTTTCAATCTCTTGGAAAAACTCTCATAAAGCAAAAATTATAATTAACATTATTAGAAGGGAGATAAATTGTACCCAATGAAACACTTACTTAAAATAACAAAGTGGCAGACAAAATAGTAGCAACAACAAACTAGGTTAAAATTAAAATTACAGTAATATATGTGATTGTTATTTTTCTGACGTTATCAATAACTCTCTTGAAAACAGACTGCTTAATGTTCAAGGAAGAACAAATGATCAGAATGGATCCCCAATAAGACCTCATTGTATGCTGTCAATAAGAAATCCCTTTAGATATAAACAAACATATAAATTATGGGGAAATGAGTAGATGAAGTTGCAGCATGAAACACGATAATACAAACTAAAAGAAAATAGAAGCTGCATGGGAGGTGAATTCTTCCAGAAGACAAGAATCTTTAACATATGTGTGCTTAACAATAGTGTGCAAAACTTGATGCATCTTCAAGGAGAACTTAATCACAATGAGAGGTAGCAGTCCTCTCTTGTCTCTCTATTACGTATGCAATAGGCTGGAAATAAATAAAGACATAATTTGACTAGATCACTTCAATTAAAAATATAAAAATATGCATTCTTCATGACCTAGGTGGAAAATGCATAAAATAAACCCAAAGGGGCAATGAGATGACCCGAGAAAAAGGCCCTTGACAATAAGCTTGAAGACTAGAGTTTGGCATCTGAGACCCATAGTATAGAAGGAAGGAAATGAATACTTCAGCTTATCCTCTGACCTACACATGCGCACACACACACACACACACACACACACACGCACAATTAAAACTTTGAAAATATTGACAACCTGCTTTAGGTGGGCCCTAGATTTTTCTCTTCTTTTTAAATATTTTATTTATTATTTTATTTTATGTTTATGAAGGTATTCCCTGCATGTGTGCATGTAGCCATATGTGGGCACTCCACTCTGCAAGAACAGACAGTGCTCTTAACCTTTGAGCCAACTTTCCAGCCCATCCACTAATATACTTTTAAAGAGTGGAGTAATTTTAGAAACTGTTCTTTGAACAATTTCTGACTTATGTACTCACTATTCTAAGGGTTAAAAATTATAATATAGTTAGGCAGTAATATGTTTCTGGAGGATGTGTATATTGCTTAGATTTGCTCAATCTCTTGTCAGAATTTGATATAACACATAATGTAAAATGTCATATGTATTTTACATATTTAACTTACTTTGCTGATGTATTATTATGACCTCCTTTAATATTTTTGGGAAAAATATCACCTTTGTTATCAAAGAATGGTACATACAAATATGGTTCATGAGTATTATAATTATACTTCAGTCCTAGAATTTTAGATCTTATTGAGCTATAGCATTTACTAATAATCTGTTAGTTTACCTATTTATCAATATTCTTGATTAATTTAGATGGGTAAAATTGCATCTACTTTCAAATTAGGTTTGACCCCAGGAATAGCTATGATGAGAAATCATGTCCACTAGATTGTAAAAAATTAGACATTTCTGATTTACATCATTAGTTAGAATAACTGGCTGGTGGCTTTTTGGAAGCAGTGTTCTCCCTCTAGGGCCACCCATTGGATCCTTAGATCTCACTTGGCAAACAGGGCTCTATGTAATTGACAAATAGTTTTTATTCATGAATAAATAACTGTATTTACCTTCAGGCACTTGCCTACAGAACATGGCACAAATTCTCTGTATTTTCTTTAACTTTTTAACCTCTTTCAAAGTACTTTACTATTTCTCTCATCTGTCATAACACATCAACGTCATTTTCAGAAACTTTGATCCATAATGCCACTGTTCCACCTTTTCCTTCTTTTCTGTATAAATATCCATCACTGTTGACATTTAACATTCATGCATGATTGTAGCAGACTTCCCTTATGCATGAATGGGTATGATTTTCTATATTTGGACATGTGGTTCATCCAGAAATTCTTACAAATTCTATCTATCAGTAGATTGATATGCTGAAACAATCATGGTATTTTTAATCGAACAAACTTTTATAATATGGTAGTCATTTATATAAAGTAACAATTGTAAATATATTTCCTGTCAAATATGATAAGTTGATTTTATTTTGTATAAATTATATTATTTTGTATCCATATAATTGTATATTTTACTTCTGCCTCTTTATATCTGTTACTGGTAAATGATACTAAAACATGAGCAATTTCCTTTGTTTGAATCCTAGCCTCCCAAACAAAAAAAGAAAAATGGAAAAGGATGATACCAAAGACCTCTAAAATATGAATTTCTATGCTACTTGAATAAGTCTATCAGTTCATTCTGTTTTAATTTGACTTCATATTATATATAATAATGAAACCAGATAGTATTAATATGTAAATATAGATCTGGAGGTTTTTGCCCTTTTAAATTGTTTGCTGGGATGAGATGCACCTTTGTGGATTACATGGAATTTTACTTTTGTGATTTCTACAACCTATTAAAATGTCAGTTCAGAAATTGTTTTTTTTTTCTCATGTTCATATAATCAACAGTTACCTATAATTAATTCCCATAAAATGTTATTTTAACCATGGTAGCTGAAAATCATTTCTGTTATAATTTCAAGCAGGTACAGTGTATGAGGATTGAGAAGTGGGTATAAAACAGTACAAAGGGCATTCAATGCAGAGGCAGTGGGGCCAGCATAGAATGGGAGCCAGTGTCTCCACTCCTTCATGCCTCCACAGGAACTGTATGGATTTATATATCTTATACATCCTACTCAAACCATAACTTTGTGTTCATTTTCAACCACAGTTTTTGTTATTGTTTTCTGAGACTTAACATTCTCCACAAATAAGCTAGAAACAAATTCTATAGGCATCTGTACAATCTACTTGGTTAATCATCTTCTATTTCTGATTAATAAGTGCTGTCATATCCTTCTGAATGTAAAAGAAAGAACTAGTACTAACACATAGAGTATTTATATGCCTTGTCATAAAGCATTCTGTAGTAAAGAGTATATCAGTCCTCCAGAGGACGCAGTCCATTTTCTAGTGCAGGGCTGAGTGAACTGAAGGAGGGACTGACTTCTGAGACCACCTGTAGGGTTCTGGCCAAGCCTCTTCTTACAGACCACAATCAACATGATCCCATGCATGAGCAAGAAAGTGAAGCCTGCCTTTGGCCCCATTATTTATGCTATATCAATTTGTGGTCACTTAAACTAACTTGATTTCCATAGACCTCTGATGCAATTCTTCACATACTGTCTGTTTTGAGAAGTTGCCAAAATAAGTAAAGGAATATTCCTTCTTACTAATCTGCTCATTAGTTAATTCATTTTCTGAAGCAATGATAGGAAATTGTAGAATACTAATCAATAGAAATAATTTAAAAGAACATTTTAAAAAGTATTTTCTTGGAATTCATTCAAAATAATGGGAGTTGGTAAAAAGGTCTGCCAAAGACAAGCTTAGTACTCATCATGTGGCAACTGCTTCAAAAGGGAATGCTTTCTCATCCAGTCGGTAGTTGTTCTTGAGGCAGATGAGTTTGACACAGATAAATCTAATTATTACATGTTTTTTCTCTTTTGAAATACACAAAGTAACTACTGTGTTTTCAAATATAAATTTAGCAGGCAAATAACTTCCTAACTAGGAGGTGAAGTAGAAGGAAATATTCCATTAATTTTATTAAAAAATTACCAAACATACACTTGGCAGGAACCTCCATATTAGAGACAATTGATTGATTCAATTCTAAAGGAAAGATGCGTGGTATCTGGGTAATGTCAAGAGATCTGCTCACTGCATCCAGTATCTCCCCCAATGCTACCTAAAGCAAATTCTCAAAGGCTTTGGTTTCCAGTAGTCTGCCTTCAGATCTTGCCAGTGGTCTCATGTAGAAGGGAATTGCCTCATCTGCATGAAACATAACAAACAACCCAATAATGGTTTCTATAAATACTATACAACCCATAATTTCTGGAGCTTCAGAAGAATTTATGGGATAAAATGGTCTCTGTTTTGAAGGATGTTTCCATACTTTGTGTTTGCTTGTGTGTGTATGTGTGTGCGTGTGTGTGTGTGTGTGTGTGTGTGTGTGTGTGTGTGTGTGTTTTACTGGAAATTGAACCCAGTGCCTTGCATATGCTGGATAATTGTTTTATCAGTCTATTAGCCCTATTTACATGTTTGATATAAAGGAAAACCATAAAAGGATATCCTGCTGCCTATTTATTTCTTCATTTTTTAAACTGATTTTTGTATTTGACTAAATTAAAATCTCTGCTTGTTTTGTCAGTAGATACAATTGAATCAGAAAATACCAAGAAGATACCTTTGAGTTCACAAGAGTGGTCTACAAAATGAAAATTACTATAGAAAAAAAATCAGACTATGACTCGCTTTGCTAAACAAAATTCCTTGTAGATTTAGCCAAATACATATTCACAATAACAAAGAAAGAAATGAAGATTTAACTCAATATTCTTGATTGTGGTAGTGTTAGGATCTAAATTCTCCAAAGATCCGGAATCCATGTAAAATGCAGTGGATGACATTCCAGGCATCGCCAAGGACCCTGCTAGACCAGCTCCTTTTTGCCTTTGGAACAGCAGGCCATTGCAGGATACTCAGGAATTTTCACTTTCTTTGACAAGCTGGTGACCTCCAGCCTAACACCCTTCCCCCACTCTCTGCTTGGGCTTGGACCCAAGTCCCTTTAAATTTTCTGATAAAAACATCATTTGCCGCTGGCTTTTCTCCTGTTGAGCTCAGCCCCAGTTACCTTGGAATAAACCTGTTCTGGAGTAACTAACCTTGCTGTCTCTTTACTTTGGGAGGGGTGGTGAGTGCCATAACATAACATTCTGGTGCTGTGGATTCGGATCACCATTTCACATTGCCCTCCTCCTTCCAGGTAGCTCCTAAGGCCTCTTTCTAGACCTGCTACCAGTAGCAGGCCAGGCAGCACTTACCATCAATTTGGCCAAAGGTACCATCTCTACTCCTCTTTCTCCCACCCTATCTCTGTGTGACTATGAGTGAGAGGTAAGCTACGGGATCTGATTGAGCCCTAATCCAAAGTTCTTCTGGGATCCTTTCACCTCATTGGGCACTCACCACATGGTGACCAAGTATATGGTTTATATGCATGGTCCTACTGGTAAGATCACTTCAGCCCCTCATGGGGATGTGAATGGGGGGGTGCCACCTCCAACCCCTCCCTTACTGTGTGATCCCATTTGTATTTCCTGCCCTCTCTGCCTCAACATCCCATCTGCTCTCTTCTCCGACCTCTAACCTACCGCTTTTCTGCCCCTGTCTCTGCCCTTCTCCTATCACCTTTTAGCCTACTGTTTTTTGTTTTGAACATCAGGAAGTTCCTGAACCCTGCCCACAGTCTGGGACAACCCTCGGCTGGGCCACTCTCTGGAATTTTTGACATTTGGGACGGTGGATACAAAATCCAGACCGTTTTTCAGTCCTCACCTGTAATTCTCAGGATATTGGTTTTACAAGCCTGTGGACTGTGTCTAGTACCCCTGAAATTAGGGTTGATGCATCCTAATTTTCAGAAGGTGCTTCTGAGGCTAAAGAATTAGGGCGGATGCATCTATTTCTTCCCACAGATCTCCTTTTTCTTATCTCTCTCTCTCTCTCTCTCTCTCTCTCTCTCTCTCTCTCTCTCCCTCTCTCAAGCCCTAATATGGGAACCTCATATTCCGAAGAGGAAGCTCAGGGATTCATCCCCTTGGAAATCACCTACTTTCTCTGAAAGAACTCAATCAAAGGATATTAACTCCAAACTCCTTAAGTGATTCTGCTCTACTACCTGGCCACAGTATCAATTAGATAACAGTGTTATCTGGCCTGAGATGGGTACCCTAGATCCCAGAATTCTCACAGCTTTGAGAAACTTCTGCCAATGCACCAGTAAACTGTCAGAATGTCTGTAAGTATAGACATTCTTTTCATTTGTGCCTGTCCTCTTCTCTACTCCTCCTGTCACCCCCACCAGGTTCTCCTTGCCAAGCTTACAAAATCCAGGCCTGGGTTTCCTAAATCCGAGACCACCAAGGAAACCTTCTCTCCCCTCCCTATTCTCTAGACCAGACTTCTAAATCTGCTTTTGATCTTTACATGGCAGACCTGGGTATCCCACGGAGCCCTATACCTACTGTCCTTCCCTCTGCTCCTGCCAGGGCTGCTGCAGCCAACTCTCCCTTCTGTTCCTCTTGTGCCTTCTCTCCTCCAGATCCTTCCCCCTCCCCTCACCTGGTACCAGGGCCCAAACCCCATCCTCTCAAACCCCTGCACCTTCTCCCATCTCCCAGGACACCCACTCCCATGCCAATCAGGGTTGACTCTTTTTTCTCTGACAGGTAACAGGGACATGTGGCCTAGTTGGAGTTCAGGTTCCCTTTTCCCTGAGTGACCTATAACAGATTGAAAAGCTTTTGGGCTCCTTCTCCACTGACCCTGCCAGGTATATTAAAGAATTTTGTATGCTCACTCAGAGCTATGATCTTTCCTGGCACGATCTTTTTGTGGTCCTTTCCAACTCCCTTACTCCTGATGAAAAGGAACAGATTTGGACAGCTGCCCAAACCCAAGGTGACAAGATTCATCTCCAAAACTCCTCAATGCTTGAGGAGGTTAAAGCTGTACCTTGCCAAAACCCAGATTGGAATTATCAAATCTCATCACAAAAGAACCCCACCCTGATATTCTGGCTAGGGATCATATGATAACCTGCCTCCCAGCTGGTGTGCAGAAGGATTCCCATAAAATAGTTAATTTTGATAAGCTTCAGGTAGTCATCCAAAATAAGAATGAAAACCCTTCCCAATTCCTATCTAGACTCACCCAGGCTCTCATACGGTATACCCACCCTTACCCTGAGTCTCCTGAAGACACTCTTATGATAAATCAGCATCTTATTCTCCAATCTGCTCCTGATACAAGAAAAAAAACATTTAGGCGGTTAGAACAAGGACCAGTGACCCTCCAGGGAGATGTGCTTGATATAGTATTTAAAGTTTACAATGGCTGGGAGGAGCAGGGCAGGGCTGAATCTGTTGCACAGAACAGCCACACCCACCTTGTCTGCTGCCCTCAGGACTCCCTTGGGAAAATCATTCCCTGACATGCACACCAATGGAAAGAAGAAACTGACTCCATGCTGCCAGGGCTCTGCTTCAACTGTGGGCAAATACTGGGCCCATGTCTGCCCCATGCCCTGTGGACCCACTGGGACTGTGTCCTACATATAGTGAAAGGGATCACAGGAGCAGCGATTGTCCTGCTGTGCCTATGCATGGGAGAATGATGCCCTCTGAGGCCCTGCCCCCAAAGCTTCCAGACACTGTCCAGGATCTTCTGGGACTGATGAGTTCCTGCACCTCCATCCCAAGATGCTTCATTTGCCATTGTCAGTTGTTTCTATCATCTGTTGATCCTTTAATCACGTGTGGCCACAGTCCACATGGTGCTCTTCTCCCTTAGAACCAGGCTGGCAGCTTCACAAGGCTGCAAGCTTTGGAGGCTGTCTTCTGCCTGTAGGCTAACAGTTCCTAAGCTGAGCTCTGGAAAGGAGACGGGAGGGGACCACGGAAAGTTTACCTGACAGGAAATAAAAGACACTGACTCAAAGGTATGGCCTGAGAGATAGACTCAAATTTATTCATGCCAGCAGTGTGTTTATATACTAAAAGCTACTGTCCTCTGGTCAAGGAAGTGGGCGGAAGGTGGATGGGAAGGGCTAGCCACCTTGGCTCCTACCGGGGGGCTGCATGACTCCTGTTTGTGTAACCAGTAAACTAGAGGTGTGACATTTTGCTCAATACCTCAAAGGAAGGGGCCATCTGGTTCTGGAACTTTGCAGAGATGGGAGAGGCAGGAAAAACACTGCAATATCCCAACCTATAGATAGAGATAGAGCTATAGATAACCCACAGAGATAACTGAATGTCCAGAGAGATATCAGATAACTCTCGGAGGTCCTTCCCTCGAGCCAGGCAAAGTTTCATTCCTACATGCCACTATCATGGAGGAGTCAAGGGTCAGTGCCATCATGGTGGGACTTTATTTTTATAATAGATATGGGAGCACTATGTGGTCATTTCTTCCCTCCTACCCAGGCAAAACCTTCTCCTCACAGATCTCCATGGTGGGTGTCTATGGGAAGACCCACAATCCTAAAAGTACAAGACCTATTCCCTATGTTTTCTGGAATATTCCCATCACCCAATCCCTCTTAGTCATAGCCTCCTGCCCAGTTCTTCTTCTGGGTAGAGATTTAATGCAAAAAATGGCCCCTTCCCCTCCCCCCTCTCCAATCTTCCTCCTCACTGTGTCTCTTCCTGTAAATCTCAATCTTGCTCCTGGCCACTCCCAGTCTCTGAGGTTAATCCTAGGATGTGGGACACTTCTACCTCTGAGCTGGCCTCCCACCATGCCCAGATTTGTACTGCTTTCAAAGACCCCCTCCCTCCTTTAAGGTTCTTCACCCCTGAGGCACTCTCCCAGGAATCAACTGGTAGATTGACTTTACCCACTCCTTGTAAGGTTGTCAGATATGTCTTAGTTATGGTTGATACCTTTTCAGGCTGGATAGATTCTTTCCCTACCAAGAAGGAGAAATCAGATATTGTTACCTCACATCTGATCTAGCATATTTTCCCAGACTTCAGCTTTCCTCTCAGCCTCCAATAAGACAATGGTCCAGCTTTTGTCTCAAAATTGACACAGTCTCTCAGGCTCTGGGCATCACTTGGAAACTTCAGGTTCCTTACCACCCTCAATAATCAGGGACAAAGCTGTCCCATTGTCTTTCAACAGCACTAGACTGTCAAAAGTCTCTGTATTAGTCACTTTTCTGTTGCTGTGATAAAACCACCATGACCAGGGGAATTTATAAAAGAAAGAGTTTGGAGCAGAAAGCTGAGGTTCACTTCTTTCAAAGATCAAAGGAAGTCAAAAGGAACCTCTGGAGACTAGCAAGGCTTGTTAAACTCTCTAAGCCTGCCTCCAGTGACGTACTTCCTCCAGCATGGTCACACCTTCTAAGTCTCCCAAAACAGCACCACCAACTGGGAACAAAATGTTGAAGCCTGTGGGGGACATTCTCATCCAAAGCACCACAGTCTCCAAGGGTTAAACTCTTCATTTAGATTCCCATGGGATGAAATATTCCCCCCTTTTACCTCACTCTTAAAAAACGTCTCCACTATTAATACTTCTCTCTTTTTTTAATTTTATTTTAAGTTGAACTTTAGAGTACACATAGCATCAAAGTAACATAAATTAAACTCCTGATACCAAAAAAAGCATTAAAATACAGTGATGCTTTAACATGGAAATTCCATTTTTTTCTCCAACTTGTATTGCTTCAATATATATATATATATATATATATATATATTTATAGGTATAGACTATATATACATATATACGTATATACATAAATATATACACATATATATAATATACATATCACCTGAGTTAGAGGACTTTCTTTTCTTTCTTTCTTTCTTTCTTTCTTTCTTTCTTCTTTCTTTCTTTCTTTCTTTCTTTCTTTCTTTCTTTCTTTCTTTCTTTCTTTCTTTCTTTCTACCAAAAGGTGTCATGCTTTCCCCAAGGAAGTGCTTGACATTTCCTCCTTGGCAAACCCAAACATACTTCTGAATCCTTCCTCTGTGAACCTCTACAAAGGTTATTACTTCTTCCTCTCCTGGTGTACAAAGTTTCTAATCAAACAGCCTCTGAGTCTTCATCAACCCCCTCCTCAGCATCCCTTCCAACCTCTACCTCCCTATCTTAAACAAATTGAGTGCTGAGCAGCTGAGATTTCAAACTGCCCTGGTTCCTCCAACAGGAATGTGATAGTTGGGGACAAACCTCTATGGGCACAGGGTTGGCATTGCTCTGCTTTTCCCTTGTGTACACCTGTATTTCTGCTAATATCTCTGGCCCACGCCTTCTGGTGATACTAGTGCCTGGTGTAACTCTCTATACTTCAGGAGAGATCTAGGTACACCTGGGAACACAAGAGACTTGGGTGAGGTCTTTAGCTGTCCACCACTCTAGGACAAAGGAGGTAACGACGTTAGCAGTTTTAATGGGCATAAGCCTAGTCTCTGAAGTTGCTACCACCTGGATAGCTGCAGGCCATTTGGGACACATCTTTGTCACAGTTCAGCAATTTTCTCAGGATCTCTAGCAACTGAACATACAGGTTGTAAAGGCTGTGGAAGTTATGGCCCAATCTATTCAAATCTTACAGCTGCAGTTTTCCTCACTAGCAGAGATCACTCTCCAGAATAGGTGGGCTTTGGATTTGCTTACAGCTGAGAAAGGGGGAACCTGCATTTTTCTTTTTTTTTTTATTTATTTATTTTTAACAAATCTAGACCCATGTTCCCGCTCATTCCCCCACCCCACCAGAGCTCATGCATTCTGCCAAACATGCTTTCCATCTCTTAGTCTTTCTCAATATTTTCCATGGGGAAGTTGACTGTTTTGAGCAGAAGTTCACTGTTTCAGTCAGTTCTTTGATGCAGTATTTTCTGTTGTTGTCATGGGATCATATCTCCATGTGATCTGTTTATGCTTGCACATACCGTGTTCTAAAGCTGCTGTTTGTTGCAGCAACACAATGTTATATTATCCAGCTCTAAGTTACATAGTGCAGTGTGATTACATTCATCTACTCAAACAATTGTCTGTTGACCCTGGAGCCAAGAATTGTCCTGCTCATCAGTTGCTTCACATCTGTCACTATCAATATCCAACCCTAATCTCTACAGAGGAAGTACAAGTCTCTGATCAGCCCATTAAAGACTAAAATATCAGAGCCTAACAGACTCATTGTTTTGTCTTGTCTAGAGAATCTTTTTATCTTTTTTCTTTTGTCAAAAACCCTTTTTTCTGTTAGACTTGCTGCATAGCTCTTCATTGGGGTGGCCATTTACTTTCTTATCATTTAGTTATCTCCATAGTGTACTTCTTTCCACAAAGTGTATCCATATGCTGTCTTTTTCAGAAAGTGAAAAGACCCATTGAATTATGAATACTTACTTTAAACTAAATAAATCTATTCTCATATGTCGTTGAAAGTTTACCTTAGCATAGCATGCAATTTGGAAAATACATTTTACTTTTAAATTCAAAAGGTCATTACCATACAGCATTTTGCTGGCTTGAGATCTAGTTTCATGTCATGTAAATTAGTGTACTAATTTTTACTTCCCTATGTTTGTTCTCAAAAGCACATATTTATCCCTACTTATTTGGAAATTCTTTGATGGTCTGGTTGCAGTTGATGGGTCCTTTTGTTGCAGGAAAAATCATGAGATCAAAGCCAAAACTAGGTGAGAAGAGGGGGGTTATTTCACACAAGTGGGCTGAATCCCAGGGATTGTTCCATATAAGAGTCAGCAGCATGACTAAATCTCTCAGACCATTCATACTCCTGTGACAAATGCAAGCCAAGAGCATGTGACATATGAGCAGTAAAACAAATAACAGGTAATCAGAATGTGGCATTCTGGTCTACACGATAACAAACAACTGTGACATCCTAGCTTGGTTTAATAGGTAGATACATCCAGGCCACAGGCATGTGGCTTTCTGGAGACAGAAATTAAGGATTTCGTTCTGGGTGGCCCAGGGGGCAGAGGGGAAGGCGCCATTATCCTAATACTGTCAGGTCTTTTAGCAACTAAGTCTACTTAAGCCATTTCTACTATATTTTTCCATTTGTGGTGCTCCTAGTGATACTTGTTGATCTAGAAAATAATTATCAATTGGTAGTTTTTAATAAATCTTTAAAATTCCCTCTGTTGGTATTCTGATTGCATGCTTGTGGCAAGCTCCTGAGTCCTTCCACATGATGGCCCTCCAGGTCACATTGCTGAAACCTACTGTCTAAAGCCGTTTCCCTCTTCGCCAAAAATTCATTCCATATATTTTTTAAATTTTTTTTTGTATTGTAAAATTTCCGTGTATGAATGTACTCTTTGCATGTAAGTTTGTACACCCGTGTCGTGCAAAGCACAGGGGGATCAGAAACGAGGGCTTCAGATTTCCCTGGAACTGAGGTTAAAGACATGGGCGCAGCACCAGAGTGAGGCAGGGAGCGAAAAACCCAGGTCCGCCGCATAGAACAGCCAGACAGGCGGAACGGCTGCGAGGCCAGGCGCGCCAGCCCCTCATGCAGAGGTGGACCGACGATTTCCGTCTGTCCTCTATGTGTGCCATTTTCAAGCGTGCAAATCTTTCTTATTTCACTTTAGTGTACATTAGCCATTAAGGAGTTATGGTTAATAGAACATAATCAAGACATACAGATTGATAAAAAATAACTTGGCTATTTCTTCTATTTATAATTAATTTCATATTTTTACCCTTTGCTGAGCCATTAAGACCGTATAGAAGTATACATTGTATGGAAGACTAATAATGTAGATAAATCTAGATGATAAAACAGTATTATTCTTACCAAGATCTAATGATTTGAGTCAACAAAAAAACTCAGCAGGAAGAGTAACTTGTCACCAAGTCTGATGATCTAAAGTTGGAAGGGTCCTATTTGCAGGATGGGGCCTCTGATGCCTTATTTGTGCATGCACACCACAAACACACGAACGACCGTAAAAGAAAGAAAGAAGAAATAAAGAGAACGAACATGAAGAAAAGAAGAAGACAAGAAAAAAGAAGGGACAGGAAGAAGAGAAAACACGAAGAAAGAAGAAAGAATTAATAGAAAGAAAGAAGAAAGAAAAAGAAAGAGCAAGATAACGAGAGAAAGAAGAAGAAAGGAGAAAGATAGAAAGGTAAGAAAAGAAGAAAGAAAAGATTAAAGAAAAAGAAAGAAGAAGAAAACAAGAAGAAAGAATAAAGCATGAAAGAAAAAATGAAAGAAAGAAAGAAGAAAATAAGAACAAAAAAAGGAGGAAAAAAGGGTGGTTGGCGAGGAACAAAGGAAAAAATAAAGGTGGAAAACGAAAAAAAAAGAGGGGTGGAAAAGGGGAAGGGGGGGGACGTAGGGGAGGAGCGTCGAGGGAAGGATATGGACGTGGGGAGGAGAATCGAAGACACTCTCAGGGTTCGTTAGGATGGGAAGCGAAATAAGGAAATAATAATCATTATCTTCCTTCAAAAAAAGGGGGGCAAGGAAAAAAAGGGGAAAAGAAAGGAATGAGTGGAAAAAAAGGAGGGGAAAAGAAAACAAGAAAGAAAAAAAAAAAAAAAAAAAAAAAAAAAAAAAAAAAAAAAAAAAAAAAAAAAAAAAGGGGGGAAAAAAGGGGGGGAAGGAAGGGAAAGGGAAGGTGTGAAGGGAGAGATTAGAAAGAGAAAGGAAAGAAAAAGAAAGATAAGATCATATTAAAAATAAGTGCAAAAAATCCATGACTTATTTTGATAATTGTTTTCGTTACAGGAAAATCATGAGATGAAAGCCAAAGTTAAGTGTGGAGAGGGAGTTTATTTTGCTCCAGTGGCTAACCCACCAGCGTGGGGACTGAACTCCCATGATATTCCATAAATGGACGTTCAGCAACCTAACTGAGTTTCCCAGGACCCTTATTTACTCTGGAGACAATTTAAACAAAAGCCTTGTAATACACAAGTCTAAAACAGGGTAACAGGCACAAACTAAAAAAACACCAGAATGTGGCATCCTGGTTAAACAGACAAAACAAATTTAACATCTCGTTTTACAGATAGATAACATCAAAGGCCACAGTGTGACTTTCTAGATAAACAAAGGCTGCTGTCCTAGGTGAAGTTTATAGGGGAGCAGAGAGGATGATTCCAGACTGACTGCCCTTCAGCTGTCTATTTCCATTTCCATAGCACTGTCAGGTCTTTTAGAAACCAAGCCTATGTTACCATTTCCATTATAGCTTTAAGCTGATTTTTTAATACTAGAAGGCTAATTGTAATTAGAAAAAGAATAGGCATACATTTTTAATAATGTTTATTAATTTTATACTTTTTATATTTTTACTTTTATTACAAAATATAGTGAATGTAAGTTTATTTTATGATATTTTAAAATAAGTGAGACATTCTTAAAATTAAGAAGCCGTAGAGCCATGTCTGGTGGAAGCACCACATTTAATCCCTAAACATTGATGAAGTCGAGACCAGGGAATCTATTATGTGAATTCAGGCTAAGCTGGCTACATAGGAGATCCAGACAGCTGTAGCTACGGGAGACCCTGTCTCACGAAGACCAAAATAATATAAATAAATAACTAAATAAATAAATAAATAAATAAACAAATAAATAATAATAACTAAAAATATAATAAATTAAATAAAATCTATAAATAATAAAGTAGGGTGCAGGGGCCTGGTGGTGTGTGGCCTTAATCCCAGCTCTGGTAGGCAGAGGCAGGTAGTTCTCTGCCAGTTGAAGGGCAGCCAGGTCTACATAGTGAGTTCCAGGTCAGCTGGGGGGCTATAGGGAGACCCTTGTCTCAAAAGTAGACACACACAGTCTGAGATTTATGTCTCTGCTTTCCTTGAATTTTTATTCAAAGTCCCATGATATAATCATTAACAATTCAGCACTGTATAATTTTGAAGCAAAATATTTGGCAAGTTCAAGTAATTTTTAAACAAGAAAAAAGGCCAATTCTTTTAAGGCATTTGCAATGCCCCAGGCTTAGATTTAATGACTAAAGCCTGTCTGATCTCCAAGGTGTCAATTTACACCCCTGTTCTTTTGTTTGGAAACTTTCATTGTTCTTTAGATTTTCAAATCACAGGTTGTCAGCACATACATTTTCTAATCTATGACTAGTGGATAGTAGGCCAATAAATATGTAGAATTGTAGTTTTAAGTGCCCAATAAGATTTTTAGGAGAAAATGAAAGCATAAACTGCCCAAATGCCTGAAACCGACCTTATAGAACTTGAGATTCATACATGACATCGTAGTTCTGCTCACCACAGTGTGGGAAGACAGAGAGTAATGGCAGTAAGTCATAGACTCTCTGGTAAAATTTTATTTTTATTTTTTTGTCTTTTTCGAGGACAGGGTCCTCCCTGTAGCCCCAGGTGTCCTGGAACTCACTCTTGTAGACCAGGCTGGGCCCTTGAACGCACAAAGATTCACCTGCCCTTCTGCTTCCTAACTGCTAGGATTAAAGGTGTGTGCCAGTAATAAATGCTCAGACAGGTCAAATGAATGGCTCACTGGTTACGAGGACTGACTGCTCTTGCAGGGACCACATAGTGGCTGAGAACCAACCGTCTAAAACTCCAATTACAGGAGAACTCCAGTTTCAGGGGATCCAATGCCCTCTTTTGATCCTCCCATGCATTGCATGACATTGGTCACTTTACTGCATGCAGGTACTGAAACTCAGTACACAAGTTAAAAAATAAAAATAAACATTACTTAAAAATTGAAAATGTAACATGAAAATGCCAGCGCCTGGTTTAATTCTGTTCCTGGCAGAACAAGTGGGAACCCACGTGAATACCGCATAAACAGGAGTGGTATGACAGGCAATATCCAGAAGGGAGAGAAGTCTGTGTCTTTCTGAGTGATCTGTCCATTAGGAAGGCACTGACCCTCAGCTTTGAAGATAGGGAACTGTTTATATGGGCTAACAGAGATAATTTGGGTAACACTAAGAGTATTCCATAGGGAGACCATCGAGTTGTGAAGCAAGTAAGCAAATACTAAATTTTGGAAGTTAACATGAATGAGACTAACTCCCAATAATGACACTTGATGGCTCATACAGGCTTTGGACAGCTTTGATAATATTAAGTCTACAAGTAGAGAGAGTAAATGACAAGAATGAAAATAAAGCACAAGAATTCATCCTGAGTCTAAGTTAGATTTTAGCTGTTATTATTTCTAATTTAATTCAGTGCAAATATAAAAAAGGTATACTAGTTTGAGTTTGATAATTATGAAATGAGTAAAAGGTTATTTATTCCCTCAATGGTTTTAATCTTGGCACTGCTTCATGACTAAAAGATTCCTACCTATGCCTGTGTCATTTAATTTTTTTAAATTTATTTTAGTCTTTTTTCTGTGTAGGAGTGTATATTGCTTGCATGTATGTAAGTGGCACAAAAACGCTGTGCAATGCCTATGGAGAATAAGGTGTCGAACGTGAGTTACTGATGGATGTCAGCCAACATGTGGTTTCTAGAATTCAAAACAGGAATCTGGAAGAGCAGTGCATGCTCCTAACCCATTAAAGGCCATCTTTTCCAGCTTGTACCTGTGTCATTTTAACCATATTCCGCGTTAAAGGTAGAGCCTAGGCTGGCAAGTATTTGTGACATTGTCAGCTGGTTCATTTGAAGGGGCACCAGGATTGCGAACCCATTAGGTTCTTTTTTTTAAAAAGTATCTTAGAGTTTATCATTTTTCCTTGGATTCCAGTTTAAATGACTAAGATATTCTCAGAGACAGAGAGATTATTTAGTTATTCAAGTTCATGTTCAACAAAGACAAAGTTTACACAATTCAACAGTTAGAAGAAAAATAGCAAACCTCTGACAATCACTCTGCAAGTTTCAATTATTTTTTATAGTTCTTGTGCATTTCTCTGACATAGCCAGAAGCCACTCCAATGCAAATTTTGTAGCTCTACTGAGGAAAAACAATACTTTGTTTCCCCACTAAACAAAAAGGAACTGAACTATTGTGATATTTTAAGCAAAAAACGAAAAAAAAATCTTCCAAACTTTCCCCTTTAACTATCTTAGTTTCAAAGCAAAATTGTGTGTATTTCCCCATCTTGTGTTGTCTAGAAAACTACCTTGATTATAGGCTCTGCAGGCATAGCAGCAGCCATCATCTGGTGATGGGAAATTCAAATATTCCAAATCTTGTATGGTAATGAGGGTGATCAGTCCATGAAAAACTCAGGTCATCAGCTATTTCTGAGGGTGCAGGTGCGCTTCCTTTACATCTAGCTGTTCATCTCAGTGACATTCCTGGAGGGCTTCTTTTGATAGTTGATTATTATTCGAAGTGGCAGGAGGCAGGACACTTCAAATGAAGCAGCTCCTTCAGTCAGAACTAATAGTCTTGGGAAGGTTTTTCTTGTTCAAATTGTTCCTGTGTCTGTTGATTGTGACTATAGGAGCTTGCTGGATAATATGGAAGAATATACATTATGAAAGAAAGGGGAATAATGTAATAAAATCTGAGAAACAATGTAAAGAAAGATTGCCATTTGCAATCATGTAGAGATTCATCGAAATAAAATCAAGTTTCAGGGAAAAGGGCACTAAAGTCTTAAACAGAATCAGTATATTCATATTTTAAAAATGTTAAACAACCATTCTACAAAGTGAGGTCTCAGATGAGGGGAGAGGATGACGGAAAACGAAAACTGCTAAGCAAGTAAGCAAAAACACTCCCTTTTGACCCCCAACATTCCAACTTTATTTACATACAGGTTAGGTGTTCTAGGATCACCAGCTTTCTTAAAACCTGGATTTGCCCCTTATATGAGCTTTGTTATAGATGTTGTTAGGCGACCAAACGCTTTTGTTACACAGTTAAAAGCTTTCCAATGGTAAAAGCAAAAAAAAAAAAAAGAATTGAAGTAGGCACCTGTGAATGAAAGTTGATGTATTCACAGTAGTACTTGCCTTTCAACATATGTGTGACCTCATTGCAGCCTTGATCCTGCCCACAGCATGCCATCACCTAATACAACATTGAAATGACACACAAACATTGAAACATTTTGGTTCAGAATTAAGAATGTCATATGTACAGCTGTACATGCAAACTTTTCTGCTCTCATAGAAAACTGCATGCTTTTAAAAAAAAAAAAGATTTTCTATACTTTCCTCGGGGGTAGCCAAGGTAAGGATCCAAATTAGATATCTTGCCTTTTGTTTTGGCTAAAATGCCTGGTTTCTAAAGTCCAATTCCATTGAGTTCTGACTTGTGTGTTTTCCAAGAATTCATTACCAGAAGTTTGATATGGGGTCAGAACTGAATTTCCAAGAATTTCTGAACTAGTCCATACCTCTGCCACTTTGTATTTCATATTTAACACAATATATTCTCAGGGACCTTACGTTTTTAGAATCAAAATTAGTCATTCAACTCTGAACACATTAAAAATATTCTGTGTTTGTGCGTATCAAATATTATTAAAAAGTTAATTCTTTATGTATGAGTATGCAAATATGCTCTCAACTTTAAATAAATAGTAAATTATATGTATACTAAAGAATTAAAGTAAGTTTATTTGTAATTTATTTTCAATAATATATATGATTTGGTATACCTGTTTTACCATCCCAATATAATTCATTGCCTTAACATTTTTGGGTGAAAAGGTTATATAAATGAAAACTGTATAATAAAGAATTATTTTTCTACTAAGATGAACAGCAGTCACAAAACAAATAAAGTTATGAAGGGCTCCTGCTAAAAGAGTTCAATTAAGGTTGCGATGTACTTAAAACCATGTATTACATGTAGCTAAAAGTTATGAGGGCAATTCTGGTTTGCACATGAGCTATGTGTGACAAGATTGGCTTACACCCCTTTTCTTCATTTTGCATCTTTGCATCCTTAAATTCTTTTATACTGTACCCATTCCAAATAGTAAATTGATCAAGTACACAAATAAATAACTGAGGTCAGAACTGAAAACAAAACAACTACTAATGACCATATGGACTTTTATGGTTGGTCCTTAGAAAATGCACTGTAGAAGACGCCACATTTAACTACTGTCATTAGGGTAAAACTTATGTAAGACTAATTATGAAATTATTTGTGAACGTCAGAGCCGAAGTAGTTAAAAAAGCAGATAGTATTAATCTTTATCTAGGATGAAATATTATGTTGAGAAGCTTTCACAGATGTGAACCTTTTCACAACTGATCTGAGTGACACATCTGTTTGTTTCGGTTGACTCAACACAAACCCTGAATTTCTTTTTTTGTTATTATTATTATTTATGCATATGAGTGTTTTTTCTGCATGTAGGTCTGTGCGTCTGTGTCGTGCAGTGCCTCGAAGATCAGAAGAGGGCATTTGGATCCCTTGAACTAGAGTTCGGGAATGTTGTTAGCTGCCATATGAACTTTGGGAATCAAGCCCCAGTCCTCCAGAAGAGCAGCAAATACTCTTAACTACTGAGCCATCCTCCAGTCCCTGCCTCCTAACAGTGCTTTTCTAATGATCTTCCCTCAGTAAAATTTGTACACCTGTGGACCCCTTGAAGTGCTACAAAAGGAATCCGAGAACTGGAATCTAATTCAAGCCACAATATCTTTGAGCTGTATCTTTCAGAGACCTATAGTGCAATCAATAAACAGTGGGAAGTGACATTTCAAGAAATGAATATTGAAATTCCTCCTTGAGTTTTAACTATAATTTTATACCTCCATTTTCCCATATTTCATGATTTCACATTGCTAATTTTTCCTAGAGGATGTAGTCAATACTTACTGTGTCTTATATATTTTTTTCTTGGTATACTTTGTCAGTGGTTTCACATACTAGCAATTATCCTGGCCACGTGTTGTTAGGCAATGATTCATAATATGTTCATCTACCAGTTCATATTATTTATTATATTTAAAGTAATTAATGGTTTAGGTTGGGCGATGTGGTATTATTTGTCAGTTTTTTATCATCGAGTTTCTGAGAATCTCTGAGAAGGAGATCTTTTCTATCTCATTTGTGTCTCTGATTTGAATTCTCTAGCTCTTGAAAGCATTGAATAAACATTGCTGGAGTGTTGTAAAAATACAAGGAATATTAATTCTGACACCTGTATTTTAATTATTCTCTGTTATTTGGGTATTTTGGTAAAAGTACAAGTCTCTGTAGGCATGTCGACCTCCATGAGTCTGAGACACTTGTTTGATAGATTTCCCACCACGTTTCTCATTGTATGTCTGTGCATTGCTAAACTACAACAGTTCCCTCTTCTGCTGATCTCCACAGTGTGTAAGCGCTCAGACCTTCCTTGTTTTTGAAGACTATGTTCGTTTTCGGTTATCGGCACGTTTACACACCGCTACATTACATATGTGGGGGGCGAGCACCACAATTCCCTTCTTTTTTTTTGCAACCGTAACATATGGACATATACTGCCCTAATTCTTTTGTAGTGATTAAAAACATCACTATCAACAATATAGGGTCACTATTCCGCCCTCTGCCCTGTTCTTGTTTCATTTCTCCACCTTTTATCCCCCAAATCAACATGATCCCAATGCTGATTTGGCGCCCGCTCCTGCCCCCCACTGCCGGTTTTGCTTTCTTGTTTTTTGCCTTTGCCGTTTTATGCCGCTTGGTGTCTATGATGGAGAACTTTGAACTATAACAAAAAAACAATAGCTACCAATCCTTTGTTCCACGCCATACAGTGTACTTGTTGCTGTTATGTAAGTATATTCTTCATTTTATAAAAGGGAAGCATTATCCTAAGTCATGTATACTCTTCCAGCATTCAGAAGACCTTACCCACATGCCACTCCTTCACTTTACTTATCATTAAGCATTACTAAGGCACCTTACAGTTATTTATTTTTCTTGTAAGTGTGAATGTACTGTCTGCATGTATGGTTGTGCACCCATGTCTGCAATGCCGCAGGTGTCAGAAGAGGGTGTCATGATTCCCCTGGAACTGGGAGTTCTCTGGAATTGGAGTTCTCCTGGAATTTACAGATGGTTCTTAGCTGCCTTGGGGTGCTGGGGATCGAACACGGACTTTTGCAAGAGTGCAAGACCAGTCCGCACTCTTAACCGCTACGCCATCTCTCCAGCCCCCACACTTACATTTTACCCTAAATTAAAGAAGCAGCCCTGATGGACAACTTGCGTTTTTTCTACGGGCTTGCACGCTACCGCCCCCCCCCTAAACTGAGAAGCACCTGTTCCTTCCACATGCTTTATTTTTTATTTTTTTAAGATTTTCCATCTATTTTCTGAGGATAACTCCGCCCCCACAGCCACTAGATCTAATCAAGCTAAAGATCACACCTTTAATCCCAGCTGGGAGGATAACTCCAACCTCACAGCCACAGTGGCCAATCAAACCAAAGACAGCAGGACCAAAGGATCAACAATCAGCTCGCCAAGACACCCAGTTCCTACCTGTCTCCCCCTCTTCCTGCCGCTGGGCTCAGGAGATCTCACTTGCATTTTTCTAGAAGAGTGCTGCTACTATGTCAACGAATCAGGAAAGGTAGAACATAACATCCACCATCTGTAGACAGTAGTGCATGACCTGTCACGGAGGACCTCCAACTGAGAGGCCCCCTCTAATTGAGGTCCCTGGGCAGCTATCCTCCCATGGTTAATGCCTTGACTAGGCCCACTGTCAGTACTGGGAGTCTTGTGCATGGTGGCTCCATGCCTTTTATGATATTTGCAAAACCAAATCCAATGGCTCACCTATACAAGATTTATCCAGCTTCTCCTTTCATTTGCAGAAGGGAAATCTGAATACCAGTGGCTTACCATTGTTGATCCAGATTGGGCACGGGGCATCCAGAGTAACTAAGATGGAGATCGTATCCTGACTTTCCAGGCTGAAACTCCCACTTTTATGGCATCCATTCTTAGCTCTGAAGCAGATACAGAAGAGAGAATGTTGCCCATTTCCCTATCAAAATCAAAAGGTTGGAATGTTATAATCTGAATTCTCCAAAGACCCAGAATCCATTTGAATTGCAGTAGTTGACATTCCAGGCAATGCCAAAGGTCCTGATCTACCAGCTTATCTTTGCCCATGAAGCAGCAGGCCATCCCAGAGCACTAAGGGATCTTCAGCTTTGTTTGAGAAGCTGGTGACCTGCAGCCTAACACCCTTCCCCTACCCCTTGCTTAGGCTTGAATCCAAGTCCCTTTAAATATTCTGATAAAAACATCATTTGTTACTGCCTTTTCTCCTGTTGAGCTCAGCCCCAGTTTTTTCAGAATAAACCTGTTCTGGATTGCCTAACTTTGCTATCTCTTTACTTCGGGGGTGTGCACCATAACCTATCAGGCAGTATTTGTGGAAATCTTATAACTGACTCAGTCAATAAATAACTCAAATATTATAACTGGCTCAGTCAATAAATAACTCAAATCTTATAACTGGCTCAGTCAATAAATAACTCTTATCCATAGATAATGACATATATTTCACTAAAGAGGTCTGTGCTTTGAGATGTCAGAATCCCAGGATGTATATGTAGTATGCCAGTGACAAAAGAAAATTAGTGCTTTTAAACTCCTCCTTACCCATACATTATTTTTCACAGTCTGTGGAGACAGATGACTTGTAGTCATCAATTCTCATTTAGAAAGGTACCTGTGGATGTTGTAAAATGGGAAACAAACTTAAGGCATCTGTGTTTACTTATGAAAAAATCAGAAAGTTGGGCTGGAGAGATGGCCTAGTGGTTAAGAGTGCCAACTGCTCTTGCAGAGGACCTGGGTTCAATCCCTAGCACCCACATGGCGGTTGAGAACCATCTTTAACTCCAGTACCAGGGGAATCCGACACCCTCTTCTGACCTCTGCAGCATTGCACAACATGGGTGCACAAAACTGCATGCAGATAGTACATTCATACACATAAAAAAGTAATAAATAAAATTTTTAAAAAATTGTGCCATTAAAAAAAAAGAAAAATCAGAAAGTTTTAGAAGGTATAGAGGAATCATTAGATATAGTAGTGAAATATCTTATTGAAAAGGTGATAAAAATTTTACAAGTCCAATTAAGACCTCAGCCACACCAATAAAAGAAGATGCAACATACAATATAAAAATGTGCCTTTAAACAATAAAGATAAAGTGGCAAAAGATCTTCTGTATGCATATCCTTTCAAAAACAATAATTGGTTAGTTGTACAATTTGAATATCTTAAATCAAGTTTACATTTCACAATGAATTTCACAATGTTGCATTAATGACTATAGTAATGAAATCATTAAATCTGAAAGTCAATATTAATTTATCAGAAAAGTCAGTGAATTACATTGAAAGATGAGACAGAACAGTTTAATATTATCTATTTGATTATTTCATAACCTATGTTCAGTTTCTAGTTGCTAAATTCTTATTTCAGTTATAATTACTTGATATTGATGCACTCTGCCTCATAGTGATTTTTCAGTGGGAAGATGTATTATGATTATTCTTGATTGTCTTTATCACATTTTTCCACCCAGAGTACTTTTTTATATAATATTCAGTTTATGGGGTAATAAAATCTGAATAATTTAAAAGATTGGGAGCTGGATCAGGAGACAGACTGTTAACCCCATTCCAATTTCCTATGATGTTTTGGCTTTAATTATTTTCCCTATTTTATTTAAATTTCTACTTGCATATTTGCAAGTGGTGGATTTATTCTTTTGTTCTTAATTATTAAGATATATTATCTGCTAATTTTATTTCTTCTACCACTTATCATCTACCTCCCAGCCATCCAACATGGGATCATATCTCCATGTGATCTGTTTATGCTTGCACATACCGTGTTCTAAAGCTGCTGTTTGTTGCAGCAACACAATGTTATATTATCCAGCTCTAAGTTACATAGTGCAGTGTGATTACATTCATCTACTCAAACAATTGTCTGTTGACCCTGGAGCCAAGAATTGTCCTGCTCATCAGTTGCTTCACATCTGTCACTATCAATATCCAACCCTAATCTCTACAGAGGAAGTACAAGTCTCTGAT
The DNA here is from genome assembly GCA_009823505.1 of Rhizomys pruinosus. Classification (NCBI taxonomy): domain Eukaryota; kingdom Metazoa; phylum Chordata; class Mammalia; order Rodentia; family Spalacidae; genus Rhizomys; species Rhizomys pruinosus. The sequence continues at coordinate 589,303 of VZQC01004214.1, forward strand.
CAGCCCATTAAAGACTAAAATATCAGAGCCTAACAGACTCATTGTTTTGTCTTGTCTAGAGAATCTTTTTCATCTTTTTTCTTTGTCAAAACCCTTTTCTGTCTAGACTTGCTGCATAGCTCTCACTCTGGGGTGCATTTTACTTTCCTTATCATTAGCTTATCTCCATAGTGTAACCTTTCCACAAAGTGTATCATATGCTTTCTTTTTCAGAAAGGAAAAGAAATATGATATGAATACTTTATTTAAAATAAATCTATTCTCATATGTCGTTGAAAGTTTACCTTAGCATAGCATGCAATTTGGAAATCATTTTACTTTTAAAATTCAAAGGTCATTACCATACAGCATTTTGCAGGCTTGAGATCTAGTTTCATGTCATGTAAATTAGTGTACTAATTTTTACTTCCCTATGTTTGTTCTCAAAAGCACATATTTATCCCTACTTATTTGGAAATTCTTTGATGGTCTGGTTGCAGTTGATGGGTCCTTTTGTTGCAGGAAAAATCATGAGATCAAAGCCAAAACTAGGTGAGAAGAGGGGGGTTATTTCACACAAGTGGGCTGAATCCCAGGGATTGTTCCATACAAGAGTCAGCAGCATGACTAAATCTCTCAGACCATTCATACTCCTGTGACAAATGCAAGCCAAGAGCATGTGACATATGACCAGTAAAACAAATAACAGGTAATCAGAATGTGGCATTCTGGTCTACAGATAACAACAAATGTGACATCCTGGCCTGGTTTAAAGGTAGATAACATCAAAGGCCACAGGAATGTGGCTTTCTGGAGAAATAAGACTTCTGTTCTGGGTGGCCAAGGAGGGCAGAGGGGAAGGCGCCATTATCCTAATACTGTCAGGTCTTTTAGCAACTAAGTCTACTTAAGCCATTTCTACTATATTTTTCCATTTGTGGTGCTCCTAGTGATACTTGTTGATCTAGAAAATAATTATCAATTGGTAGTTTTTAATAAATCTTAAAATTTCCTCATGTTGGTATTCTGATGCATGCTGTGGCAAGCTCCTGAGTCTTCCACACTGATGGCCCTAAAGGTCACATTGCTGAACATACTGTAAAGCAGTTTTCCATCTTCCAAAATTCATCCATATATTTTTTAAATTTTATTTGTATTGTAAAATTTACGTGTATGAATGTACTCTTTGCATGTAAGTTTGTACACCCATGTCGTGCAATGCCACGGAGGTCAGAAGAGGGCTTCAGATTCCCCTGGAACTGGAGTTAAAGACAGTTCTCAGCCACCATATGGATGCTAGGGATCGAACCCAGGTCCTCTGCAAGAACAGTCAGCAGTCTTAACTGCTAGGCCATCTCTCCAGCCCCTCATTCATATTTTTTACCTACTATTTCCTTCTGTCCTCTAGTGTGTGCATTTTCAGCTTTCAAATCTTCTATTTACACTTTAGTGTACATTAGCCATTAAGGAGTTATGGTTAATAGAACATAATCAAGATATACAGATTGATAAAAAATAACTTGGCTATTTCTTCTATTTATAATTAATTTCATATTTTTACCCTTTGCTGAGCCATTAAGACAGTATAGAAGTATACATTGTATGGAAGACTAATAATGTAGATAAATCTAGATGATAAAACAGTATTATTCTTACCAAGATCTAATGATTTGAGTCAACAAAAAAACTCAGCAGGAAGAGTAACTTGTCACCAAGTCTGATGATAAAGTTTGAAGGGATTTCTGCAGGATGGCCTCTGATTGCCTTATTTGTGCATACACACACAAACACACGAAAGAAATAAAGAAAGAAAGAAAGAAAGAAAGAAGAAAGAATGAAAGAATGAAAGAAAGAAAGAAAGAAAGAAAGAAAGATCATATAAAAATAAGTGCAAAAATCCATGACTTATTTTGATAATTGTTTTCATTACAGGAAAATCATGAGATGAAAGCCAAAGTTAAGTGTGGAGAGGGAGTTTATTTTGCTCCAGTGGCTAACCCACCAGCGTGGACTGAACTCCCATGATCATTCCATAATGGAGTCAGCAACCTAACTGAGTCTCCCAGACCCTATATACTCTGGAGACAAATGTAAACAAAAGCTTGTAATACACAAGTCTTAAAACAGGTAATAGGCAAACTAAGAAAACCACCAGAATGTGGCATCCTGGTTAACAGACAACAAATTTAACATCTCGTTTTACAGATAGATAACATCAAAGGCCACAGTGTGACTTTCTAGATAAACAAAGGCTGCTGTCCTAGGTGAAGTTTATAGGGGAGCAGAGAGGATGATTCCAGACTGACTGCCCTTCAGCTGTCTATTTCCATTTCCATAGCACTGTCAGGTCTTTTAGAAACCAAGCCTATGTTACCATTTCCATTATAGCTTTAAGCTGATTTTTTAATACTAGAAGGCTAATTGTAATTAGAAAAAGAATAGGACATACATTTAATAATTTTATAATATACTTTTATATTTTACTTTTATTACAAATATAGTGAATGTAAGCTTATTTTATGATATTTTAAAACAAGGTGAGAATTTCTTAAAATTAAGAAGTAGAGCCAGGTCTGGTGGAGCACACATTTAATCCCAACATTGATGAAGTAGAGACCAGGAATCTTTATGAATTCAAGGCTAGCCTGGACTACATAGTGAGATCCAGGACAGCTGAAGCTACAGGGAGACCCTGTCTCAAGAAGACCAAAATAATAAATAAATAAATAAATAAACAAACAAACAAATAAATAAATAATAAATAAATAAATAAATAAATAAATAAATAAATAAATAAATAAAGTAGGGGCAGGTCCTGGTGGTGTGTGCCTTTAATCCCAGCTCTGGGTAGGCAGAGGCAGGTAGTTCTCTGCCAGTTGAAGGGCAGCCAGGTCTACATAGTGAGTTCCAAGTCAGCTGGGGCTATAGGGAGACCCTGTCTCAAAAAGTAGACACACAGTCTGAGATTTATGTCTCTGCTTTCCTTGAATTTTTATTCAAAGTCCCATGATATAATCATTAACAATTCAGCACTGTATAATTTTGAAGCAAAATATTTTGCAAGTTCAATTAATTTTAAACAAGAAAAAGACAATTTCCCTTAAGGCATTTGCAATGCCCCAGGCTTAGATTTAATGACTAAAGCCTGTCTGATCTCCAAGGTGTCAATTTACACCCCTGTTCTTTTGTTTGGAAACTTTCATTGTTCTTTAGATTTTCAAATCACAGGTTGTCAGCACATACATTTTCTAATCTATGACTAGTGGATAGTAGGCCAATAAATATGTAGAATTGTAGTTTTAAGTGAAAATAAGATTTTTAGGAAATGAAAGCATAACTGCAAATGCCTGAAACCGACCTTATAGAACTTGAGATTCATAACAACAGAATCGTAGTTCCTGCTCACCACAGTGTGGGAAGACAGAGAGTAATGGCAGTAAGTCATAGACTCTCTGGTAAAATTTTATTTTATTTTTTTGTCTTTTTCGAGACAGGGTCTCCCTGTAGCCCCAGGTGTCCTGGAACTCACTCTGTAGACCAGGCTGGCCTTGAACTCACAAAGATTCACCTGCCTCTGCCTCCTAACTGCTAGGATTAAAGGTGTGTGCCAGTAATAAATGCTCAGACAGGTCAAATGAATGGCTCAATGGTTCAGAGGACTGACTGCTCTTGCAGAGGACCATGGTTCAATTACCAGCACCCACATGGTAGCTAACAACTATGAGTAACTCATGTTCCAGGGGATCCAATGCCCTCTTTTGACCTCCTCATGCATTGCATGACATTGGTGCACTTACATGCATGCAGGTAATGAACTCATGTACACAAAGTAAAAATAAAAATAAAATACTTAAAAAATTGAAATGTCAAATGAAATGTCCCAGAGCCATGGTTAATTCTGTTTCCTGGCAGACAAGTGGGACCACGTGAATACCATAACAACAGGAGTGGTATGACAGGCAATATCCAGAAGGGAGAGAAGTCTGTGTCTTTCTGAGTGATCTGTCCATTAGGAAGGCACTGACCCTCAGCTTTGAAGATAGGGAACTGTTTATATGGGCTAACAGAGATAATTTGGGTAACACTAAGAGTATTCCATAGGGAGACCATCGAGTTGTGAAGCAAGTAAGCAAATACTAAATTTTGGAAGTTAACATGAATGAGACTAACTCCCAATAATGACACTTGATGGCTCATACAGGCTTTGGACAGCTTTGATAATATTAAGTCTACAAGTAGAGAGAGGAAATGACAAGAATGAAAATAAAGCACAAGAATTCATCCTGAGTCTAAGTTAGATTTTAGATGTTATTATTTATAATTTTAATTCAGTGCAAATATAAAAAAGGTATACTAGTTTGAGTTTGATAATTATGAAATGAGTAAAAGGTTATTTATTCCCTCAATGGTTTTAATCTTGGCACTGCTTCATGACTAAGAGATTCCTTAAAACTACCTATGCCTGTGTCATTTAATTTTTTTAAATTTATTTTAGTCTTTTTTATGTGTAGGAGTGTATTGCTTGCATGTATGTAAGTGCACACAAGCTGTGCAATGCCTATGGAGAATAAGGTGTCGAACGTGAGTTACTGATGGATGTCAGCCAACATGTGGGTACTAGGAATCAAACCCAGGACCTCTGGAAGAGCAGTCAATGCCCTTAACCATTCAGCCATCTTTCCAGCTTACCTGTGTCATTTTAAACCAGATTCCCTACAAGGTAGAGACTAGGATGCAGTATTTGTGACATTGTCAGGTAATTTGAAGGGGCAGCCAGATCGAGACCCATTAGGTTAACAAGTATCTTAGAGTTTATCATTTTTCCTTGGATTCCAGTTTAAATGACTAAGAGATTCTCAGAGACAGAGAGATTATTTAGTTATTCAAGTTCATGTTCAACAAAGACAAAGTTTACACAATTCAACAGTTAGAAGAAAAATAGCAAACCTCTGACAATCACTCTGCAAGTTTCAATTATTTTTTATAGTTCTTGTGCATTTCTCTGACATAGCCAGAAGCCACTCCAATGCAAATTTTGTAGCTCTACTGAGGAAAAACAATACTTTGTTTCCCCACTAAACAAAAAGGACTGAAGCTATTATGTTGATATTTTAAGCAAAAAAGAAAAAAAAATCTTCCAACTATACCCTTTAAATATCTTAGTTTCAAAGAAAAATTGTGTGTATTTCCCCATCTTGTGTTGTCTAGAAAACTACCTTGATTATAGGCTCTGCAGGCATAGCAGCAGCCATCATCTGGTGATGGGAAATTCACAATTCATTCAAATCTGTAATGGTAATGAGTGATCAGTCCATGAGAAAATTCAGGTCTATCAGCTATTCTGAGGGTGCAGGGAGCTTCCTTTACATCTAGCTGTTCATCTCAGTGACATTCCTGGAGGGCTTCTTTTGATAGTTGATTATTATTCGAAGTGGCAGGAGGCAGGACACTTCAAATGAAGCAGCTCCTTCAGTCAGAACTAATAGTCTTAGGAAGGTTTTTCTTGTTCAAATTGTTCCTGTGTCTGTTGATTGTGACTATAGGAGCTTGCTGGATAATATGGAAGAATATACATTATGAAAGAAAGGGGAATAATGTAATAAAATCTGAGAAACAATGTAAAGAAAGATTGCCATTTGCAATCATGTAGAGATTCATCGAAATAAAATCAAGTTTCAGGGAAAAGGGCACTAAAGTCTTAAACAGAATCAGTATATTCATATTTTAAAAATGTTAAACAACCATTCTACAAAGTGAGGTCTCAGATGAGGGGAGAGGACGAACTGATAAGAAAGTAAGCAAAACACTCCCTTTGTGACCCAAACATTCCAAATTTTATTTACATACAGGTAGGTGTTCTAGATCACAGCTTCTTAAACAGGGATTGGCCCCTTATATGGAGCTTTGGTATAGAATGTAGGAGACCCAAAAGCTTTGTAACAGTAAAAGCTTTCCTAATGTGTAAAAAGCAAAAAAAAAAAAAAAGAATTTGAAGTCAGGCACATGTTGAAAGTGATGTATTCACAGTAGTACTTGCCTTTCAACATATGTGTGACCTCATTGCAGCCTTGATCCTGCCCACAGCATGCCATCACCTAATACAACATTGAAATGACACACAAACATTGAAACATTTTGGTTCAGAATTAAGAATGTCATATGTACAGCTGTACATGCAAACTTTTCTGCTCTCATAGAAACTGCATGCTTTAAAAAAAAAAAAAGATTTTCTATACTTTCCTCGGGGGTAAGGATCAAATTAGTATATCTTTGCCTTTTGTTTTGCTAGAATTCCTGGTTTATAAAGGCATCGTTTGAGTTGCTGACTTGTGTTTTCCAAGAATTCATTACCAGAAGTTTGATATGGGGTCAGAACTGAATTTCCAAGAATTTCTGAACTGGTCCATACCTCTACCACTTTATATTTCATATTTAACACAATATATTCTCAGACTATAAGTTTATAGAATCAAATTAGTCATCAACTCTGAAAAACATTAAAGATATTCTGTGTTGTGTAGTATCAAATATTTATAAAAGTTAATTCTTTATGTATGAGTATGCAAATATGCTCTCAACTTTAATAAATGGTAAAAATATGTATACTAAAGAATTAAAGTAAGTTTATTTGTAATTTATTGTCAATAATATATATGATTTGTATACCTGTTTTACATCCCAATATACCTTCATTGCATTAACATTTTATGGGTGAAAAGGTATTATAAATGAAAAATGTATAATAAAGAATTATTTTTCTACTAAGATGAACAGCAGTCACAAAACAAATAAAGTTATGAAGGCTCCTGCTAAAAAGAGTTCAATTAAGGTTGCCAGATGTAACTCTAAAACATGTATTTACATTACTTAAAAGTTATGAGGGCAATTCTGGTTTGCACATGAGCTATGTGTGACAAGATTGGCTTACACCCCTTTTCTTCATTTTGCATCTTTGCATCCTTAAATTCTTTTATACTGTACCCATTCCAAATAGTAAATTGATCAAGTACACAAATAAATGAGGCTCAGAACTGAAAACAAAACTACTAATGACCATATTGACTTTTATGGTAGGTCCTTAGAAATGCAGCTGTAGAAGAGCCACTATTTAACTACTGTCATTAGGTAACTATGTAAAGACTAATTATGAAATATTTGTGAAAGTCAGAGCTGAAGTAAAAGCAGATAATGTATACATCTTATATCTAGGATGAAATTATTATGTGAGAAGTTCACAGATGTGAAGCATTTTCATAACTGCATCTGAGTGCACATCTGTTTGTTTCAGTTGACTCAAAAACCCTGAATTTCTTTTTTGTTTTATTATTATTTTATGCATATGAGCATAAAATGCATATAACTGTATCCATGTCATGAAATGCCTGCGAAGATCAGAAGAGGGCATTGGATCCCCTTGAACTAGAGTTAGGAATGGTTGTTAGCTGCCATGTTGGTGCTGAGATTCAAATCAGGGTCCTCTTCAAGAGCAACCAGTGCTCGTAACTACTGAGCCATCTCTCCAGTCCCTGCCCCTAACAGTGCTTTTCTAATGATCTTCCCTCAGTAAAATTTGTACACCTGTGGACCCCTTGAAGTGCTACAAAAGGAATCCGAGAACTGGAATCTAATTCAAGCCACAATATCTTTGAGCTGTATCTTTCAGAGACCTATAGTGCAATCAATAAACAGTGGGAAGTGACATTTCAAGAAATGAATATTGAAATTCCTCCTTGAGTTTTAACTATAATTTTATACCTCCATTTTCCCATATTTCATGATTTCACATTGCTAATTTTTCCTAGAGGATGTAGTCAATACTGATTTCTTATATATTTTTTTTTCTTGGTCTACTTTTGTCAGTGGTTTCCACATAATATCAATTAAATCCTTGCAAGTGTCTGTTAGGCAATTATTCATAATATGTTATCACAAGTCATATTATTTATTATATTTAAAGTAATTAATGGTTTAGGTTGGGCGATGTGGTATTATTTGTCAGTTTTTTATCATCGAGTTTCTGAGAATCTCTGAGAAGGAGATCTTTTCTATCTCATTTGTGTCTCTGATTTGAATTCTCTAGCTCTTGAAAGCATTGAATAAACATTGCTGGAGTGTTGTAAAAATACAAGGAATATTAATTCTGACACCTGTATTTTAATTATTCTCTGTTATTTGGGTATTTTGGTAAAAGTACAAGTCTCTGTAGGCATGTCGACCTCCATGAGTCTGAGACACTTGTTTGATAGATTTCCCACCACGTTTCTCAGTGTATGGATGTGCATTGCTAAATATAAACAGTGCCCTCTTCTGATGATCTCCACAGTGTAAGAGATAAGACATACTTGTTTCGATGACTATTGTATTGTTTTAGGTTATAGGCAAGTTAAAAACGATAACATTAAATATAGTGGGGGGAGAGAAAAAATTAAATAATTTTTTGTTTGAAAAGTAACATAATGAAATATACTGCCATAATTATTTGTATGGTGATTAAAACATAAATATAAAAAATATGGTAACTATTCTAGACATATGAATGTTCTTGTTTCATTTCTCCAACTTTTATAAAAAAATCAAAATGATCAAATTGATGATTTGAAGAAGATACTGAAACAAACTGGCAGGTTGCTTTATTGTTGTTTGAATGCAGTTTTATGAAATTGGTGTCTATGATGGAGAACTTTGAACTATAACAAAAAAACAATAGCTACCAATCCTTTGTTCCACGCCATACAGTGTACTTGTTGCTGTTCTGTAAGTATATTCCTCATTTTATAAAAGGGAAGCATTATCCTAAGTCATGTATACTCTTCCAGCATTCAGAAGACCTTACCCACATGCCACTCCTTCACTTTACTTATCATTAAGCATTACTAAGGCACCTTACAGTTTATTTATTTTTTTTATTTTTGTATATGTATGAATGTACTGTCTGCATGTAGGTTTGTGCACCCATGTCGTGCAATGCCGCAGAGGTCAGAAGAGGGTGTCAGATTCCCCTGGAACTGGAGTTCTCCTGGAACTGGATTTACAGATGGTTCTTAGCTGCCATGTGGGTGCTGGGGATCGAACCCGGGACCTCTGCAAGAGCAGTCAGCACTCTTAACCGCTAAGCCATCTCTCCAGCCCCACACCTTACAGTTTTACCTCAATAAAGAAGCAGCCTGATTGACAACTTTAGTTTTAAGGCTGAGTAGACCTAAACCTTGAGAAGAACCTGTTCCTTCACATGTCTTTTATTTTTATTTTTTTAAGATTTTCCATCTATTTTCTTTTTTCTTTTTTCTTATTTATTTATTTATTTATTTATTTATTTATTTATTATCAAATCTAGACCTCTGTCCCCCACCCTATCCTCCCGGATTCTGGTGGAGTTTTTGCATCACCTAAGTAAACAATCGACATCACACATCAGCAAATAGGGATGTTATTGACTTCCTCTTTTCCCCAAATTATACTCCTCGTTTCACTTTTCCTTGCCTTATTGCTCTAGCAAGTGTATTCAAGCACTTTATTGAAAGGTCAGTGGTGACAGGCGGGACAGGCTTCTGCCAGTTCATACCTTTAAAGGGATTGTTTCGTCATTTACCCCTTTTAGGTGTATATTGGCTGTGGGTTCTGTATTGGCTTTGTTACATTGAGGAATGTCCCCCCAGTCCATTCCTTAGGACTTTAAACATGAAGGGATGCTGGATTTTGTCAAAAGCTTTTTCAGCATTCAATCGTAGATGATTGTGTGGTTTTGTCTTTCATTCCATTTATGTGTTTATGATGATGTTATTGATTTTTTGTTGAACCATTCCAATTCCCCTCTAGGATCTTAAACATGAAGGGATGCTGGATTTTGTCAAAAGTTTTTTTTTTTTTTTTTTTTTTTTTTTTTTTTTTTTTTTTTTTTTTTTTTTTATTTTGTGTTTATGTGTATATTTGCATATCTGTGTATGGTGGAAAGTACCCCCCCCCCATTTTTCCCGTCAAAATTGTCGCCTTTTTTTTCTTTGTAGGGGGGGGGGGATGGAAAATTTTAAAATT